>CM055195.1:1976316-2251316 GCA_029224185.1 Karalla daura
GACCCAGGCCAGACCCAGACTCAGGCCCAGGCCCAGACCAGACCCAGACCAGACCCAGACCCAGACCCAGACCCAGACCCAGACCCAGGCCAGACCCAGACTCAGGCCCAGGCCCAGACCAGACCCAGACCAGACCCAGACCCAGACCCAGACCCAGACCCAGACCCAGACCCAGACCCAGACGACCCAGACCCAGACCCAGACCAGACCCAGACCCAGACCCAGACCCAGACCCAGACCCAGACCCAGACCCAGGCCCAGACCCAGACCCAGACCCAGACCCAGACCCAGACCCAGACCCAGACCCAGACCAGACCCAGACCCAGGCCCAGACCCAGACCTAGGCCCAGACCCAGGCCCAGACCCAGACCCAGACCCAGACCCAGACCCAGACCCAGACCAGACCCAGACCCAGGCCCAGACCCAGACCTAGGCCCAGACCCAGACTCAGACCCAGGCCCAGACCCAGGCCCAGACCCAGGCCTGGCTCCGACTCTAACCAGGGCCCAAACCAGAACTACGCTGTGGATAGCATCTAGAAAACAATAATCTCAAGAAGTCGTTTTTTTCTTCCATGAAACAGGGGAAAAATATTAAACTGCATCTCTCATAGAATAAAATCTGCTTGGCACGACTAAGGTATTCAGAGCTGTGCTTTATGCATGAACTGCTGGATAGGACATGTTAAAAATAAATAAATGAATAAATAAGACTAAATTTAACTTTTTTTGTTAAATGCAGTGATTTTACTCTGACACAGTGCAGCTAGTTCAGCTGGAGCTGATATCAAGTTGGTTTGTAGAATCTGTAAATGAGATTTCATTCAGATGATTTATTTATCCGACCCATAACTGGCTCTAACTTACTCCAGCTTAAGATACTGAAAAGTTACTGACTCCTCAGAGCAGGTTTGACTCTTTCAAACTGGCCTGGTGAGTTTCAGTTCTATACCATGAATGAGCAAAAGAGGTTTTGGGGAACTTATAATAGCAGGATCTGAGGCTCTGAGCAGCCTGACACTGAGGACAGAGCTGTGTGTGTGTAAAAAGCAGCTGAAAAACAGCAACATAACTCCTGTTAGAGCATCCTGTAGCTCATCGATGAATCCATGAACGTGAGGAGCGTGGTTTCACTCCGGCTTCACTCATTAACAGTAAACAGGATGCAGCTGCTTAAATAGGCCGTATTGACACAAGTGACGTGACTCAAATTCCTTATTGAACAACGATGTGAGATCTGAGGGAAAGGCTGATGGATGCTCGAGCCTTTTTACTGGAGGAAGGCATGAAACAATAAAAATAATCAATCATAAATGTAACAAAAAACACCTCAGAGAGCAGGTCTCTACCACTGTCACCCATCACTGTTAACATATGGTCAGTAATGTAAGTTCATTCATTCCATTGAATGTTCATAGTTGATCCATTCATTCATCTTCACCTCTACCTCAGGGGGGCAGAGGTGAAGAGGAGGTCAGGGGTCACACCATTCACTCTCACATTCACACCTATGGACTATGTATAGTGTCCAGTTGACCTTGTGTTTGGACATGTATAGGCATACAAGCCTGGTAAACTATTCATGTTGTTTATCACAGTTTTCTTGCTGGAGTCGTGCACATGATGAATCAAAGCTCTGCTTCTCATAGTCGGCGTGCTGCACAGTCTCCAGAGGACCCCCCCCCGACCCCCCCCCCCGACCCCCCCCCCACCCACCACTGGACCAACATCACGCAGCTCGAGGTCAGTGTGTGGAGTTTTTAACTCTTCACGCCCCGGGTCCTTGACTCGGCCGGCAGCATGGATGTCTGCAGCTCATCATAGTCCTGCAGCATCAGAGCATCCCTGGCCAGGTCTCCAGTTCTCAGACGTCAGGAATGAAACTGCTCCTTCACCGTCATCACCTACAGAGCGTTCAGAGCCACGCTGCAGCAGCATTTAGAGGTGAAGACCTGTGATGTGGGGATGAAAGGAGATGGTGGCCCGGTGCGTGTTTTTAGAGCCAGGTGACACTTTCACTTTTAAAGTTCTACAACGTTTACTGTCTGCTGCTCACCTTTATATCTATCTGTGCCTGGAAACGAGCTTTTCAGCTCCGAACCTTTCCATATTTGAAGCAGAGGTTAATTATCACCAATAATGAAGAGTATTGTACACAAAAATAAACCCAGATAAATAAGGAGCAGAACCTGTCACAACCTGTCATGTTCTCATTACTGTTCTTTGTCTGACAGGGTAAACAACACTAATCTACACTTCAAACATCTGTAAAATAAACAACCACATAAACAACGACATGTTTGCTATGTCTCCTGCTTTTTAAAAGTTTCAAAAAGTTTTCAAAAAGTTTCAGATTCGGTAAGTGGAATTGTAGACAGCTCTATAGTTTTATTTCACGTAGTAAAAGTGACATTTCTGAAATGTCGATCACGCACAACTGCGACTGACAGGTTTTTTCAATGTTTGGAGCGTGAGGATGTTTATGTTTCTGTCCCAGGTGGAAGCAGCAGCGACAGCAGGAGCTCTGTGACTCTCCATCAGTGAATTACAACATCTGCCTTTTGGAAGTCACACGCTGCATCTAAATGGTGACTTATCATTGTAAACCTGATCAAAAACACTAGCTGTGCCCTCCCTCCTAAACCACAGCCATAAATTAATTTCCAACAAGAAAACTCCTAAAGTGAGGAGCTGCACCTAATGTGAACAGGCTGGGGGATAATTAGACTGGATCCAAAGCACCACTGACCTGAACTGGTCCAGACAGACACCAGCAGCTTTAATGGGCCTCCAATTAGCAGTCCCAGCCCTGGAGCAGGGATTCAGACATGGACTCCGCTATTTTCAGTTCAGTTCAGTTCAGAAACAGTCTGCAGCACAATGTCGTCCAGGCGCAGAGTTGCTTTTAGCACTACAGTGAATGGAGGCGTGAGAGGTCCGTCAGAGGAATGGCCAAGACGCTTGTTCAGATTCAGCTTTAATGGAGCATTAATGGCCGGAGGTGGGTGCAGGTTGGGTGGTGCATAAAACCAGTTCCCTGTAGACCTTCAGAGATCCTCATTAGCTGCAGAGGATATGCAGCTAATGAGCGAAGAAATACAGAAATATGACAGATTGGTACGTAACATCACACCATAGCCCAGCTTTCACAGTGTGAAACACACTGAAGACGTTTTCCCTGCGCCCTTCACAGCCAGCGTGACCGGGTCCTTCCTGTGTCCTTGTGCCGGACATTGTGGCCGATCACATTGGAATTCACGCTTCACTCAAGAAAAACAGCATCATAATTGCCTCGGCTGTGCAGCGCCTCCGCTCGCTTTATTAAAAAGGTTTGTTGTCACCTCTTAAAATGATAAGTTCAGCCTAATGTCAGTGTCAGCGGTTTTGGTGATATAATGGGAATTTGCGTGTCAAGTTTTCAGAGTTGTTCATATTCAAGGCGACGTCTCAGAATATTGAATCGCAATCATTTAACAAAAGACTTTGAAACGCGTTCAGAATGAAACTCTGAAATGAGGCCGAGTCAGGGCAGATCTGCTGGGACCCTGGGATCAGCAACCTCTGATTTCAATGTCCATTATAACGGATGTGGTGAGTTTTCTCTTCTCTGTTTGTGAACAGACTCAACCGTGTATGTCAGTTCCGGTCAGGCTTGATGGATCAACACCATAAAATGAAGGAAACTTAAATTATTACCTTGACCTGCTGCTGGAGGACTCACACTCACCAAATCAGATAAATAGATGAACAGATTGATACTATGGTTATTAGGAGGTGAATAGATACTATGATTATTAGGAGGTGAATAGATACTATGGTTATTAGGAGGTGAATAGATACTATGGTTATTAGGAGGTGAATAGATACTATGGTTATTAGGAAGTGAATAGGAGCAACTGACCAGGCAGTGACACATGTGACCTCAGGTGCTGCAGACTGACTCCAGGTCGTCCCTTCACACAGTATAACAGATGCATGATGTGGCAGTCACAGTTTCAAATTAGATCTGAACTCGATCCAAATGAAACTCCTTCACCACTCGATGTACAAACCGTGTGAAGGGTAGGAATCATGAAGAATGAAGCGTGGAGCTGCTGGTGGAGCTGCTCCTCAGACGCTCCTCTGCTGTGGTCGTCTGGGGCTCAGCGCTCATCGATTACAGAAGGTCGCCTCGCTAATGAGCGAAGGTCGGCCTCCTCTTCATCCGTCACTGTCGGCCTGAGTGGTGCGGCCTCTGCTGGGCTCTGCCCGTCTCCGCTCGGCTCTTTGTCTGGCGTGGGGCAGAATGTGGCGCGAGACGAGGACGAGTCAATGTTATCAGCATGCAACAGACGACAGCTCCGAGGGAGCCGCTGCTCTCAGCTGCTGATTACCCACAATCCTCCACGGGTGGACGGCCGCTCGCCACTCTGGAGAACAAACTGCGGCGCGCTGGGCGGCCATCTTACTAAGACGTTTAATGTTTGACATGACTAATGTCGAGGAGCCGAAGAGGCCAAAAGACCAAATCCTGGTCTTTGTCCTCAACTCACTGCAAACGTTTCGGTTAATTTCTCATCGTTAGTGTTCAGCTTTAGACTTTAATCCCAGAGCTAAGCGCCTCACATCTTATTTCACGACGGCTGCCACTGACATTATCTGGCTGCACGAGCAGACAATTTCACTTGTTTTGTGGATCTTTTTTCCTCAGACTTTGTGTTTTTATCTCGTGTTTAGACGCCCACCTTTTTGCAGTGCAATTTAAAATGCCCAAAGATCAACAAAACAGCAACGATAACAACATGAATGAATAAATGTATGAATGATGAATGAATGAATAAGTGGAAAGCCTTGAGCACATGTATAGATATATAGTAAATAGTGTAGTTGTGACTGGACTCATTCTATGCTGCTCAGTCTCACCCACCCCTCCTCACACTGCCAGGCTGAGCATCAGGAGAAATGTGCTCTTATAGTTTTGCCTGAGGAAGCTTCACACGTCGGGATGGAGCCAGTGACTCTGACGGGCGGAGGGCTGCTCTGCCCAGGGGCCACAGTCGGCCTCTTCACACCCATCACTGGCTCTGATAATTAGTAGTAGCCTCACAGTAGTAGCAGCTCATGCACACGTGGTGTAGTCCCACGTTTTGAAGTTCAAAGTGGTCCAGTTGGGTGTTAAACCTCCAGTCTAGTAGAGACGGACACAGATAGTCAGAGTGGAGCCGGGCTGGGACTCAGCTGGGGTTGGTAGCTCCATCTCGCCTGGAGCTGCTGCTCCTCACGTTCTGGAGGAGAAACGATTAGGGTACTGTGTGAACCTGGACCCTCCCATCAGTTCTTTACTCCCACTCACAACATGCTTGATTTAGTCTGCACATCTTTATCAGACTCTTGTTCTGATGAAATACCTACAGACTTCACCTCGACCTAGTGGAAAACTATGAGTAGAGGATCTGATATGTGGTTGCTCTGCCAACGATGAACAATAACCACTGTCTCTTTTTGTGAGCAACAAATGCCTGGACAAAAACATTATGTGGACATGTCTCAACTAAACTCACTTGTCTAAACTGACTCATGTTTCTGCTAGATATTGATCTTATCATGTCATCCTGGATGCCCTTATATCTGTAATATTAGCAGAAGACTATCACATGCACTATTGTTATTTATAATATTACTTGTTGGCTGTTACTGGGAGCTCAGTAACTACGTTTCTATCATTTCCATGTATGTGCAGACTGGACAATAAAATCATTTTGAAAAAAAGGAAAGAAAAGGAAATGTGTTCTGGGATCCTGCAGAAACAGAGCTGATCATGCAATGATGGAAAATTATGATGAATATTGTATTAATTTCAGCCCCTAAACGCCACACTCTGGAGCTTAAAGTAAATACTTCAGAACAAGCATGTGTATGTATTAACATAAATCAATGAAAGCCACTGATTCCATAAACAGGCTTTCTAGGAGCAATAAGCTTGATATTTACTGCTCTCAAGCTCAAACGTGCGACAGAACCTGCAGGGGGCTGCTGATCGATACCAATAACTCTGTTCAGGGTTTGATTTCTCTGCCTGACCCCGGCTGACGCGTCCAGGACTAAACACCTTCACTCTCTTCACCATCAGAGTCACGTCCAGGCCACGAGCATTCATGAGCAGACGATGGGAGGGGACGATTTGTGACTCTGTGTTCATCATGATTATGGATGACTTGTGATGTGGTTGTATTTCTTTATAAATGAGAAGCTTTATTTCCAGGAGCAAAGCGTGACATTGACCTTGCTGCTCATTTAGCAGCTGCACAGACAAGCATCAGAGCGTCACTGGTTCATACAGCCACAGCTTGAAACTCCTCGTGTGGACGTCTGATGGCCGCAGACGCCAGGCAGAGACCGTCGCAGCTTTGAGCTCGGACGTCTTTGTGCTCTTTGGCTTCGTCAGATGTTCCAAGGAGCCGGGATCAGTTGCATTGTTATCGACTGGTTGAGCAGCAACAAAAGAGTTTGCAGCAGAACTGAAGTTTTATTTCTTGGTTTGTGTTTGACACAGAGATCATTATTATCCAGATCTGTCTTCTCTTTTCATCAGGAAACTGTTGCTAATCACAGTGAAGAACAGCTGTGTTGTTGGCTGCTTGAAACACAAAGTTCACAAAGTTCTGAAACTGCAAAAAGCTGCACAAGTGAAATACTTGTTTGCCTCCCAGAAGAATTACAGCTTATTATACGTGTGTTACAATGAATACTGGATCAAATTTACCAGGATTAGCTTCCAACAGCACTGGAGGCTCCTGGTCATTACTGCAGGAACATCTGTGGCCACTGCAGACGTGATGCTGCAGGTTAACGTCTCTTCTGCCCATCTTATAAAAAATGAACTTGGTGTCATCTGAGCCTAATGCAAACCAGAAGTATAAAGTCATTAAGCTCAGCACTTAATGTTAGTGATAAAGAGTCAAGATGATCACCACCACAACACTCTGACCTCAACAAACACTAAAACCTGAAGTGCTGATTAACGGTGATATAATAAAGACTGTTAAAGGATTCAGTCACTGGGACTGTCCGCTTCCATCTTGTACCATCACATGTTGGGTGAATCAGCTGACTGCATCAACATTAGGAACAAACGTTTGACTCGACCTTCAGCACAGGGTGTGTGTTGCTTGGTTGCTCTCTTCACTGATTGAACTACCTTTAAATTTGTTAAAAATAAGTGAAGATAAATCGATCCCTAGTGACGGTTCCCTTCAGGGAACTCGAGGTTGGAGCATTGGACAGAGCATTCAGACAATATATAGCAAGTCATTACTGCAGGTGTACAAATATTCATGTAAATGCTCTTTGTGTTCTCACTAAACACCACCACGCTGAGATGCCTCCTCTCCTCAGCCTCAGCTCAGACGACTTGATTGGACAATGAAATATGGACAGAGAGGAACCTACCAAGGCTGTTTTCTCCATATTCAGCTGATGAACCTCGACTGCTCTCTTTCATCCACAGAAACAAACAAACTGGGGAAGAAAGAACATGCAGCCACAGGAGCTGTCTGCTGCCAGACGGAGGTAAATGCAAAGAAAACACTTAATAGGAACTAATGGGCTCCTTTACACACTCTGTGTTTCTGTGTAATTTACCTTCCTTATAGTGGTCACAGCTGACAGCAGCAGTAAAGATTAGAGATGCTCTCTCTCCACATGCCTGCACCCACTCTGGCACCGCGGCACGTTTTTCTATTGTGGCTCGTACATTGTTGGCTCGGCGGGCGGACGCCAGAATCAGAATTGTGCTGGAAACGCACCAAACCACATTTGGGATCGTCTCTCTTTCCAAAAGGTGTTGGCAGGATTATGTGGAGGCTCCTGTATGGATGCAGCTTTAAACAAACAAGAGCACAATCCCCTGCGATTACGGCTGAAGCCCAGAAGGTTCAAATACATTACGCCTATTGGAACAGAGCAGTAAATTACACTTAGCAGATGCTGGCTGCACTTAAATCCTCACACACACCAGGTGGAAGAGGAGAAGCCCACAACAGCTGGTAGCAGCTCACACAGAAAAACTAACAAAAAATATGTGGGCCTTGATTGTCCCTCACTTTAGCTCATTTCAACCTTTATTTTCTCATTGTTGAGCAGTTCAGAGTTGTTATACAGATGGTAAACTGCAGCATTTTAATAGTGTGCTGAGGGCAGGAGATGGTTCAGTGCTGAAGACGTCTATATATATTTAAATCTAATCTGTCTATATATATATTATATTATATATATATGTATATATATAGTCTAAATCTAAAGCCACACACCTTTTACCACAATAGGGTCATAGATCCAGCACATGCATCAGTCCATCACTGTGAATATATGTGCACATATAAAATAACGTTTACAGTAGAATTAGCATGAAATGAAGGAATCTGGCTTATTAAACACACTAATTAGGAATCAGTACATTAACTCTTGTAGAGTCCTCTAGTGACGTCACATAATTCTTCTGAAATCTCGTAACATGAGGTTCCACTCTGAGGAAGATGGACGTCCAGAACATAGTCTTCTTAGATCTTTGAATCAGAAACAGTTGAGTCTCCTCCTCTGTCCATCTGGTCTGAAGGGAACTGGTCGTGTAAAATAGATTATTGTTTTAAGATTTTTTTGCTTGAAAAAGCCAAAGTGTACAAGCTCAACAAAAACAGAGCTTGAAAATAGACTGATGAAATTTAAGGACTGCAATTATGACAGATTGATGATGATTTCCTTGATGTTGCCTCAGGATTGTTTTTAAAAGCAGCTTTACTCTGTAAATAAACTCTGTGATGTGACTGTGAATGGATCAGTTTCCTTGAATCTGAGCGTGAAGGTGTCAGATTGCTCCTGGCGTCTGGTTTGGACTGAGCTGATGACTGGATATTACGTGCAGCTGTCTGAGGGACCTGGAGCCAGATGTTGAGTGATCCTGTGCGTGGCAGTAATAAGGAGGGAAGTAGACGCTCACTTACGTTGCCTCGGAGCGTGCCTGGGAGGGCTGTCTCCACATGACGCTGCCCCGCGGCTCTGAGCAAACGCCTCGACTGCCACTAACTGCAAAACATCAGCTACCGCCTCAGACCCGGCTCCACATCTGTGTAATGAGCAGCTGATCAATCCACTCAGCCTCTCTCTCACTCTGCACCGGCCTTATTGGGCTGCTCCGTGATCTGTGGAATATCAAAGTATGTCAACGGGAAGAATTTAATGAGGTCTGAGAAGCCAGGCTGAGTGGATGCATTACAGCCATCCCAGTCACCTGTGGGTCTGATTAGAGCCGCTGTGTGGCTTCATCCTTGGACGTGGGATTGTCTCGTCCAGATGTGTTCAGGGACCAGGTGCCTGGATCTGTCGACCTCGCCCTGAAATTTCAACCATGTAAAAACAAAAACTGTCTTTTTACAGCATTTATCAGACTCTTGAGTCTGAGGTTCTATCTTTTGCTGTAGTTACAAATAAGATGTTTCTGGAGTTTCCACAGAGGATTACGTAGCTTCTGTTGTAGCGCTAGCACGGTGCTACATGGGTCACCGGTCAGAGAGGCGGGGCTATGACATCATCGTATCGCTCCTGGGTGTCCACACAAATACACTGGGGAAGCCTTCCCAGGTTCACTCACTCAACAATAGGTCAACAATAGGTCTATCAGACACTGCTAAAGTTTGTCTGATTAAATCTGTATCTATGTGGATGGGCCTAAAAACCAATCAAAGTTGCCATGGTGTAGGTGTTATCCTCTGAAAATACCCAGCAGACACAGACCGGTCTGCAGGTGCAGATGTCGGGCCCCTATGAACCACAGCTAGCAACGAGACACCCTTGCAGAGTTGTATAATATTCTGAGAGAGACAGAGAGACAGAGACGGAGAGGGACAGAGACAGAGAGGGCAGAGTGCTGGGGCAGCTGGGAGCGGGTGGATGTGGACAGCTCAGACCGAGGCGGAGCAGCATGTGGAAGCAGCTGTTGTCTGCCACCTGCTTCCTTCACAGAGGACTCAAAGACTACAGAGCTCTGCAGCCCCGCTCTGCCTCTCTGTGCCCTAACAAATGTTAGGTAATAATCCAATTACAGCACTAATTTGTGGATGTGGTGCTATTAAAGTGACGAAACTCCTAACTTTGCATGATAAATATTAAACTGTGGAGTGTGAAATGTATTTTCAGCAGGGTGGGAGATAGCAGAGACCACCAGCCAAGGACCGTTGTTCTATTAATAGATCTGAAGCGCTGCACGTCCCTCACAAACTCACAAACCGTCTTTTATGTTTCGGAGGCTGCAGATCTCTTGGACACGCGTGAAACCTGACTTTAAGTAATAGCTTTAGATGAGATGTAGGCATGCAAGTGTCACCTCCTCCTGAGGCAAATCTGATGTAAAGAAAGTCCCGGGCCACCCACAGGCGATGGCAGCACAGCCTCAGACTGCTGCTCTGTGGAGACGGCTGAGGGTGGTGACAGCAACACTCATGTGAAGGTTTAGAGGAGCGAGCTTGAGAGACAGATTTACAAATCCTGTTTACTGTCACACCTCCACACACATCATCGGACTGATCCTGGAGAATTTAAGATTTACAACTTGAAATCTAATTTGTCAGACTTGTCTTGAAAAGTTCACACGAGGTCTAAAGCGAACAACTGCGCTCATGACTCATCAATAAATCACTAATTAAAGATGTGCATTAATAACAACGGTCCCTGAGACGTCTTCACATCAGCTTAGAGCACCTATTAGATTAGATTAGATTGATGGTCTCTGTGCATAGCCACACACTCCACTTTTCTTTCTTTTCTCGCTGCAGTTTGTTGTCATATTTATCCACTTAGTTTTGGTGCAATTTGTAGAGTTGTGCAGTAAGAGGCTCATTCATTTGCTCAATCTACTCTAATGTGTTTGAGTCTGAAGCTGTATGTATATTTTGAAGAGTTTGAGCAAGAGTAAAAGTTTTGTAGCTGTTGTCATGATGGCGCGGAGCAGCAGGTACCCATCGGGTCAGAGAGAGCACCTGCGCTCATGATTCACTAATTAATCAAGAGTGGTGTTAATAGGCCCTGCAGAGCCGTCGCAGCCTGCCAGACAGAAAGGTGAAGTCTTCACATTGTTCTGTGTCTGCTGTGTTTGACCAGCCGTTCATGAAGCTCATCCAGTTTATTATCAAGGATGACCGAACAAAAGCAAACATTCGACATCACAACAGCTCTGATTCTAATTGGCTTTACTTTACATATTACACGCCAAGGTTACCAATTACTGTCATTATCAGCTTGAAACAGAACAGCTGACCGTATTGAAATGGAGAGCACACGCCCTGAGCCTTATTAAGTCCCTGTAATAGAAGAGCAGATCCAAATCAACACATGGTTCCAGGCAAATGAGTTTGGTTGTGTTGCATGTCGATGGAGGTGAGGCTGCAGCTCTGGTTTCATATCCATCTGCGAACCACGAGGCGACTGTTAATTCTCAGACTGAATCCTTGAGGGAGCGAGGAGCAGTCAGTGCCCAGCAGCTCCAACCTGTCTCTGAAGTATTCCCTGTGTGGGCAGAATGAACCGCAGCAGGGATTGAGTCATTAAACCATGTTGCCACCATCTGCTCCCAGAGCCACTGGGTTTACATTCTCCTACACCCACACCGCTCAGTCCTCCACACTGGTTTCCATTTAAATCACTTTCTCTGCATAATCGTTTGGGGAGAAAATTGTTATTTTTACCTATTAGAGGTTGACTGGTGGCCAGAGAAGCACGGGCACCGTCGTGTTGGAGGAGGTTTGTCTGGTGGGTGGTTCTCATCGATACGTCCTCAAGCTGCCCTCTCAAACACCATCACTCCAATGCTGCTTCATAGAAGTGATGAAAAAGGGCAAAGTTCAGACTTAAATTTGCAAGGAATCCATAAGTAATAATGAGTGTATGTTGGGAGGCGAGGAAGAAACATTGCATTGTTTTTCAGCACAAACTCTTTAACCTTTAAAGCTCTGAGGGTGCAAAACATTTGCATGCTTTATACAGAGAAACGTATTTACATATGGTGAAGTCAGGCAACAGTGGGGTCATTTGCATAAAGTTGCTATAAAAAACTTGCCTCCCCTGTCCTCATCTCATTATTCTCTATACATTTATTTTGATCAGTTTTAGAAATGTTCTCGTTGAGATGTTAACTTCTCTAACGTGTCCAAGGTGAAAAGTAAGAATCTAATCAAACTAATGATGAGAAATCACAGCGGCCTGCAGAGGAGCAGCGTGACATGTTTGAACATACGAGTTTGTCCCCTCAACACAAACAGAAAGTTGGAAGATCCTCCAGCGTCTGTCAGAGTTTGTCAGAACTGTAACAATAATAAATTATCTGTGGAAAGAACCCGAGTTATTACATGAGGCTCTGTTCAGAACGCTTCAAACGCTCCGTGCAACACTTGTTTATGAAATGAGGTGCGACAAAATAAATCTCACCCTGAGAAGTTGTTTCCGTTTCCTGACATTTTAAGGACAAACGGATTGATTCATCAGGGAAATATAATCAGCAAATAATGAATGAAAACGAGCTGTAGCTGCAGCCCACGCAGCACATCTCACACTGGACTGATTACAGTGTGGCTTCACTCAGGGAGGCACAGCTGGAGGGAAAGTCCATTAGGATGCAGTGTTTTTCCACACGCCTCCCCTCACTTACCTTCTCTTACTCTGCCCTCGCTGAAAAAACAAGCAATGGACACGATTCAGCTGCCAACAAGGTCCTGACGGGTCTCCGTCCAGCGCAGCCTGTGTGACTCCAATAACTCGTCGTCTTCTGAATCTAAATGTCTGAATCTGTGCATTTCCTCCTCAGTTCCACTGAAGAGGGAGTGACTGGCTATCAAACTGGCCTGAGATGAGCCTTCTGCTTTCTCGCTGTTTTTATACATTTTAAACTCTTTTATTCTCTGTCCTCATCTCATCTATTTCACTTATGTGGGTTTACGCTGCTTTCACATGTCATTGGAATTGTGGCAAATTAGATTAAAAGGAGGGAAAACAAAGGATGGAAAATGAATTTCTGATGGAATCTGCAGACATGTGAACTCTATGTGTGTATGTCTGTGTAAATGTGACCCTGAAGCCTCGCTGGCCACACACCAGTTGAGGAGGATGCTGCACTGGTGTTTTTGCAGCCTCCACCAGTCAGCTGTCAGCGAGCAGGCAGCTGTGATGACAGTCTGCTTATTTCCTGCCAGCGCTGACCCATTTAACAACCCACCAGTCATGCTAATCAATCCTATAATTAATTTTGCAGAGGGAGCCGGAGCCGGGTCAGGGTTCTCGCTATGACGGGGGCTGTCCTCCGCTCGGTGGAAGCACAGCGCTGCCACATTAATCCTCTGTTTACCTGCGGCCGCTCTGCCACTAATGGGACGGACCTCAGCGGGAGCTGTTTGTTGTTTCGCTCCTCTTGGCTTATTTGCTTCAGTGAGGAACGATGTTGATTTGTTAAAGGAGCCATTTAGAAGAGCTCGTCACCCTCTGAATGTGCTTCACAGCTCTGTGCTTTAACTGTACAGCTGTGTCAGCCAGCTCAGCTATCTATCTATCTATCTATCTATCTATCTATCTATCTATCTATCTATCTATCTATCTATCTATCTATCTATCTATCTATCTATCTATCTATCTATCTATCTATCTATCTATCTATCTATCTATCTATCTATCTATCTATCTATCTATCTATCTATCTATCTATCTATCTATCTATCTATCTATCTATCTATCTATCTTTTCAGAGCAGCTGTGCTCATTGTGGACTGGTTTTTAGTGTTGTTAAGATTTTCAGATGTGCTTCCTGTAGCTTTGCTATTCACACTGATCCTATTCGTTTATTTTTGGACGGGTACCTTTATTCAAAATCTTCTGCTTCTTTTGTCCTCGTGAGCTTTACTCTCCTCCTCCTCCTTGTTTTCTTCGGTGTTTCCTTCAAATCGCAGACTACTTTGAATTCACTTCTGCATTGGATGCTGTGCAGAGATTAAATTGGCAGGTTGCCCCCCTGGGAGCTTTGACTGGAGGAGGGATGTATAAAGTATATAGTGTGGGAGCACAATGAAGGCAGCCTCCGTACGCTGCCAGGACTAATGCCAACAAAGCTTCCTGCAAAGATTTTATATGTTTTATTGAGACTCAGTCAAGTTGTTGAGACTTTGTGAGGGCAGCCATTGTTGTAGTTTTACATTTGATCGTGGGCAGTGATTTTCTCCAACACATGCACATTTCTATTAGCTCTGCCTTTGCGCTCTTGCCTCAGTGTGACACTCGAAGGTTCCTCCTCCAGCATGAGTTCCTCCTGTGTGCTCAGCAGCCTGCTGGTCCCGAGCCTACAGTCAATGACACCAGTAATGAATATTTGGAGCGCAAACCAATCTACAGATCTGAAACCTGCAATGCAAATATTCTGTGGCCCATCTGCTTAGAGCGGCGCCGCAGCGTGGAGCTGAGGAATGAGACAATCTTCCACCTTCAGCATGAAGCGATCTCCAGTGGAGCTGGGGATTGATTCCGGAGAGGAAATGACAGAGTTTCATTACCATCCCACAACTGGACTTTTTTTACACGCTTCTCAGCTCGATAAATATTTGCATGATATTCTTCAAGGGCCCTTCTGTTATAAGATAATGAAACAAACTCTGAAACATGCAATAGGGGATGATGATGGTAATATCCTGTATTGCTTTTACTATTACGAACCTGTTTTAACCTTTGTGTGGAATTGAATGTTGATAGGAAACTCTGAGGAACTCTCTCTCTCTCTCTGTAGAAACACTGTGTTTGAATGTGATGTCGACCATGAACCAAAACACAAAACAAAACAAATGTCTCAATAAGGTGTATTGCATGTCTTACTATTCCTCATTGGACATCTTTTTGGACAGTTTTCGTACTTTGGTCTCGGTGGGTAGAGGAGCCATTACCGAGTCAGTTATCCTGCAGAAATAAAGTTGGAATGAAAAATGAATGTTTCTTCAATCTGAGCTCACAGTTGGATGCGCTTGGTGTCCGTCAAAGTCTGCACAGGTAAATTATTCCTTGGTTCACCCGGGTAGTGCTGCATGTTTTGGTATTTCCTTAAAAAAAAGAAAAGTCACGTCTGTGAGAAATGAAGCGCGATGTACAGGTGTGGCTCCAGGAGGAAATCCATACGTACAAAAAACCAAACTACATTTAATTAAGAACCTAATGGGCTGAATTATGTGTTTTTCTACATTCTGACATCTTATTGATTCAATAGGTTTGCACCAGTTTACGACTCAATAAGAAAACTCCCATTAGACGTTGTCAGTTCTTGTTATGAACCTCATTTCCTTTCATCTATCATCATCGTTCATCTTTCAGGATCGTCTCACTTGTTTGTGGGCTCCTAAAACACCTAGAGCGCTCTAAAAACATATAAAAAATGTGTTTTTAACCATTAGGATCAGAGTTTTTCGTAGCAGGCACTTTTTTTTCCCCGTGTAATTACGTCTTATCGGTTTTAGTGTGAGAAACACTGGGCAGCTAATAACGGGATCGACTGGGGGCAGAAATGGTTTTCCACCGCGCGTAAACGACTTTTCCTCCTGACATGACTGAGTCGCCTCCACAGAGTGATGGGCGGCAACGAGGGAAGCAGAACTTCAGCCAACCAGGAGGAGGTGATCAGTGGCACGAACAGCAGACTCTTTGCTGAGAGCCACCTCCGTCACTCCAGCCTAAAACCACAATAATAATACATTCATATACCTGCAGTTTTTAGTAATAGTTTAAAATAGTTTTTTCCCCCAGTTTTTGTTCCATTTGCTCATCAAAAGTAGGTGTAGCGGATTCCGTTTTGAGATATGCTTTTAAGCTTTTTTTTTTCAGTAAAGTATGAAAATAGTTGAATTAAAAAACAATCATAAAGGTCTTTCCAGGGAAATGTGCGGCAGATTCATTAGACAGCTCAACATCCTCAGAGGGACATGCAGTTCATCTTGTTCACATGCTGCTCGTGAGAAACAGTGTTGATGCAAGAACGTCTGTTTGTTGATGAGGACAAAGAAGAGAGAGATGGAAGAGAGAACATCTCCTGGATGAACACATGCCATCCTTTACAACAAAGAGAAAACTGTGCAAAAACTATGAAGAAAATATATTATTTCTACTTGTGATATTTATGTTATGACAATATTAGCACACTATCACATTTCATTACGTTAACCTTTTTACGACTAACATAATAGCCAGCAAATCACGTATTAACTTATGTGTATATATATATATATATATATATATATATATATATATATATATATATATACTGTATCATTGGCATTGAGTGATTACATTATTGGCAGTTGTCCCGTTTTGAGTTGCTACACACGCGATGACGTTTCTTCAGAATAATAACGAACCAGGGAACACACATTGATCACTGCAGCCATTAGCAGCTGCAGCCTGTTCTTCAGCCTCTCTCTCTCTCTCTCTCTCTCTCTCTCTCTCTCCCTCTCTCTCTCTCTCTCTCTCAGAGCGCAGGTCCTGGACCAGCAGAAGTTAGATCTCAGCTAGAACTGGAGACTGAATAATTAAAATACTGTGTGGAAATCCGGGTTGTCGAGGTCAAACAGTATTACAACGAGTGTAAACCTTTTGCTCCTAACAAGCAGTTTACATAGACAGTTCACAGAGGGTGTTTCTAAAAAGAGGCAACACATTTATGTGAGATGAAAAGAAAAAAGAAGAAAGAAAGAATCGTCTCATTTGAAGTGGTTGAGATCCTGGTTTGGAACAAAAGACCTCAAACATACATGGGAGAAAGAGAGCGACCGGGTTCATGGATGAGTGAAGAGCTTTCTCTGGCCTTGACACTGTGATTAATCCCTCACTTTGCCCAAACCGGGGATGGAAAATGCAGCTTGAAAAAGAAGCTGCTACAAACTTCTCCACTCATACGTGCGTCTACCTACAGGATCTTCTCTACCTTCCCACAGTGCTCGGGCTTTCATGGCTCTGCCCAGTTTTCACTTATAGCGCAGCAGAAGTGTGCGCTGGTGTGTTTGTCTGCAGAGATGCTGCCATCTGTGTGTGGTTCTCATTATGCCTGGCTGCAGCGGCTGACCGCGGGCTGTCCGTCTGTCCACTCTGTCTCAGGAAAACCTTCAGGGTGCTGTTTCTTTTTTTACTAAATTGCCAGGAAAGTTCACAGACTCCAAAATGACCTGGTTAATGGGTTAGCGGCCAGAGGTGAAGCATCACAGTAAAATCTTCATTTCATTTGCTGTCGGACAATTAGCGGCCTTCACATCAGGACAAATGCAACATGGTGTTAATGTACGAGCAGATGGCGGCCATGCTTTGCTTCACTGTTCATGACTTTGTCCTTGTGCGTTTGTTTAGTGTTTGTGCTCAAAGGCTGCATCAGAGATTACCCTTTTGCCTGTAATTACTCTGACTATTGATGCTTCTGATTGCTCGAATGTTTTAAAGCAATTACAGCACACTTGCATGAGAGGTCTTGACACGTCATGTCGTTTATATTTAGCTAATGAGCTACGAGAGTATACGAATATAAAAAAGAGAGGGGACAGGATGCCTAGAAATTCAGGAAAAAGTTACTAATGACTGTTTCTCAAAACAAGCTGCTGGGCCGATGAAGAGTTAGTTAATTAGAGCAAATTACAGCCTCTGCTGCCAGCAGTTTGTACCGTAACTGGGTTTATACCTGTGAGATGAAACCACAGCGAGCTGTTAAAAAAGTATTGTCTCTAATGGGGGAGAATGTTTTTCATGGTGTTCAGGGTTTTTACAGAACTTAAACACTCAGACAATCATCTGAACCACAGCTGCAGAGTTCTCCACTTCCTCCATTTTTACATTTTCATCTTGAAGGTTTAAATTCAGCTTAAGGACAGAGGAGCAGACTGAACTGTTTCTGCATCAGAATCACAACTTCGGAGTGTCAGTTGTGAGGGAAACAATAAATATGTTTCATTTAGTGGATTCTCGTCCCCAGTGTGTTAGGGAAGGACTCGATGCTCTGTCACAGTCTGAGAAACAGCAGATATTGAAATCTCACGAATTCAAGAGGCCACCAGCTGCTGAGCCCTCCTCTCAGGCAATAAGATTCTGGTCCCACTGTCCTGCTGTCTAAACAGCCAATGGCTAGAGGGTGTGTGTGTGTGTGTGTGTGTGTGTGTGTGTGTGTGTGTGCGTGATGAAAGGTTTGGGGGAGGTTGTGATCAGAAAGAGACAGTCTGAGCTGCAGTTGTGGTGATTTTTGCTGTCGCCTCTGGTCAGTGGGAGCTGCAGCTCATTCCAGTGTCTAACTGAGGCAATCTCCGCCAGGAGACTCTCCAGAGCTCCTGGGGATCCACTTAACATGAACCTAATCCTCCCCGGACAGCCCCCCCCACCCCCCCCTTCCCACACACACACACACACACACACACACACACACACACACCCCTCCACTATGCAGCAGGAGGTGAGTGGGTGTCCGAGGGGATTTATATGCAAATGAGGAAACCTCTGTCGCCGTGTTCTCGCTCATAGATGGCGATTCCGCTTCCCTTCTTCCAACTTTATCAGCAGTGACGGACGTTTCAGGGAAAATGGAACGAGACGCACACACTCTGCTCCACGCCTGCAGCTGCAGCCGCTCAGGGCTGGGATGGTGCTTTAGAAGAGATTTGACGGACAGAAATATACATGCGCATGTAGGCGTGTTTTCATTATTTTGTGATTGTCTGAAACTAAGATTTACAATTTTGGTTTCTTGGAATCTGCTTTTTGGCAGCACCTCGGGGCAAACCAAAGACTTGCTTACACTGTTGTACTGTGTATGTTCTGTTGTCCAGTGTCGGGTTCATTCATTAGATTGGATTTTACATGTTTTAGGGTGTAGAGACATGGTTGCTAGGCCTTCTATTACTCCTAACATGTCTTATTGTAGGTGCTAACAGTGAAGGTGAGAAAGCTGATGAAATGTATTCGCTTCATCACCAGTTCATCGTCGGCTCTTTGGAATGTTTTCCTGAATAACTGTGGAGAATTAGTCTAATTCACATGCCCTTCAGAAGTTCCCCGACATGTCGTTTCCATTTATTATGAACTCTCCTCTCTCCAGCAGCAGCCACCGTTCACCCCCCATATCAAAGATGAACAAAAACGAATTATAAAAAAAACTTTAATTAAGTAAAACTTTTAGCCCCTGGCTACAGCTTTTTTTTATTATGCAAAGGTTACCTTGACAAGATTCATGATCCCTCTTTGCTGTTTTGAGAGTTTGACAAACGAGGCCCTGGGAGCGAGTGTGAGGGCTACGTGCATGTATCCGCTGTGCACGTCCGTGTTGTTAGCACCCATTGATCCCCATTAATCCACTAAAAATAAACACGTCTATGTGCCGTGTGCAGCCGCGTCTCTGTTCTGGCTCACAGATCTGTTGACGATAATCTGTTGGCAGCTCGCACGCGCTCCGCTCGCCTGCTGCCAGCTCCCCAGATGTGGCGGTAATAAGACGTGTCACACTGATGCCAGCCAATCAGAGGCCAAGCGCACAGGGACGCTGTGTCTCCCTCATGAATGTACTCATGCCTAAACACCAGTTGGCAACTGCTTCGATGGTCAAAAATCACTCATTTGGTTGTTCCACAGTTTAAACCTCGGCCCTCACATCTGCTCCCCAGGTGGGGCGATGCTGTGGTCATTTACCGGAGGAGAGGTCCAGGCCTCCGTGTCCAGAGCTCACATATTTACATGCAGATTTAGTGCTGTTTTCCCTCAGTCAGTTAGACCCACAATGTGGCGGTGCACGAGCCCAGATGGAGCTGGACCCACATATTTCCATCCACTGAACCTGCACTGAGATCAGCTAATGTGAGACTTTGTAGGGCTAAATGTCACTGAGACACTGCAGAGACGCCATCTTTCCTGGACACGGCTACACGGCTGCACCTTCAGAGAAAACAGGATGAGTTCTCTTAATGTTCTGATCGGTATCTGTAAAACCCAAACACTGTAGCTCGTGGAGCTATGGACCAGGTTTGTACCATAGCTCCATGACCATTATTATAAACAAATGAAGAAGACCATGAGAATTAAACAGTATGAACCAGATAGCTGAGAGCTGAGCTGTGAGTTCATCTCAGGTCATCCAGGCCACAGTATTTTTCCCTCTAATGTAAATATGATAATATAGAGGTATACTATTGTATTGTCTGACAATAATAAATAAGTAATAAGCAATAAATGTGACTTCATAAATAACCTGGTTTCGACCAGGCAGACCCAGGGCTTCTCTGTATGTAGTCTGCGTATTTCCCCCTTTTCTGTGTGTGTGTTCTCCTCCCAGAGTCAAAAAATAAACATGTTTAGGTCAACTGGGTACTTTAAATTACCCTTAGGCATGTGTGTGTGTGTGTGTGTGTGTGTGTCCTGTGATGGATTAGAGACAGACAGTGAAATGTAAACCCATCTTTATTTGCTTCCCCTTATTCGCAATATAGTGTGATATGTGATATAATGTGATATAATGTGATATAATGTGAGATAATGTACTAGAGTAGGTGAGATGTTTGTGCAGAGCTGCATGCTGCAGCTCCTGCTCGTGAGCACCTCCTCCTCAGTCACTCAGCTCCCAAAGCGCCTGTCACACAAAGACACTGAGCATGTCACCAGCCGGGCACTTTTAATGTGGGCTGAGATTAGAAATAAAGAGGTGAGGAGCTGCAGGGGGAGAAAGCATTTCACTCACACACACACACACACACACACACACACACACACACACACACACACACACACACACACACACACACACACACACACACACACACACACACACACCTAGTAGTGTAGTGTGAGAGCTGCTGCTGCCTTGGCCAGGCACCTCTGTGGAGGAGCTATTATTCCAGATTATTCCAGCCTGTCTGCACACACTCCCTGCTTTGCTGCAGAGGATGCGCATCGAGAAGAGCTCGTGCAGCCTCTGAAGAGCGAGAACACATCAGACGAGGCTTCGTACATCTTTTATGAATCTGTGTGACATCGCCCCGGTGACAACTTAAATGAAGCTTCTTATTCAGCTCCTCATCAGCACAACTGTCCAAAGAGTCTGTTCAACTGTCAGTCGATATGAGAACTGGCATCAGTGATGACACACAAACTCCAATATTTGTCCCTATTCTCCTTTAAAAGAGAACTGACTGAGTTGTTTAATTAAAAAAATGAATATTTTAACTTGCCTCCTGCTGTGATCTTCACTACTGAGCTGATATAAGACTGAGTGGCTTCCTGCCCATCTCAGTGTCTCAGAGTTTGTCAGACATGTGTGTGTGTGTGTGTGTGTGTGTGTGTGTGTGTGTGTGTGTGTGTGTGTGCGTGTGTGTGTTGAATGCAGCATGCAGCTGCAGTACCAGACTATATTCAATGCTGAAAACTCCAAAATGCGAGGCAGTAAGGTGAGGTGTGATGAATCACCTGCACCTCCTCCCTCTGCCTGCATGCGCTCACCTGGGAGAGACGATCAAACAAGAAAATCTGATCGGTAACGTTTGATATGCAGTGCATGATGGCCAGGTGGATGGACACGCAGCTCAGACCAGATCAAATCCATTGTGCAAATGAAGAGAAATTCAAGCCAGACGCGGCTGGTCGCTCCTCAGCATTGTACCGTTATTTGTATCCGAGGTGATAAATTATCGCCACGACAGGTGCAACCACGGCCTGAGATTTATTGGTTTTCACGAAGGTCATTTGTCTTTCTTCACGTTTGTTAATAGGATTTCCCGAAAAAGATTTAACTTTGCATCTCATCATAATCCAATTATAATGTGCATGTTTGACTTGTGGCCAATTTGAGATGAAAAACCTCAGATGTCAAGGAGACTCACTCTGTGCTCGCTCACTACAAACATTTAGAGACCAGACAATAACTGGACAACTGAGACAATGTCAAAGTACAAGTTAAATATACTACTTACACATATGCTGCATAGCACAACATGACATCAGGCAGGGTCCAGAGACCCAGTGACCCTGGCATTAGTATTACTGCCATTAGTATTACTGCCATAGAGCATGAGTGGCCTGTACTGTACGGGTCCTCCTCTCTCTGCTCTGTTCGGTTATTCATTTGCAGAGGTCGTCATTTTGTTCTCAGGATTTACCCTGTAATAGGTGCATGAGTCTGCTCTTTAAAAAAGTCTTATCTGTATTTGAGGCTGAATAAATCCATTATTGTGCAGCGTTTAAGTGGATCCCCCACTTCCTCCATTACTCTCACAGTTTGGACCCTGGGCTCGGAGCACTCTGCTGTATGTCTGACATGAGACGGGGAACTAGTGGCTCTCTGAGAGCAGTTTTCTGTGCTGGTGATTGCTTGTGAATGCGCTTGTTGTTGGCAGGTACAAAGAGCGGATGATACGCCAGTCTCAAGCTTGAATCCAGCTCGCTGTTTTGTGTTTAATTTGGAGACTCTGTGAGACACAAACCATTATCTATCTCCCTCTGATTATAGTACAAACAGGCTTTCCAACAAGCTCCTGGCGTTAGAAATGATTCTTATGAAAACTGCAGCATTTCCACTTTAATTCAAATGCAAGTCACTGTCGAGTCTTATGAATCCTTGAAAATAAAAAATAAAAAATGGCAAAAGGATAAAAGATAAACCTCAAACAAAACAGAGTGCAGATGAAAGTAACGTAGCAACTTGGTGGAGGCTCTCGGAGCTCCACGCGGATCATCTGTGGACTGATCCCTGTTTGTCAGGATCTGCTGGCCTCGTGTGGATGCTGCAGCTCTTTGAGTCAGCCTCCATCACCAGAGTCTCTGCTGGCTGCCAGTGTGTGCTCACACTTCAGAGGCCATCGTGGCGCTGAAGCCAGAAACATACGACTTCAGTGTGAGCACCAGTCCAAGTATAAGGAGTTTTCTAAACAGTATTTGAAGTATTCAAAGAAGCCAATAACAGACGGGAGCTGTATTCAGTGTTTGCTGCTGGACATGCTGAGAGGCTCCAACAATGAACACTTAACAATGTTCTCCCTCATGAAATTTTTCAGTCAATTTTAGTTCTGTGATCTTGTGATGAGGTGGACACTTGAAAATCCCTTTTCAACACACACACATACACACACACACACACACACACACACACACACACACACACACACACACACTCTTCAGAGCCTTGAAAACCTTCATGCCATCCTGTAACATCTCACGACGTCCTTGCAGCCTCCCGTGGACACCAACAAAAAGATTGTTGCTTTGCTTTCAATCCACTGTGGAGACTTTTCATTCAGCTCAGCCCGGCTCTGAAACACCAAATTTTCACAATATGCAGATATATATTTGCAAACTAATTTCAGTCCGAGTCTATCTATAAAATTTACGGTGCTATTTAATTCTTATTGCACCTCCATATCTGCGATGAGATAAGCACTCACTAATTGGCTGTTTCTGCTGGCGCGGATAAATGCCACAGATCAGCAGCCACTGCCGGCTCGCTGGAAAATAATGAGCTAATAAAGATAAGGATCATGGGAAAATTGCAGATTGGGGACTGCTCATATTCCCTGTGACTGTGGGTGCACATTAAACGCTCTCTTGTGAAGTAATCACAGACAATCATCCCTTTCTATGGATGCTGCCCACAGATTGAAAGCGATGGCCACATTTGTAATTGCTGAGGTTTATAATATGCGGCGTGGAGACCTTGGATGCTGAGACCTTGTCTACTGTATGAAAACTCATTGTTGAAATTTCTTTTCATGCTGAGGCCCCGGCTCCTCCTTACCCTCCATACTCTCAAGGCTGAAAAGGCCTCGGAGTTGCAGGGCGGATTCCTGCTTCCTTCTGTTTCTTATTTTTTTAAATAAAACTTCTGTATCTCACATGAACTTTTAACATTCAACAAAATTACAAAGATCTGTGTTGCTCTGTGTGTTTTATAGTGTGTGTAGCTCACGCAGACCTTCAGCATGTGTGAATTTAATCCTCATAGCAGCAGCCTTTGTTCAAGTCACCCTGCTTTTTATCAGTTTTTGCAGCACCCTTTCTCCTATTGCTCTATCTGTCAGAGATTTCCCCCCATTGTAATATAGGAGAGCTAAAGCAATATATTGTGACATATAAACCTTAAGCACCTCTGAAATGGCAGGCCACAGAACAACACCTGAAAACTCCAGGTCGCTGCAAGAAAAGGAAATCTGATTTTCAGGTCTTATAAAACGTCTTTTATCACAGGAAACTCCTTCAGACTAAAAATGCTCGGTACAGGGTCCAAATCTACGGTTTCTACACACTTTCCAACAGCACATTTACCACTCGCACAGTAGAGCAAAACTGCAGATCTTTCTCTCCGCATGTGAGGAAATATGTTTGTTTTGCACAGATAAAAACAACACAAACCGAACATATCAGCATTTACAGTGTTGTTTTGTTTCTTTCCAGCACTGGAGAGAAAACGGAACATTAATACTTAATATCTACGAAGCCACATCGCAATAGCAGGCGAAACATATGCTGCAGAGAACATAATAGTCTAAATTTAATAATCTATTTGACCTTCTTTCCCGGCTGCTCAAAAAGCAGTTGGCGTTTTTACGCTCACACGGCAGCCAGCGTTAGGCCAGTCTTAATCATCTGTATGCCAGAGTGCTCCGTTGTTTTTTCTCTTTTTTACAAATGAAAATGGCACTCACACCCTCCCAATTCACATAGCTCACTAGATGTGCCATAAAACAGTGGAATAGCTATAATAAAATAACAGTTGCCTCTGCCATTAGAGTGCTGCAGTGAAATGCCAATGTTAGATATGATACGAATAAAACTAAGTTTAAAAAAAATAAATAAACTGTCTGACAGTATCCTGAGACATTTCTCTTATGCTGAGATCCGGAGAGAAAGGAAATCTCGATCAGGCGGGCGTGAGCATGTGCAGGGTTTAGTGGTGGCAGCCGTCGGTCTGCCCAGCGTGATCCTTGTCTGCTCTGTCAGGTCAGCGCTCACCCTGTGATCACACACAGTAATAGCAGTCCAAGGACGTCTGGATGCAAAGTGGCCTGATAGACCTGGCAACCGAACATGTTATCAGCAAGAGCTCGACGGGCAGAAAACTCCAATTGAGAGCAGATGAATAGCCGGCAATTGCCAAGTAACGAGAAACCCAAGAGTCAAGCTGTCTTTGCTCTGCAGGAGGAGGATGCAGGAGGCAGCACGAGGCGGAAATCTGCCTGGAGGAGACGCTGCTCGAGACCCCAAATCTGCAGAACCAGGACCAGGACCTGCAGCGGGGGCCCAGAATACTACCCGGATAGTACAGTACATACTCTTCATATTAGCTAGAAAAACTGGAGCTGATAAACAGAGTGTCTGTAAAAGCAGAAAAAATAAATGGAGAATATTAAAAAAGAAATGACAAGATTGAAGTTGAACACACACTAATTTGTGGACCATTATGTTCATCTGCAGACGAGTTTCTCGGAGAATAAATCTTTGAGAGGAGGTGCTGCACAGCTTCCCCTTCTGCACATTCCTAAAATAGTCTGTGCTGTGTTGTTGGATTCGGTCTGGTACAAGATGGTGTCATAGAGGAAAATCAGTCCAAGAAAGATTTTCATATTAAAGCAGAAACCAAGCTGCTCAGCCTCACAGCTGACAGCCTGGCCAGCAAACCTTCCTGCCCAGTTTTAAGGTTTTTACCTCGAGTTGATTCCTAAAGAGTCGGCCATTGATCCATGCATTGATTGATCTCTGGTGGTGAAACTGCTTCAGGTTCTCGCATTTAATGTGAAATGGAAGGTGTTGGTTTGAATGACTGTAACGCTGCATTTCCTTCATTCACTGCTTGAATGAGGGAAATGCACTGTTCTCTCTCTACTCTACTCTACTCTACTCTACTCTACTCTACTCTGCTCTACTCTAATCTACTCTGCTCTACTCTACTCTACTCTACTCTACTCTGCTCTACTCTAATCTACTCTACTCTGCACTACTCTACTCTGCTCTACTCTAATCTACTCTACTCTGCTCTACTCTGCACTACTCTACTCTACTCTACTCTACTCTACTCTACTCTGCTCTACTCTGCTCTACTCTGCTCTATTCTACTCTACTCTGCTCTACTCTACTCTACTCTGCTCTACTCTACTCTACTCTACTCTGCTCTACTCTACTCTACTCTACTCTACTCTGCTCTACTCTGCTCTGCTCTGCTCTGCTCTACTCTGCTCTGCTCTACTCTACTCTGCTCTACTCTACTCTACTCTACTCTGCTCTACTCTGCTCTGCTCTACTCTACTCTACTCTACTCTACTCTGCTCTACTCTACTCTGCTCTACTCTGCTCTACTCTGCTCTACTCTGCTCTACTGTACTGTACTGTACTGTACTGTACTGTACTGCACTGTACTGTACTGTACTGTACTGTACTCTACTCTACTCTGCTCTACTCTACTCTGCTCTACTCTGCTCTACTCTACTCTACTCTGTTCTACTCTACTCTACTCTGCTCTGCTCTACTGTACTGTACTGTACTGTACTGTACTGCACTGTACTGTACTGTACTGTACTGTACTCTACTCTGCTCTGCTCTGCTCTGCTCTACTCTACTTTGCTCTACTCTACTCTACTCTACTCTACTCTACTCTACTCTACTCTACTCTACGCGAGCCGGGTCAAGCCGGTATCACATAGTGGAAATAAAAGAAAACGAAACAAAAGTATTTTGAGAATTGATGAATCTTTCTCTACGTTTGATCACGGGCTGAATATCTCTTGGCTATTACACTCGGATGACAAGCAATTCTACTTAGTCACAGAGTAGTGGACATTTTCTAATTAAAGAAGTTTGAAAGATAAAACAGTTGTTGAACAGAATCAGCATTTATCCATAAGCTGTGAGTGTAGAAAGCGAGGCGTCCTCTCTGAACCGCTTTGGTTCTTCAGCGTTTATTACCAAAGTAACTCATGGGTTTTGGAAAGCTGCCCACAAGCTGCTGAACCGTTTAGAAGCGAAATTGATTTTAGTTAATAACCTTCTTTATCATGACTGTGTAAACTTTAGGTGGTCTTAATCACAGGCTGTGAGAGATTCAGCAGCTACAAAGTGCATGAGCCTCAACTGCTGGAGAATTATCAACCGTAGAGTCTGGAAATCATCTGAGCAGGAACCAGACCTCATCTGCAGCTTCAGATAAGTAAATATTCCGTTTTTATGGATAGATTTTACCTGGTATTGCAATAAAGTCCCGGCTGGTTTGTCCTGCAGCTTAATTTCAGTCATATTTCAACCTCTCGATTAGAGACTTTACAGTAATCTGCACGTAATTGCAAGAAGAAATATACTTATTCCTCTGGTTTACATCTAATATTGCATGGTTTGTATGCAATTTATCAAGCACACTCTTACTACAAATGTTTTTATGTTCATTAAAATGCTGATTTACATTGTTGCCCTACACCCAACACTGGAACACAACAATTACACAGTATTATGGCTGCAACTAATGAACTTACTTCGTCTTTCTCAACTTGTGATGGACAGCACATCTGCAAAGAACCTCCTACACATGGAGATTATTCTGTGCCGTGCAGTGCAGCTGTATTCATAATGGACATTCATCTCCAGGAAAAATCCTTAAGCCACTGAGAATTAGTTTGCTCATTGAGTCCTCTAAATCTCATGGACCGTACTGCAGTAATTTGGTGAAGTCTGATCTGAGGTTTCGCTGTAGCAGCCATCGTCTTCAGGTCGGGCGGCATCATTCAAAGGTCCGCGCCGCCATCATTGTCTGGTCAAACAGGGAAATTTGGTGGGAAATTAGTGAATCTCCCAAATGCTCTCAACTGTTAACAAAAAGTTAAACTTTCTGCCCTGCAAAAACTCTCACCCTCATTAAGAAGCAAAGCTGCAGCCTGTCTTCGTTGCAGTCGGGCCTTTTATAGCCTCCCTTGTCCTTTTTTTAACTTCCACATTTCAAAGCGGATGGGTTACACCCAAGGATCGGCCGCTGCTGTTCATTCTCATTCCCCATTTTTGTAGCACTCCTTTCCACTCTGCTTGTTCCTACATTGGGGTAATTACCATCCAGCACTCTCCTGAAGGCTGTGGCTGTAAAATTCAATCAGCAACCAAGCAAGATTTAACTCTCAAACTCCCACATGTGGAGGCACTAAAGGCCTGTCCATTGATTTAGCAGTAACGTCCTCTTCCTCTGCTGGCTGCGCTCAAACGGCCCTGGCACCGGCCTTTATGTGCGATTCCAAATAATATTGGGAATAGATGGACTTTGTTAAAATGGGACTGTAGGGAAATATAAAGTATGAGACACTCTAAACAGCTTATTTCAGATAGTACTTCAGCTGTTGCTGTTAAGCCGAGTTACATAAAGCACCAGATTTAAATGATACGTTCGGACCAAACATGGAATAATACACTCAGACATATAGAGAGCAGTCATAGCCTCGCCTAACACTCTGCAATGTCACAGCAATTTAAAGACCAACCAGTTTAATTTCCTGAGCCCTCCTGGCTGTTTGCTCCATGCTCCAGGTTTTGTCACATAAATAATAAAACTCTGGCTTTTACATTAGCTGATGTCACGTGACGCAGTCTCCCGTCTCTCTCCGGCTCAGACACAAAAGCCAATAAAACACTTGGTGAGGCTGCTGCTTCGCCCTCTAAAAGGTCTTTTATCAATCAGTGTTAACTGCCTGCCAGGAGCTCATTACTCTGGGCCAAATGTGACACAGCAAACTTATTACAACACGGATTCCAAAAAGAGGACAGCTGGGAGGAAAGGCTGGGATGCAGTTTAAAAAGCTGCAGCAAATTCACAATAATGAAGATCAATGATGCTCAGGTAGAAGATGAAATGTATCATCTTGTCACTATTTTGAATTGAGTTTGTCAAAAGTTACGATCAAATGATTAAATCATCATGATATGTTGTTATTAGTAGTAGAATAATTGCCATTATTACGATCATTATTGTTATGACCATCATCGGTTTTGTTATTGTTATACTATCACATTATTTGACACACACACTGTGCAGGTCAATATTTACCGTGGAGCTTTGCAGAAAGAACTGAAACACATTCGTGCTCAGGAAAAAGTTTCTAATCTACTCATATCTCAGTGCCAGGAAACTAATTAAACACCGGAGCAGGGTCGTGCTGCGGGTCCCAGTGGGAACAGACTCAAGTTTCTATTCGAGCTTCGCTGACAAATATCACTCTGTCACACTAAGGCATGTTCAACAAAGCCCGGACTTAAAAAAGTCACTTTTGTGAAATTAAAGCAGATTCTGGGCTGTTTTTACTGCGTCCCTCTGCTGCTGGCTCAGAGCTTTCCTTTCTGACACAGATGTTTGATGGCTTCCTCACAGTGGGCACTTTGTCCTCCTGAGGACATGAAAACCTGAGTTGTTGATGCGTCTCATTAGCCAGATGTGTGCTCGTGTCACGGCCCAGTCTGCTCAGTGCAGCAGAGCTGAGGTTTCACCTCACATCTGTGCTCTTCCTGCCCTCAACAACAAAACCCTCTGATGAACTGGCTGTGGAAAGCAGCTCAACTCAAATCTTAGGCCAGAATCTGCCAGATTTTTACCTTAAATGTTTCACATCTTCATACAAAGATATCCTGTAACACTGGCTGTGTGCGCCTCCATTATGAGAATCATGTTTCGAAGCCTTGCTAACACTGAGAACAAAGCATCAGACTGGCACACTGTGTTTCTGAGCTGTAATGATGTTAAGCACCATAATTACACTCCTCAAAGGCACTGACTCCTGCTCTGAACTGTGTCCCACTCTAACAAACATTCACTTAACCTGGTGGAGAACTCCAGGTCAGCACGCATTAACGGCTCTATGGAGCACAAACCATAGATTTTAATTGACTCATTTTTCTTTGTCAGCATATGCAGACTAGGACGAGCGTTCCCAGGGTCTCAGGTTTGATGTTGGTTAAAATGGTTAAAAGCAGCCACAGCTCTGCGTGTATGAATGCAGGACAGTCAGTGGGTGGAGGATTTGTTTAAGTGGAGATTCAACTCACTTAAGACTTCTTCAGTCGTTTCTGCTTCTCCTGTTTTTTGGGGGAGATTAAATCCGCTTGGAGACTCAACGAGAAAATACAATCATCTGTCCCCTGAAGTTCTCTCCCGCCAACAGAAAAAAAGAAAAACCTCTCTCCTACTTTAAAGGCGCTTTGGGAAGAATGTTAGATGATGCAAGCGAAGACCAAAGCAACGAAATTATCCAGCAACCGCAAACCTGAGAAGAGCCCATGATGACATCACTTTGATCTTTAATTAGCAGATCTGATCTGGATCAGCGTGCTGAATCTTAATTCATAGCGCGAGGAGACGTAGCTCCGGTTGCAGCAGACACACAGGTAAACGTGCTCTGCTCCGCTCTGTTCCAGCCAAAGGAATTACCTACGCTTCACTTCAAAGACATTTCTATAACCTGGTACAAATGCTGTAAACAAATGTATTGTCACGTTAGAAACGTGTCAGGATACTGAGATCTTATGAATAAAACAATGATATTGTGCATTAAGGTGCGTTTGCTGGCACGTACAGAGCATTAGTTCCCTCCCTGAATCATTTTAATGAAGAGAGCTCCCAGCAGTCGGCTGCACTTACAAGTTAAAATGTGAATCTCACCTCTGCTAATAGCTGTCAAATCCTGGGTCTGCAGCCATACAGGCTGTATATGGAGCGACAGCATGGGAGAGGAGGTGGCACAATTCATTAAGATAAACTTTTCAGACTAATTGCCCTGTTTGTTGACGGGTATATAGTAAAGCACAAACGTGGCTGATACTAATCGATGCTAATCATTCTTAAAATCCCTCATAATGTTGAATCTCACCAACACAGAATTCATACACTGAGGTATTTTAGTGTCCGAAGCCAAATGCTTTTTTATGAGTGTTTTGGCTCTGCAGGTTCTACTGCCTACAGCTATCCTTTAACCTGTGTTTAAAAGGCCAACGAGCAGAAAAGCAGAAAAGCAGAAAAGCAGAAAAGCAGCTCAGTAACACACAGTTTATAAGAGACAAGTGATCAAACTTTTTCTTTTGTAGTAGAGAAAATTAAACGTAGGGTTCAGTACTTCCATGCTGCTGTTTCAGGTTCTGGAAGGAGCAGCATGAATTGTGTCTCTCATTTTCTCTGTAAAATACAAATTTTTACATGATATGATGGTGGTGACTCAGTTCATCAGAGAGCAGACCCTCTGCTTCATGGTGGGTCTCCAGCATCTCTACACTCCTCAGACCAACACAGCAGCTTCTTTTCCTGCACTTTATTGTGGTCAAGATCCAGATCTGTAGCTCCACAAACTCTGGAGTTTGCATGGGAGCTCTCGGGCTCCTGCCTGCGGGTCCTCCTCCAGGGCACAGCCAACACACTGGTTACATGGTGGGCTGATAGACCTCAGCAGGTGAGCTGAGCTGGCCAATCAGCTCACCTGGTGCTGGATGTACCTGGCCTGGCCCCGCCTCCTAAGAGCCTGGGCCCTTAACATGTACTGCTCTATTTACTTCCTCTTCACTGAGAAAAAGAGAAAATTCAAGTCTGGTTCATGTTGACTGTGAACAGACTGAAGGAAGTCACAGGGACTAATAGACTGACTCACTCATTCACTGATTGATGAGGAGCCACATGATGACTGAAGCAAGAAGGAAACAGCATCAGCATGTCTTCACTAACCACTTCTTGTGAATAATCCAAAAGAAGTCGAGACAGAAGTAGAAGGTGAAGTCGATCAGGGATGGTGGATGACTGAAGGACATGTTGACGTCCCTGAGTCACGTACTCTGCATCATGTGGGATCAAAGCTCTGACAAAGACAGATTTATTGATCATTTTGAAATCAGACAAATGTGGTTCAGTCGTCATCTTTGATACCAGACACTGGTGGGAGTCACAGCATCAGGGCTACAAACTACCCATAATGCACAGTCTGTGGGAACAGGTGTTAGACCGGAGCAGGAGGATGTGAAGCAGTGAAGACGCAGCTGTGACGGTCTGGCCCGGTACTTCGGCCTGAGACTCTCGCTCTGTTCGCATCTGATGAGGAATGAGACAACGTCTGCTTTGCTGACCAAAGGGGATTTTCCTTTTTATTCTGCACAACACATTAATATTAGCACAGGAGGTTCTCATGAGAAGCTTTCCACACACAGACCTCTCCTCAGGTCCAGACACCCAGACAGTGCTCACCACCCTGCTCCACGATGGATAAATAAAACAATAAAGCCAGTGAAACTGTCCAGTAATACCAAACACATGGCTTCCAGATTGTGTAGTTACAATAACAGTGGGAGAGATATTTTCCACACCATCAGGAGCAGTCTTTTCTATTCTACCAAACAAATGTACATGCAAAACCATAAAACCTACAGAAAAAGCTTCGGCTGCTCTCTCATAGTTTGAAATCAGTCACAAACAGTGTTTCATAAAAGACTTTATTCAACAGGTTGCTCAGCAGGAGGATGGAGGACCTGGACCATGGGACATCTGCACATTTATTTAACTTTTTATTTCCTGTATTTATACAGTCAAGACAGAATTCATAAACACTATGTGACAGAAATGTCAGGTCACACATTATTTTGGTGAATTACAAAACTGCAATGATCACACTTCAGTCACATGTAGATCACCCTAACCCTCAACACAGTTGAACACAGTGGACGTTCTCTTATACGTGAACATTGAGATATCGCAGCAGATAATAACAAACATATGGTGTCAAGTATCAGAGGTGGAGGTGCAGCAAGGCTTCACTTTACTCCCCTGAATAATCAGTTTAAGGCTGGTTCCTGTTATTATTCCTGTCAGCCGAGGCTGCTGGGATGAGGAGTGACGTTATGTGTCCTCAGCTGAGGGTAATTACTCTGCGTTATCTGTCTCACATCTCAAACTGTCACGGTGCGTTACAGGAATCTGTGTCGCCTTCCACATCCATCACGTCTCCGTCTGAGGTAGAAGACGCAGACAGGGATGACGACCTGTGGCCTTTACATGCATCAAATTTCAATTGTAGAAAGGATTTGCATTGATCCGTTTTTCATTTGGAATGCGACCAAGTCTCTTTTTCACCCCAATACTTTGTTGATCTTCCCTCATCTCCCAAATACAACCAGGGACGTAACAAATGGGGGGGTCAATGAATGTCTTGGTATTTTGGGACAAAAACGTGAATCTAAGATCGGAAAAATGTCTTCCAAACAGACATTACTGCTCAGAAACACAGGGAGGCGCAGTTCGACTTCATTCCTGTACAGTAAATGAAGGATTTTCTACATCTGTCAAAGATTTAGCAGATAATGTGTGCATAATAAATAAGCATCCTGTCTTTAAAGATTGAAACTCCCTATGATGGACTTTGGGGAAAATAAACCCACCAACTGCTTCATTTAATGATTGAATGCAGAATCGACAGTCACGCAGCATGTATGTGTGCTCTGCATCTGTTCCTGCCAGGAAAGAGGTGCAGCTGTAATGAAGTCCTATGACCCAAAATGCTATAATATATACTGCCTGCATGGTAAAACACCATTAGCTACCCATACAGGGCTATCAGTCCACACAGACAGCGCGGTTTTAGATTCAAGCTGATTGCTACATAATTCCCCTCTCCCCAGATCCAAATTAGCCGCTGTGCATTAGCAGGTAATTGTCGGTTCAGTGGGATGTTGCCTTCACAGGCTGAAGACCTCATAAAAATCTGGTGCCAGGAACGAGATATTAATCCCGTGCAGGCTGCAGAAAGGCTCGACGTGGAGCGAGTCTCTGTCAGAGGTGACTGTGAGTTCCTGGGATGAAGCTGACACTCAGGGAGACGTGTTAATGATCTCCAGTTCTGACCTTATTGTGTCGGCTGGATTTATGTCTTGCTCAAGGAGGAGAGTGTAATCTCATATCTGTTGTGGGAAGTCAACAAATAAACTGTAACTCTGCCCTCTCCTCAAGGCCGACGTGCTTTATTGAGACCGCTCCAAAAAGTGCCATTCCACCCGAGTGTCTTTCAAGAAGAAATATCTTTATGGAGCGATGCTGCTGAATGAGCTCGCTCCTATATGAGATGAACTGTATTTACTGGCATCTCCATGTTTGCAGATTACAGGGAGGATGCAAATCCTTAGCACAGTGCCTAAGGTCATCAGACCCGGGGCTGGGAGCAGTCTGTGTAGATAAAGTTAATGGAGCGTGGAGAGCAGTGAAAACAGACTGGCTGATGATTTCACTTCTAGAGATTGAACGTTGAGCTTGAACGTAGCTGGAGCCGATGGCAGAGGATGTCCCCTCCACCAGTGCTCCCATGGGCATCACACAGACCAAAGAGCTGTGAAAAAATGAAAGTGGAGGCTGTTTTGACTGTTTTGCTGTCACAGAGGGCGACTGCAGTAAGTCACTCCACATGAAGGGCAGAGGAGGGTGACGGAGGAGTAAAATCACATCTGAGCTCAGAGAGAACATGGAGGTTTCACTCCTGATATGATACACCGTATCTTCTGTTTCTGTTTATGACATCCAACACATCCATCCATCCATCATCTCACCTGCTCTATATCCAGTGACTCTATCTCCAGCTCGCATAGGGAAAAGACAGGGAGTACACGTTCCAGAGCATCGCAGTACACACACACACACACACACACACACACACACACACACACACACACACACACACACACACACACACACACACACACACACATAACTCATAGCATGAATATATATATGTACATGTTTACCTTACCTCCAGTTTAATGTCAAATTGCATTCATGTATGACAATAAGGTTGAATCTAATCCAAGTTCAAGTGAATATCCTGAGGCAGGACAGAAGCTGATGAATCACCAGTCAATTGACTGAAAACATTCTTGTTTTTAACTTTCTCTTAAAGGGAATAAAATCCATTCATCAGCTGATGGAGAGAAAGGGAACTCAATCATTAATGTTTTTAGCTGCAGCCACAGTAAGGATATTTCTCTTGTATTGATTCTGAATTGGAACGAGAGATGTGGTCGTCTGCCTGCCTGGATGCACTGAGTGAGTAAAGATGCTGACGAGGCATTAAATCAGAGGCAGGAACTCAGAGTCCGGCCACAGCTGCTGCTGCCAACACGTCCTCCTGTTTGTGTTTCCTGTTTAGAGAAAGTCCCACAGACGACTGGGGGGCGGTGGCCTTGCCATAATGATCAAGTTATTTGTGCGGACCCCTGGTTTCAGCCCACACTCCACAGCCATCTATAACTCTACGCTATTGTAATCTTCCTGCTATTCATTAAAAAATGAGGGCAGGAAACCGTGCACGGAAATGGGCATTTGACAGATTTAATGAGACTGGCTGCGAACAATGAGCTGTTGGGGTCTATGGCAGGGCCATTCACACCAACTCTATTTAATGGGAAATTAAATTCAACTGACAGAAAAAGGTATTAGTGAGAGTTTGTCACTCCCACCTTCCCTCACACGGTGATAAAACTCTGCAAATTAAGTGAGGAGAAAGTTGAACAAAGGAAACAGGTTTTCCTCTAAAGTTGTGTGAACTGTTTTCCACATAGTGCTTACAGCATGTTGTTATGATAGTGACACTATATACACTATATATAGTGTATAATTATATTTTGTGCTTTTGGGTGTGTGTGTGTGTGTGTGTGTGTGTGTGTGTGTGATAATTCCAGATCAGCTCCACAGATAATCCTTTTCATTAAATGTTAATCAGCTGTCGTACAGATGTTCTGGCTCGTCACAGGGAAAAAGAGATTTTTAACAGGAGTGATTGACTGGAACTGGAGCCTTGTGTCAGATTATTTCATTTCCTCAGCTGACTTCCAGGTCTCGAATATTTCTCATTAACTGAATAAATTAAGGCTTCATTAAGCTGTCAGTCACAGAGAGAAGTCCCGCCTTCAGTCATCCTTCAGTTTAGAAAGTTCCACCTTAAATATAACTTATTGTTCATTTCAAGCACAGTGAGGCAGTTTATCGAGGCAGCGATAGAATACAAATCTATTAGAGGAAATAACAGAAGAACAGCCACCGTGCTCAGAGCTTAATTTGACTGAGGAGGCAGTAAAACTAAACCACCAGTTAACATGTATTTATTCACCCCTAATATCTCTTTGCTTGTATCTGATTTCTGCTCAGCTCCATTGTATCTCGTCCACCTGATAAACCTGCGGTCGAGTGTCGGCTCTCGCTGAGCTGCTGAACCCCAGCAGCTCGATGTCGCCCGGGCCTGATACAGTGAGTTTATCAGCCTGTTTCACTGCCTGCTGCTGATTCTAAATGAAGCTGATAAGAGCCGCGATACAGAGGCCAAACAGAGGAGTCACAGGATGTGAAATCAAATAAATGGGCTGAGTGATGCTGAACTTCTCTCTAGAGCTGAAGGAGAGCTGCAGTCAAGTGATGGTTCTCTTGTTCCCACAGCGATTTACCAGAAATATTCCAATTCACACTGGAAATATGTCAGCATCCTGAGAGCAAAGGTACAGGTATAGATGACCTGAGAGGTCATCTATACCTGTACCTTTGCTCTCAGGACGTTTATCTCTCTAAACCTGAAACAATCAAAGTCACTGTTAAGAAGAGGCTTTTCCCTCATTCATAGATTGAAACCAGGAAATGTGTTCCTTTGTTAATGTAGGAATGACTTATAGATAAACCTATGTACAGTATATCCTGTTGGACAAAGGCTATTCCCTCAATTTTACTGTGCCACCTCCTGGAAATAACAGACTTACATGTGTTCAAATTCTCCTCAAGCCGCTTTAAAATCTTAAAAAACTGAACAAAAAATACAAATACAAAAAAAACTTGGTGATAGATTCTAGATGGATGGCCCTGTAGATCACTCCGTGGTGAGGCTGCAAACATTTTAAAAGCACTTTCACCAAAGACGGAGCAGATTCCAGGAGTGATGCACATAAATCGAGTGCATGAGCGAAGGTTGCAGCTGCTGATGGATTCAGGAGTCGGTAGAGAACATAAATAAAGCTGCGGTTTATGTAACATGGCCTTATAAAGAAAAATCTACCACTTCATACTGTGAAGTTGTATAAAGACGACAAACCAAGTGTGCAGATATGTGAACCTGAGAACTTGTCTTCACATTGACACCTTTTCTCTTGAATTAAAGACGTGAAAACCTGAATGTTGTCCCTTGAACTGCGAGCTGTGAAGTGTGATCTGGTAAATTGAGCCTTTGCTCTTTCACAAAACAGCTACTGTCTCTAGTTTTTCATTAATATTGATAGAGAGACTTCACAGTGGAGCAGCTGATTCACAGCCAGCCAGTCGTCAAGGACAGGAGTTTAGCTGACAAACACACAGAGTCCACACATGTGACAGGGTTCAGGATGGAGGGGGTCGAGATGGATTTCAGAGGTAATTAGGGATGACATTTTCAAAAGACTGGAGTCAGCATCAAAGACCCTCCTCTCCAAAGGAGCTGCTGGTTTCCTGGGAAAAGGTTAGAAAAGACCCCTGAAGGCTGCGAGCTCCGCACCTCCTCCCCTCCGCTGCTGACGAGCTGCTGAGACTGAACATTTCCAGACTGAACATTACCAGTACCAGACTGGAACTGTCACTGGGAGAGCTGGGAGTCTGAGTGACGACTGCAGTAGAAGGAAAGAGGGCAGGGAAATGTAAGAAGAGACACGATAAGATGAAGGGAAATTATTCTGTCCAGCAGGAAGAAAAAAAAAACAGGTTCAAGGTTCAAAGTTTTTATTTGCCATGTGTGTGTAAAGCAACAGTCCAGACTCGTAGTGAACCTTATTATGATCAGGGGAAACATGTCTGATGACCGATGTGTGACATCTTACTACACAGCCTGAGATACTCACAGGCTGCTCACATCTCAGTGTTTTATAACTGGAAAAGATGAAAGTGTCAGTTAGTGTCAGCATGTAAATGTGCCGTCCATGTCAGACAGGTTTCTCCTGAACTTCCTGCAGACATGTGTTGTCTTCTCTTTCTCTCCTCTTCCTCACTACGTCTCCCTCACTTTAACACAACCACTCAGAGAAAATCCCAGAAGGGCTTATAAAGGCATGGGTAATTAACTTTTCTCTTTCCACAGAGCCATATCAAAGGTTGATACTGGCAAAAAGTGAAAAAGAAGAAGTGTTTGAATGTCTTGTCCATTTTAATAACAGATGAGATCGTGGCCTGGAGGAGGAGCTGCAGAAGCAGCAGCCTCAGCCGCCTGGTCCATCACTGAGCTCAGACGGCTCCAGGTTTCACGAGCACTTCAGGAAAATGCCACAGCTGCAATATGAGGACATCTTTCCAGGTCCCAAGTTATTATCAATGATTTTATGAGATCTGCTGGATGAATGAATGATCACTCATGATGAGGTGTGGAATCCCATTAATTTAGCTGTAGGAATACTACGCAGATCTGGTGCTCTTTCATGCTTATCTGGCAACTAAACAGAGGCTTTAATTTGATTGGCCATCTTGCCTGCCATGCACATGAATGATTAGCTGACTGTAAGTTAGGTTCACATCACAGGCAACATCACTTTTTGTCAACTGTGGTTTAAAGTACTTTATAAATAAAGTTGCTATCATTATTATGATTATTACAAGTTATTGTCCTATTCTTGGGTGTCTGTCCAATCTTGCAACCACACTTGTGGTTTTCTCTGATCCTGCCACTCACATGAATGCCTGTTCCATACTAAACTGAACTACAGTACCCATGATGCCTTGCAGCAGTGGGTCTTCCTGCTTGTCACTTCCTGCTTGTCTCGATTGTTTCTGTGGCACTTCCAGTTAACACTCCACATGGCTGTTTGTGTAATATGGACTGCAAAATGTTTAATATGTATTTCAGATTATACTTTCTAAATGAAGTTTGGATATTTGCTCATATGAATAGTGACTCTCAGGAGGGTGCTCTTTAATTAAAGTTCGAGTTTGCTGGTTTTTATTTACATTCCCAATGACTTGCCTGAGGCATCCTGATGCTGTGAATTGAACTTTGTGTGTGTGTGTGTGTGTGTGTGTGTGTGTGTGTGTGTGTGTGTGTGTGTGTGTGTGTGTGTGTGGTACAGCTCAGCTTACTATGTGCAGTGTGTGACAAGGAGATGATGAATACATTGAGGTGGAGCTGTTTTGTCGAAACAAATGTGTATTTGCTCCTTATTATCACATCACAGACCAGGACTGTTTAATATCATAATCTCATGTTTCGTTCTGGTGAGCAGTCAGACTCTATCGTGTCTGTTCTGTAACCTGGTTTTTGTGACCTGGTTTTTGTGGATGTCCAAGCAGTTGCTGCTCTGCCATGTTATTTTTTGGGAACGTGCTTGATTAAAAAGGTTAGTTTAGGAGAACTCAGGAGCATTCATAACAATTGTGTGGTACCTACACTTGGTTGCCTCCCTAATCTCATTTTAATGATATTTTCAGTGCAAATCATTAAATAATGAAATTAGTGTATTGTGTGCCAGTAAATGATTAATGTCTCATCTCTGAACGATGCACATCTTGGAAAAACTGCTGTAGAATTACACGCTCCATTAAAAACAGTGACGGGAAAGAAGGGGGGACAAAGCTTGTCCTCTGGTGAAAGTGCCTGATGCTGTGACACCCATCGTGGTGCTGAGCGGGTTGAGGAACAATGATTGGACAGAACTGGGGGCCGCTGCACCCCCAAGTAATGATACCAGAGTCCTAAAAGCATTCAGCCCTCAGAGTTTCCATCTGCCTTCTGACATTAGTGGATATTTTCATCTGTTACCACAATGTGTCCAGCTTCCAGAGTGTGTATCCAAGTCCCCTAAATTATTGTCTCATCAATGAATAATAACATTGATTTTTGGGAGCTGCTGCAGCAAACGAAACCAACCAACACGACCTGGAGAGTCTCAACCCGTGAACTCAGGCTGCAGCAAAGCAGATGAATGGTAAACTGTTGTTCGGCTTCTCAAATGCTTTCATTTCATTTTGATGTTTCTCCTGGGCTGCGTGTAATCAGTATAGGTACACTATAGCCACACACACACACACACACACACACACACACACACACACACACACACACACACACACACACACACACACAGTCACCTCTGTTAGCGTGCCTTTGAAGCTGGAACCGAGCTGCCAGTCAGGACCCTCAAACGCACCACTGGACTCCTCGACAAGACCAGAGGGGCTTTCATTTGCCGACTTTTCACTCCTCCATTTTCATTTTGCGTAGCAGCCTTTCACATTTTCCTGCTCCTTACATCAGTCCCTAAGAGCTTTATGCTCGGCTGCTCCGCGCCCCCCTCCACACACTGGGCCGCATTAAGTGGGGACTGTGATTCGACGGCGGAGCTTCAGAGCGGATCAGCGGCTTTTACAGAATCACCGCTGGAAGTGACTGTGGCTGCAGAAATCAATTTCTCAGTGATATTAGAATATCTGGCTGAAGACAACATGATCACAGAGCACCAGAGCTGTGACCGGACACAGACTCAACACCTCCTCGAGGTAGCGTATTCAGATTGTGTTGTTTGACCAGTGAAACGAGTATTCCTGTGTGAAAATGTCAAATGACTGATCAATTTGAGTGATTGATTTATCGCTGCAGCACATTCAGACCTGCTACGAAGCACCAGAACTATGACGCCTTTGCATTTTGCTCTCGCTCTCACATTATAGTAACAAAGGTCAGTATCCTGCAGTTTTGTTGCTTAGATAAAAATGTTAGATTGACAGTTTATGAACAATAAAATGCAAATGCAGAAAACAGTCGCTGGTTGCTGAGGTTCTCTCTGTAGTTAGGAACAAAAAAAACGACTGCCTGTGAGGTTCTGCAGACTCCTGCACCATATTATTTATTTCTATGTTTATATTAATATGGTTATATATTGTTTTTATTTGTGTTCACGTGTAGTATCTGTCTTTTATGTCTTTATTCACATCGTCTTGGCTCTGCTTCTAGACACACACACACAGACCACCCATACGGTGAGTCCAGAGGAAGGTGACTAATGTTCTGATAGTCACCAACCTGCTGAGCTCCTGATGAGTGAGGATCAAAGTTACAAAACTTTCTGGACCTTGAACATGTTTCTTTCTGTTGGAAGCTGCAGAGTTAAGGTAGTCAGATCTTTAGTTACGAGTTCTTTACAAAACCTGATGAATATTCTGATTCAAAAGGAAATGCTCTGATCCAAAGTCAAAGCGTCTGATTCTGAAATCCCCAGAGAGTCTCCAACTGTGACGAGTCTTTTGATTTCCATTAGACGTAAAACTGAAGGAGATGAATGGAGCTTCTCACCGACGACGACTGATGTGATGATGATGTTTCTGGTTTCACCAGTATCAGCGAATCATGTAAATATGTACAATGCACAATATGTACAATTACGTACAATGCATGTACGTGATATGCATATAAATTAGGTTTATATTTCTCTCTTTATACTGGTACTGATTACTGATTAATTATGTATATTGATAAATACTGAATAATATAACCATTGTTCAAATATTGATGTTTATGTAGATTTTTTTTCTTTAACTTGTACCTTTTCACAGTCAAGTATGTACCGAGCCATATATTTCACTCCCAGCGTTTTGCACAAATAATAAAAAGAACCCTTCACAGTTTGTATGTTTGTAGGTGATTTATTTTCCTCAATCACAACTAATTATTTCTTGTGTTTAAAGTCCAGGCTCCAGATGTTCAGAGTGCACTGGGTTTGTCTCGGTGAAGCTGCCGGCCTGTGTGAGCTGGGTCGGAGCCGTTGTGCTGATGAGAGTGAGCGGAGAAGAGGCGGCCGGGCTCCATCCTGCTGCTGCGTCCATCTGCTGAGACAGAGCGGGGCCGGAGCGCCCGGACTCCGGCCTCTTCTTTCAATGCAGTTTTCCTGGATCACTTGCCAGAAGAAAATGAGCCATTACAACTTTCCTTCCTGTTTTTGCCTCAAACGAGTATGTTTGATAGAGGCAATTACAAAGTCGTATTGCCTGTGATAACAGATGGCTTTGAACTGCTGTTTGAACACCAGCCAGCCAGATCACATTTTACCACGATGACTAATTATTTATTACTCACTCACTAACACTCTGCATAAGGTGCTCACAGGGGCACGTTGTTGTTAAATAATAAGAGAAGGTTTCCTGGACACCTGCTAGAGTTCAGAGGTCAACATGGACGCTCGCTTGAAACACAGTTCATGGATGACAAGTCACCTGTTACCTCGCATCTTTCATCAACTCCAATGAAAAACCGTTTTAACTTTGGCTGAAAGCGTTATCACATCATCATCATTAAAGTGTACGTTTATGATTTTTAAATGCAACTAAAACAAGTTCCCATCTCCAAAGTAATTTGAGGTACTTACTTTACTTTATTTAAGAAGTACAAAGCACTAAGTACTACTAAGTGAGTCTGTGAGTCTGCAACAGTTTTGTTGTCAGGTTCCTCCTCAGTCTCAGGTTCCTCCTCAGTCTCTGGTTCCCTCTGGTGACCTTTTATGCTTGTTTGCCAGATTAACATTAAAGCAACCATACCAGCATAGAAACAGTAATATTCTGACAGCTACTAACATGTTTGTTAAAGGACTGGATATATAGTGGATTATATATCCAGTATACAGTATATCCAGTATATATCCAGTATAAAGACGAAACCATTCGAGGAACCTTTTAAAAACATCACCATCATAAAACTTTGGACAAGAAGACAAAAACAAACTTTTTCCCCCTTCAGTCTCAGGTGCTCAAACATCAAGAAGTCGGGTTTCACTTGGAGAATTTATATTATTATTATTATTTAGCAGGAAGTTGTTTGGAGTCTCTACTTTTTCCTTCGCTAGAAAGAATCAAGCGCAAAGCTTTGTCTTTGATAGGTACGCTACACCTGTTCCGATCATAAAGTCACCATGAGGAATCCCTCCACCTGATCTAATCCACCTTTGCAGCCTTTGAAAAAAGTAACTTTTGACACAACACATAGAACGGAGCCAAAGCCGTCACATCAGAAAGATAATGATACAATCAGTGACTGTTAACACTTTTCTGAGAATCGACTTCAGTCCTCCGAACTTCCCCCGCGTCCTATAAACAGGTTAGTAACCTTGAGCATTACTGCATCATTACGACCAAACTGCACCCTCATCTTGTCAGGATGCAGAAATCTCATTTGCATCCACATCCCAGGGAGAAGAATTCCACCCTGCAATATTGCATCGCACGACTAAATGGATTTCCAAGTGCCCTCGCACATATTACCACAACTTTATGTGTTTTATGCAGGCAGGGATATTACTGCGGTGGAAGAGGTTGTGTAACACTGGCTGTATCTATAGACTCTTCAATCAGTTTACTGGTAATGAAGTCAGTGGTTGAGTAATTTATTGGTGTGTTCCTCGCTGTGATAATGGTGCTGTGCTTCATTAAGCCCCATAGTGTAGACAGATAGTTTGTCTTGCAGCTTCGCTCTACAGGCTTCACTCTGGCTCCAGGTGATAATTTGTGTCTTCTTTACGTAGATTCGACATGTGTGCTTCCATAATTTGTTGTATAATTCATGTTTATTTTATCCGCACATCAGCAATAAGTTGCCACAACGAAGAGCTGCGGCTCATTCCAGGCTGGTGTTATTATCATGGGTGGTGGGACTCATACGTCAGGATTACACAGAGCTCCAAACAGGAGGAGTCCAGGCAGTTGATGGCGTAAAAATTCATTACCCTGACAGTCTTTTTCTTCATCTGTAAACAACACCTTTAACCAAGTTCTCTGTGGGCAGAGCGGGCCGTTAAATCATGCGGCAGCTCCACAGAGATCATTACTTTTAATGGCTACATTGATGGATGAAGGTGGAGGGGCAGGTTGATGAGCTCTGAGCTTAAAAAGTACCCCTGAAGCCCTCACTGGGAGCACGTTGCATTAACTAGACAACAGTGTGTTGTTCTTTTCGCAGTTTGTTGATCCAGAGTAAAGTTTGTGTCATCACACATGCTAATGACCCCATGAAGCTCTAAGTGTCTGAATGAAAGGTCGCTGTGCAGACACAGATCTATGGGCTCGCTGGTCAGATTCATTTAGATTTTTTAAAACCTAACCCCAGCATGCAACTACCTGCAATTATTCTAAAATATTACACAGTCCATCTTGCTGCCTCGGAGATCTTCAGTTTTATAACCGATCGAATGGCTTCTAAATCCTCAGCCTCCCTCAGCTGTTGTCGCTCTTTCCCCCACAGCCATTGTTGTTATTGCCTGTTCTCAATTTTTATCACCTCCACTGATGTTACGCCTTGGTTACTATTAACGTTTTAATCTACACAAACTCCACCGTGCTAAAAGAAGGAGAGGACCCAAAGGCTCAGTGTGTCCACATAAATCCTCACACAGCACAGAGATCCAGGGTTTCTGTGTCAGGAACCAACTACAGTGTGTTTGAATGGAAATCTCGACTGAGAAGTAATTCTTTCCTCTGGATTTGTTCTCCCTGCGTCTCTGATTCCTCCAGAGCTGCAGTGAAGCTCCAGCCGCCACCAGGTGAAGGAGAACAAGCTGATGAGACAGGTACGTGAAGTCACATCATCAGTGATGTGAGTGGCAATCAGCATAAGAGCCGAGTGTGGCTGCAGCAATACCCCCACTGCTAGAAATAAGGCAGTGGAAGGGCTGTAACATATCTGAGGCAGTTCTGGTGAAACTGATGTTCTGTACAGCACCATCTATGTTGACACCTGAGGACGATGAACGCCACATGGCTCAGAGCCAATCAGAGGACCTGTGTGTGGACCTGTGTGTGGACCTGTGTGTGGACCTGTGTGTCATTTCTTCATTTCTGAGCGACTGTCGGGTCATTTCTTCCACCAGGTCCAGGAGTGCTTCTCTCTGTGTTGTTACTGTCTCTGGACTCACCTGAGGTCAAGCGTAAATGTCACTCACTGGAGAAATGACTCCACCTTGTTTAACCTCCCTGGAGAAGCTGAGAGAGGTGTACTCTTGGTTTCTGGAGTCATAACCTCTCAACAAATACTTTTTACATTCACAGGTCTTCTCTTCTCCATATTTAGACCATGTTCTGTACGTTGTTTGTAAATGAGCATTGCTTATCTGGGAGCTCGGAGCAGATTAACCACTGAGTCCTGACCTCTGACCTCTGACTGTTCAGCAGATTGCTTTTGTGCAGGTTGTGTGGATGGAGCTCCAGGTGGAAAAGCTTGAGGTGTTTGATGAACATCCTCCAGACCGCTCAGACCATGTGGACACACATGGAACAACGATGTCATTGTGTTTGGTATGGAAGTTGTTCTGGGATCTTGTGGTGGTTTTCACAGAGGTCCAGGTACTCGGGTTGATCCCTCAGAAACTGTGGCTCCAGATGTTTCGGTTTGTGCTGTTATATCTCTCTCATATTTCTCAACAATTATCATTTGATTTGGACTGAGACTTTACCACACTTTAAGACTTAATCAGGTGTTTGTTGATTGCTCATTTCCTGAGTGAAAGGCAACGCGTGAACAGTTTGTTGATGCATTTCTGAGTTTCTGTGCAGACGACATGAAGGAGCCATCTGCTGTCATCTCGTCTCTGAGCGCTGAGAGAAGTCTCTCCTCGTACACACACAGTGACTGACAGGCTGAAGGAAGAGGAAGAGGAGGAGCAGAGAAAGAGTCCCAGAGAAATCTGTGACAGACAACATGACAGAGCTCTGAGGTCAGAGGAGCCGAGGTGCTGCAGCAGTTTGTTTTGCTACAGGTTCTTCTGGAGCTTTCTGGTAAAGTAACCAATGATGAAAGGATTTCATCTTTTTATGATACATTTCAGGTGATTTCTCTATGATTTAAACGCTCCATTTCTTACATCCGGCTGTCAGTCTCCTTCTTCTCCACCTGTGTTGGTCTGCTTGAACATTTGAGAAGTCCATCTGTTTCCTCACATGCCACTGCATCATGGATCAGACAGACAACATGGAAGTGAACACAAGTTTTAGACTGGAGTTACTGGTAGGAGCAAAGTCTGCTGGTTCTGAGTTTTTACTCAAACTTTGCTTTATTTTATTGTTTTTTGTCATATTTTGAGAACTGTTGGTGGATAGACAGAGTGAGGAGAGGGGTTTATTTCACTGAAGACGTATCAGATCTGGAGGATGTGTGCAGCCTGTTCAAGCCGAGATGTTTTCATGGTCGCTGCTGGTCAAGGTGAAGGTTGAGGTGGAGATGTAGTTTCTTTTGCCTCAGTCATCATGGGAAATGTCAAATGTCAGGAGACTTTGAGGATCAATAAAGTCATTCCTATTCCTATTACTAGTCAGCTGATATGGACCCTGGACACATGTTGAGGACCTTCTCAAACTGCTAATTGTGCTCTTTGTCTCTTTCCCACACATTAAGAGAGAGGTGGCTCTGTGCTTTCATCAGTGTCATCAGCCAATCAGTGTGAAGGAGGAGGAACGATGATGCTGCTCTGCCTTTCTGCTCTGCCTGAGTCCAGGCACAACGTTGCAGCTCCGACAGATGAACACACAGTGGGAACAGATGCTGGACCGTGAAGAACACCGGACCAGAATCTCCAGTGACAGCCACACAGATGTAGATTTCAGAGTTTGAAATGATTAAATCTCTGAATCAGTCAGAGGGAGGTAAAAAAGTAACACGCTATAAAGAGAGAAAAGTCTCAGGATCATTCCTTCAAATTGCTTGAATTTGTCTTTTTTGAGTTGGTAACACTTACAAAGTCACTTGAAAAAGCAACAAACGTGTTAAAACTATTAATTAATTCAGTCCAGCTGAAAGAGACTCATTAACCAGATGAACTCATCATCCATTGGAGCTGATTTTCAAGTCCTACTTTCATTGTTAATGTCAATGTAATTTATTTATGTATCACTTTTCACAGATAAAATTGCAAAGTGTTTAACAATAAAAGTGCATCCAAACATAAAAAGTGAACATTGAACTGAAACTGAAGCAAATGGACGGTGAACTTTGTGGCTGTGCAGCTGATAACTGCAGAGCAGTAACACGGATCAAGCAACAACTATTAACATCAAGTTTCCATAACAAAAATACTCTGAATGTTTGACACAGAGGCTCTGTGAGTCCACAGTTACAGACAGCCAATTTAGGAGCCTGTTTGACAAGTTGTTCGTCCTTCTTTGATTTAATTGGCTCACAGATAGACATGGTTCACAGTTTAAACAGAAGGTGAATCCCAAAGACTTTGTTTCCCCGCAGCATTAGATTGTTGTCTCACAGAAGTACTGTCAGAGACCCTTATTGATTTACCCACCAAAGGTAAATTTCACGCTTTGTGCTGGTGCTTATTCCAGAGTCTGCATTTACAAGCGTTATTTGTCAGGCTGTTTAGACACGACTGCACAAATTAGCGTGCTCCCGGGGTTCCTCTTGCTCTTCCAAGCCGCCCACTTACTCGGCCGTACAGGGCAGAGGTGTCAGGCGTTCGCTGCGTCAAGGCTCTTAATCCATACTCCACCTGAGCCTGAGGACGGCGAGAAGCCAGAGCCCTCTGTGCATGCTGAACCTACCACACAGAAACATAATCTAAACAGGATTAAACGCCTGTTGAAGGACATCTCACCTCTACTCAACCAGCACTGCTACAAAATATTATTTTTAGGTCAAATAATCTGTCCCTGATTTTCTTAATTAATCCAAGCATTGAAAAAATGGTGAAAAATATGGATCACTCTTTCACAAAGTCCAAGAGGAAATCACCTAACATAATGCACACACCTCAAAGATGTTCATAAAAGACCAGGAAATACCCACATTTAAGAAGCTAGAACCAGAGAATTTCAACTTCAGGACATGATGAATTGATCGGTCATTGCAGCTGTAGCGGAGCATGGATCTCATCTGGAGATGTTTTCATGTTTCTCTCTGCTCGACCTTGGGCTCGTGTCCATCCCTGTCCGTCCTGCTGCTTAGCGAGATGTTTCGTGCTTCCAGGTGTGTGGATCCCGTGTCCTGTGAAGCTCAGTGGGCAGAGCGATACAGCCGCACGGCGGGATTAAAGGTCTTATTACATGTGCGGCTCGATAGATGGAGCATCGAGCGGAGCCGGGCCAGGCTGCAGCCGGGCCGCTGCTGTGCCACCGCCCATCACAGGCGCCGTCCGGGGCAGATGTTTGGATTAAAGCTGCGGTGCAGAACAAGCCGGGCTCCGAATCACAGCTCCCGAATCAATCTATAAATACATATTCAGGTATGCATGGAGGTGTGAGGTTGCCATGGCAACAGGAGTGTCGAGCAGACCTGCACCCGACCACAAAACCGCTGCAGTTCACGTTTAGCTGAACAACTTATTGTGTCCGAGAAAAAAAAACACCTTGCTTATTTATTTATTTCTTGTCTTTTGATTGCCATTTTTTTCTGACATCTCATCATAAAATACATTGTAAGGACTTTTAGTTGCCACATTGTGGACTTCTCTTAATCAATATACGTAAAAATACTGAGGACGATTACTCTGAAATAATTCACCTGCATCTTTAAAATCAACATCTTTGTGGTTGTTGTTTAAAAGAAAATTGATTGATAAAGTCATTCTCTATTCTCTATTCTATCTCTTTACTTTATTCTTCTATTCGTCTTGATTTTTATTCCTTTTTTTTCCTCCCTGGTTTGACACTTTACTGTACACAGGGGAGGTTTTTGCTTTCTCAGCCTTCATTGGCTGTATGTTTCTCCTGACATTGACTCATTGTAGTGTTGCATTGAACAACATGTCCAGACGTTCCCACAATGAAGCGCTCATAACAGCAGATCCATGGTGAATCTGTCCACGTCTCTCTGGAGAAGTATTGATTGAGTGATCCTCAGTGCTTTGATGCTCCAGCGTCCTGCAGGACATCTTTCTCTCCTCCTCACACATTCATCAGCCCATCAGCTGCTCTGTGAGGGATTTTCCTCCTGCAGCTTTCACTTTTCATCCTTTCATGCAAACGCGATGTTTCCTGAGTGAGAAGCACGTATTAAAGCATTGAGAGGCCGCTCAGCACCGCCTCATGTTCTCATAATTGTATCATCAGCGTCAGAGGAAAATGTAATTATAATACATATGAAGGGAGCATCCGGAGAGATTGTTGATGGCAAAAGTCATTAGGTTTAAAGACATCTTCATTAGGATCACTGACGTTCTGCAAATTAAAAAGCAACCGAGGAAAAGTCCGGGATGAAGACCGGCACAGGGATTTCTCTGCTTGAAGCAGCGATTTAATAACTGCAGCTTGAAGTTTTCACTCATTGCTGGGATTCATATTAACAGGAAAAGCTCAGTAACAATTTCTGCTGAGTTAAAGAACTGTGACTTGCAATTGTGTGCTATCAACACATTTTTGAAAACTTTTCTCTGAGCCACTGAGTGAAAACTATCAAATCATCTTTCTATCGACTGCTGGGAGAGATCACAGCGTATGGTCAGTCAGGAAACTTCTCAGCCTTGTTCTTTTAAAGCTGCTGTTGTCACCCTGGTTCTTTGATGGCACAGTGTAGAAGCGTTTTGTTGATCGATTATAGCTGGAGAGCTGCTCGTCTCACCATAAGGAGATGGTTTCAGAGCTCCTCAGCTTACTCTCCTTCACTACGTGGTAACTGGAGCTCTGCTGGAGCTATGGAGCCATGCTCCACATCCAGCCTGATGAGGAGGATCCAGAGACTGAGGAGGAACCAGAGACTGAGGAGGAACCAGAGGAGGAACCAGAGACTGAGGAGAAACCTGAGGAGGAACCTGAGGAGGAACCTGAGGAGGAACCTGAGGAGGAACCAGAGACTGAGGAGGAACCTGAGGAGGAACTTGAGGAGGAACCAGAGACTGAGGAGGAACCTGAGGAGGAACCTGAGGAGGAACCAGAGACTGAGGAGGAACCAGAGACTGAGGAAGAACCTGGAGCAGAGAAACTGACTTGTCACTACAAACTGGAAACCAAGCTGCTGCAGACTCTGTCTTGTTGTCCTGTTCTCATAGTTTTTGGCTGAGAACAGACATTCAATTGTCAACAAAGCTGAGGTAAAAATGTTTATTTCCTTGGTCTTTAAACTGAGTTGATGACAAATTGCATCTGGGAAGAAATGCTCCTACAGCAGCGTTGAGAAACATGTCCGTTCCTGTTGATTTGTATTCTAATATATTTCATATTTCTGCTGAACATTTCAATCCAGCAGGAGACTGATTTCCAAGGCCAATCTCATTGAGAGAGTTCAACTCGTTGCCTCAGGAGTCCTGTTCCTGAGCGCTACAGTAGCTGCTGGATGTGTCACCTGCTGCCTGTGTTTATTTGCTTCAGTCTAAATGGTATGAACAGCTTGTTATGAGCTCCCTCGTCTAATCCACCGCTGGACTTGTTTATTCTGCCGGCCTGTCGCTGTGGATCGGGGCGCAGCAGGAGCTCCGGCTCAGAACAAACTCGTCTTTGTCATGTGTCACTGTGGGTCTCCCTGCGGCACGCGCGCCTTATCTCTCCCTCCTCCCGTACGGTCCAGAGTGGAGAGAATAATGCTGCGATTCTGAAGCGTCATAAAGACAAATCTGATGTGGTTCTGACCTTTCAACCCGGCCCCGAGCAGGCGAGCCATGCAGAGCCAGAGACAGAGCGAGGCTGCGGTCCATCAGCAGCGAGGCTGGGCTCTGACTCGCCGTCCGGGGAATACAACTCCCATTTGTTCCATTAGTCTCTTCCCCTGGCACATCCCATTCCTTCTGGGAATTAGCCCGTTGATAAGAACGCATCAAAACCGCAGCACGGGTAGGAATCCATTTAACCAGCCCTTAGTTTCCAGCATTTTTCAGTCGCCATCTGGAAAATGTCATGGCAACCTTATCAGAGAAGTCACCGGCTGGAGTCTGCGCCTGACAGTTGGAAGAGTGCTGGAAATAATGCGACATGTCAGCTCATATATGGTCCAATCAAGCCTTTGTCATTGTATCGAGCTCGGCCCTAACAAGCTCTGAGTGCCGACGCACTCAGCAGTGGAGAGACGTGTTTTATGTCCACAGCCACATTGTGCTGCACAAATGAAGTGAGGAAATTATGATGATTGCTGTGATAATTTTGCTGATATTTCAGGGTCTCGTCATATTAAATAGTTTTCAGCACTTTTAGAGTCATGTGAAAGCTGAGAGTGGAAGCTGAGCATTTATTACCAAGTCAACAAGCAACATATAGTTTACAGTATTTGTAATTTGTTCATATGATTGTAATATAGTAATAATTCAGCCAGGAGAGGACTCAGCCTTAGCTATATTTTGGTTGTGTTGTCTATATATATATATATATATATATATATATATATATATATATATAGTGAAATACTGATAATTGCTCAGGAGAGGTGCTCCTGTCATTGAAAGACCTCAGGTCTGCAGGATGTCTCCAGCCTGCTTTCATGATGAAGGTTGAGGTGGAGATGGAGCTTCTTCCTGCCTCCATAACACCTCCATCCTTCATAACACCTGGATGGAGCAGAACATGGAGGCGGTAGATGCTCCTCTCTCTCGAGAAGATCCTCTGGATCTGCGGCTGTTAATTCTTTTGAGCTGCCAGACAAATGAATCTCCCTTTGGGGACCAATAAAGTCACTGATGTTCCTGCTACTATCCTATCCTATCCATGTGGTGGTTGCAGCTCCTGCCCGATGCAGTCATCAGTGCCTGCAGCTGTAGTTCTGTATGTTTTAAGTATTTCTCAGGTATGTGAAGGAAACCGAGGCCCATGATGTCTCCATTTCAAACAAACAGCTCCTGAAGACAGCAGCATCTCCCCTTTCTTTTCTTTTCTTTTCATTTCGAGCGGATCCTCCTTTCAGCAGTTGCAGTATGCCACAGTGCAGCAGACAAGCAATTAGTCCACAAAGGCCAGACAATTACAGAGACGGCAGCAGCACTTCAAAGTGGAGCGGGGCATAAATCCTTAAGGGCACAGTATGCATCTCCTCACACATCTTCACTGGTTGGCAGTTTGTTATTTTGTCAGTGGCGAGTTCAGGGAACCAGCCGGAATGTGTCAGTCTGAGTCTCCTCTGAGCCCTGGGCGAGATAAAGCAGCAGAATCGTCCTGCAAACACACACACACGCACACGCACACGCACACACACACACACACACACACACACACACACGCACGCACATGCACACGCACGCACATGCACACACAGACAGAGAGGGAGAGGGGGAGAACACTGTCAGTGATTCGGAGGGAGGCTGCATGCCTCCTCTGTGCAGTTAGCATTTGCTTTCCTGCTGTGGCCCCGCTGTGAACACTTAGCCGGGGCCGGGCCGAGGCCTCCTCTGATGCCGCTCTCTGAATACACATTTGCATCTGAATCCACGGACTCTGCCTCACCTGCCGCCGTCTGAGGGGAAATGGAGTCGGAGCCGAAATCAGCTCCATTATCTGTGAAGTCGGATGGAAGCTGCGGTTGGCGTGTGAGCAGAAGGTCACCGACGCAGTCGAGCAGCCTCTGATATGCTTATCAACAACCTGCTATTGTGGAAATCTACTGAGAAGGAAGGGGAAAATGCACCTGCCGAGGGAGAAGTTGAAAAAGTGCGATTTCAGCTCTCCTGTCATTGTTGTAACAACATTTTCTGCACTTCTTACCTTGACTTTATTGAACGGAGTCAGTCTTTTTCAGGTCAGGGATGCACAGCAGGTCCATGAAACACCATGACCCCCACTCATGGTTAGGTTTCAGATACTGAATGGAAATAAGAATGTGAAGTAAAATATGTAAATGTGACTACCTGTAAGCATGAGAACTTACCTGACATTTACAGGCCACAATAAACCAAGATCAAAAATAAAATCATTCTGTAATTTCACTGACATTTCCAATTAAACCAACACCAGAGAGGAGGGATGAATAGTGCGTTCAGCCGTTCTAGGACCTCTTTAACATCTGACATGAAAACAAGTGTTGTTTACTCCGAGTAGAAACCCTGAGAGGCAGAGGAAGTGCCAACCAGGCAAAGCTGCTACGCTCAGCTTCTTGCCAATTGCTTGATTACAGTATTGTTGATTGGAGAAAAAACACTATCATCAGATCAAATTACAATGATTTGTTGAAATTGCAGTCCCTGATAGGTTTTCAAGTGTGTGAGGTGAATTCTGTCACACAAATATGGCGGCTGTTAAAATCTGGAGCTCCGTATTTAAACTGACAGAAATGTCACCAGGAAAATAGAGGCGTAACAGCAAACGCACTCCACTGCTGGACATGGTCACACTGTAGAAGCAGCGTTTCACACTGACTCCATCTTTCTGCCATTCTCCTAAAAAGCAGATGAAGCAGCACAATGAGTCACGATGGTGTTCAGAGGCAACAAAGATCACAGATGTGGATCTACCTGCACCGTCCTTGGTTTGTCGATTCATCCAGTTTCAAAAACATTGTTTGTATCTAAATAGTTTTCTTCTCAAATACTGATTCTAGCACTTCCCTGCATCGATGCACATGAAGCCCAGCACAAAACAACGATTGTATTCAATTTTCTCCACATTTATTGAGCTGCTTGTCTTCTACCTCTGATTGCATGACACTGTGAGTCATTACAGACTTAACTCTTCTCATCAGTTTTTGTCTAAAGTGTTTCCACTGACTTCTCTCCACTCTCACCCCCATGACCCCATGACAATAATAACACATAGATTACATTAGAGATATTACCTTGTCACCTTGGTATGGAAATATTTCCCTCGCTATAGAGCAGCTCAGAATTTTCCCCTTGGAAATTGCACATTCTTGCCTCCACATTGAGGCTTACTGAGGATAACTCGCCCTCGGGGAGTCGAACATTATGGATATTTCCCCTGTTTTTGTGAGCTAACCCAGTTGGAGCCTCTGAAGGAGTTCGACAATAGGTATCAACAATCCTCCAGACGCAGTCACTTCACCCTCTAAAGCATCTAATGTTCCTCAATGCTTGATTTTAAAAAATGGATAAAATGATCAGTTGGGGGTATTTTAATGTATTTAATGTATTTTTGTGGTCTCTTACCTGGCTCTCGATATCTAGACTGGGAAGTATGTTTTTAGACCAGTTCTGCTTTTTTTCACCCACACAACACATCCTGACTGAATTATAGACCTGTAAATACACCTCTGATACTTTATTTGATGCGCCTGGATGTGAATGTTATGTGTGAGCGTCACATCTTCACTGTCATGAATGTGTCTTCATGATCTTGATCTTATTTGACAGGATTTTATATTTTTAGTTTTCCCACTAAAATGGTATTTGTACATGGCTGCTCCACATAAAACACCCTCTCCTTTCTTTGTTACTTTTACCTCCGTCATCATGTGAAGGAGCTGCAGCCCAGAATAACAGTCTTCAGAAAAGACATTTTTGTACATTTTTTTTCTTTAACAACAGTTGTTTAAGAAATTACTCCAATTAATCCAGCAGCCTGTGAGGGCAGGAAATGAAGCCACTCCAGAATATAAATTCCATCCATCACTGGGTGGAGACATCATGTTGATGTGGGTGGTCCCATTGTTTTGACCTCAACTTGTACGTAATTTATCATAAAGAGACGCCCTCTGATCAGATAAGCTGTCTGTTTGAGCTCAGAAACATATATATCAAAGTGCTTTTCTGAAACCACTGGGCTGCAAAATTACAGCTCCACTTCCCTGACACAGTCCCATCAAGTTTGTGATTAGGAGTCCCACCTGAACGTGAAGCAATATCCAGCCCTGATTGTTCCCGCAGTCCCCGGCAGCCGCAGCTTGATGATGTGCCTTCTTGTAATACAGATGAGTCATGTGTGTCACTAATCATCTGCAACATTTCCACCGGGCTCTGAGTGGATTCACGGGGCAGGGCACCTGAAAACACACTAGTGACACACTCTGAATATTAAATGGAGGATGAAAAACCACTTTCATCTCGGCTTTGCTGAGTAACGATGTACGACAGGTCCAGAAACATCATCACATCTTCATACATATGTAAATTTCAACTTATGAAATACAGTTAAAAAAAGTCTCTAAGAGATAAAATGTGATGTAGGATCTGAGAGTGAAGCTGCCTCCAGTCAGGTAGGTGAGAACAGGAAGGACAGGACTGAGAGTCTGCAGCAGTTTGGCTGCAGACTGGTTCCTCCTCAATCTCTGGTTCCTCCTCATGTTACTCCCCAATCTCCGGTTTCTCCTCAGTCTTTGGTTCCTCCTCAGGTATCTCCTCAGGCTCTGGTTCCTCCTCTGGTTCTCCCTCAGTCTCTGTTTCCTCCTCATGTTGCTCCTCGGTCTCTGGTTCCTCCTCAGTCTCTGGTTCCTCCTAAGCCTCTTCCTCAGTTTCTGGTTCCTCCTCAGGTTCTCCTTCAGTCTCTGGTTCCTCCTTAGGCTCTTCCTCAGTTTCTGGTTACTCCTCAGATTCTCCTTCAGTCTCTGGTCCCCCCTGATGTTCCTCCTCAGTCTCTGGTTCCTCCTCAGTTCCTGGTTCCTCCTCTGTTTCCTCCTCTGGTTCTTCCTCTGTCTGTGGTTCCCCCACAGGTTCTTCCTCTGTCTGTGGTTCCTCCTCTGATTCCAGGCTGGATGTGGATGCTTCACTGAGGAGAACAAGTTGAGGAGCTTACAAAGAATGTGAACTCATGTGGAGTCAGACAAAGCTTAGTTGCATTAAAAGTGGGATTCACACCTGATGTATACGCATGACAGAAGTCAGATCTGTGCAGAAACAGACATGTCCCCGCAGTCATAAACAGGATTGTTAAAAATAGACTTTCTGATGAAACCAATGCTCCATAGCTTCTGTTAACACCAGAGAACAGAGAGAAACTCTTGGCTCAATGATTCTAGGTCTCCTTTAATACAAATGTCCTCATTATGCTGCTATTGCAACAATCATTTAAGGCTGAATGTTTCTTCTGAATAATTTCTTATTTTAAAGGTGTTGAGTTCTCTTGCACAGTGTGTGCTCTCCAGTCGACATACTTCATTTTTCTCTCTCAGGTTAACATCTTCATCCATTATCTCCGTGCAGCTGTTACATTGACGCCCCATACAAAATTGACCAGGGAGGCAGAAAAGGACAGACTACTTCCCAGACTCGCTCTCACTAAAAGAAGTAGTCTTACATCTGAGCACGGGGTTCTGCCTGAATGGATCCGTCTGCCAGTTCGTTCCTTTGTCAGAGCCGACAGAAACCAAGAGAGCCAGGGAGAGAGAGAGAGAGAGAGAGAGAGAGAGAGAGAGAGAGAGAGAGAGAGAGAGAGAGAGAGAGAGAGAGAGGGAGGGAACAAGAGGGAGACGTGGAAGCAGCTTCCAGGAAAGCTGCGCTCTGCCAGATGCTCACATCCACAGAAGAGAGACAAAAGAAAGCGCCCGGGGGTTCAAGGCAGCGAGAGCCTCTCTCCTCCTTCCTCTTCACCTCATCCTTCTTCCCTATCTCGCTCACCTGCGTGGCAGATATATCGTCAGGAGCCTCGGAACAGATTCTGGATCCGCAGGCTCCCAAGAGAATGGCTAAATGAACAAAATCCCCCCAAAAATCCCATTTACTGAGGAGAAGCAAGGCCAAGAAAATACCCAGACAACCAGTGTTTTAGTAAAAGGAGGTGTCACGGTGAATTGGTGGGTGGTGGGTTTATTTTGTAATTAAGCACTGATTAGCACTCGCCCAGGCTTTCTGCAAAGCTGCTTTTATGATTTGGTGGAAGAGCAAAGTGAGTTAAATTAAGCACGGAGCACGTGTCCACGGCACAGGGTGTGAGGTGGTGAAGAAGGAGTGCACAAATGATTCATTTTCCCTTTGCTTTCTAATGACTTTCACTGAAAGCAAAAGTGGAAAAAACAATGAATTAAAACATCTCTAATAATTAAACAACAATAGTAAAAAGCATTCATCATTATGTTTACAGCCAGGTGATTTCTGAGTTCAGGTTTTTCTCCTCGACACGTTTTCTTAACGTGCACACAACAGCAGAGACGGATGAGAGAACCAGGCGTGGAAAGCAATCAGGACAGAGAGGAAGAGGAGGAGGAGGAGGAAGAGGAGGAGGGGGAGGAGGAGGAGGAGGGGGAGGAGGAGGAGGAGGAGGAGGAGGAGGAGGAGGAGGAGGAGGAGGAAATTGGATAATGAGCGAAAAGCAGAGAAGAAAATTGGAAAAATGCAGTTTTTTGAGAGGAAGAAGTTGGCCCTGCTGTGCTGTCCTGCGAGTTTTTAGTCTTATTTTTATAACTTTTTTTATTTCAAGTATGTATTTTACTTAATATTTTAAGAAAATGCTTTTGTTCTCTTGTATTGTAGTCAGCCTTTTAGTAATGTCCCTTTGGTTGGTCTGTTTCTTATTCATTTTTCTACATTAACCTCCATTTCACTGCACCTTTTCCTATTCTATTCTATTCTATTCTATTCTATTCTATTCTATTCTATTCTATTCTATTCTAATGCTTTTGAACTTGCACCTGCTTAAGGTAAAGACCATTCATTCATTTATCATTGATTCATTTATCTATTGGATTGCTTTGGATTGATACAGTGACTCCAAACCCTGGGATTGGGAAGGTAAAGTTACAAATATTGTTTGCATGATTCAGTGATTTTCAAGCTGGACCGTTTATTTTACTATTCTAACTAATGCAACATCTCGAGGCCTCACTCAGCTCTGATGTGACCTTTCAGACTGATGTTTCATGTTGTACAACACAACGTTTCACCCAGTCATAGAAATCTGACATTAAACTGGAGATACAGATCTGTGGATGAGATCTGTTTAAGAAAATACTGTGACTGGTGATTACTTAGTTTCCAGTGCAGATACAAGTCAAGACTTCATCTGTCAGAGAGAGGAACCAGAGCGGGGGAAGAGAGGAGGAGGAAGGGAGGGAGAGGCAGAGCAACAAGGACGCTCAGAGATATTTGGACGTCTGCCTCGCTGTTGTAACGAAGCCAAATCCCCTCCTGGACCTGAGAGCTGCTCCAGCAGCTGAGACGAAAGAGGGAGGGTCTGCAGAGCCGAGCTCCTTCTCCACTCCGGGCGAGGAAACATCTACAGCAGGGACGTGGAGGCAGCTTATCATCTTTTCATCAAGCCAAGGGCTTCGCAGAGCGCTTTGTTCGACTCTGTCGAGTTAAACTTGTGTTTGTGAGGACGGTCCGGCTGAAACAGTGGACGACGTCCTGCTGGATCAGTCGATGGTGTGATAGAAGGTGTGACGAGAGCTAAACTGACAAGCTGTGATAAATAGCCACGCTGCTTCCTGCCAGCTGAGCTGGACTCTGAGGGAAGCAGCCGCTCGGGCAGCTGCCCGCTCTCTGAGGGGCAGGGGACACACCTGGAGACAGGCACCTGGAGACAGGCACCTGGAGACACACACCTGGAGACAGACACCTGGAGACAGGCACCTGGAGACAGGTACCTGGAGACAGGCACCTGGAGACAGGCACCTGGAGACAGACATCTGGAGACAGGCACCTGGAGACAGGCACCTAGAGACAGACACCTGGAGACAGACACCTGGAAGACAGAGATATCGCTTGTGTTTATCTATCCGACTTTGCTCAGATTTTTCCTGGAAATGAAGATCATGTTTGGTCATGTTTGTTCAACTTTCTAGTAACTTTTCTTAATAACATAATTAAACAAAATAAATAACTTGATTCGGTAAAAACACCACATATAGTGATGCAGAGGTAGACTAATAATAAGCAATAATCAAATTTAAAATCCCCCCCAAAAACATTGACATGTGTGTGTATAATTTTATATGCAAATGCACACATAATCCTCTCATTAGTCCATTAGTCTCTCATTAGTCTCTCACCCATTTAGATGAGATAATGCATTTTTAGAGATGAGATTTAAGAAAAAAGCAGAACAAAAGAGTATCTGTGTATACATGTATGTTGTCTGGAACACGGTCAGCCTCAAACATCAGTCAGTGTCTACACTTCCACTGCTTTCCCTTCATGTTTCTTTGTTGTTAATTATTCATTTGCTCTACAATCATTGTCGGAGGAAATTGAAGCTCAGAGTTGTTGTTGATTAGTCCTAAAAGTTAATATTAACAAAAGTTAATATCCCTCCGTGATTATCATCCCCCATCATGCCACAAACACTCAGCATCTCCATGCTATTATCAACAAGGACGTAATGGCATCCTCTCCAAAAAGCCTTCTAAATGAGCTGTAAACATGGCTGGGCCTCTGATGGCCTGTCTGCGCCTGCAGCCTGAGCCCAGCCATCACAGGAGCAGAGGAACAAATCTGCTGCAAACCGTTCATTCACACAGGAAAGGTCCTGCGACACCGTCTATTTATAAAGGAGAAGGTCTGAGACGCGGATGTTTCATGAATATCACAGTATCATTACACATTAATGTAAAGTCTCTCAGACAAATGAATTTTTTAATTGAATATGCTTGCAGAAAAGATGGAGTCAGCGCAGGTTTATCAGTCACAGTCTCCTCCACTCTGCCTAATGAGCTCCTGTGATGGAGAGGATCTCCAGACCGGCCGGCTGAAGAACAGATGACACAGCTGTCAGGTCCGTACGTCCACAGCGTGTCCACACATGCACATGCACAACTTCACCTGGGAGGAGAAAACTGAGCTTAACAAAGCTCAAAAGCAGGTGTAGAAAGGAGATGAAGTTCAAACCGTGTCTGTGTGTCTCTTCTCGTTTTATGACGACAACTTTTCCATTTCTGCTGATTAAGTTTGTTGGAGGATTTCATCCTTTCACTGAATCTGTGATATATCCTGAGAGACATACGCCTCAGATTTGTCACAGCTCATTTATGTTTTGCTATACGCCACCATTAAGTGTGTTGTTTTGGGCTTATGATGCTCTATATGGGCTTTAAATGATAATGACGGAGGGCGACTATCATTCAGGAGACGTCGGTTTTTCACGGAGCGTTGGCAGAAGAGAAATGTACCTTTAAACATCTCAACGTTCCTCAGCGAGGAAAAGGTGTGCAGATGATAACTTATTGCATCACGTCGTCTCTGGATGAAATGAAAGCAACATGACACCGGAAAATCAATCACACAGTTTTCCAGCACTTTAACTTTAAAATGAAACGAGGGAACATAAAACAATTCCTGATGCTCCTCGTAAAGCTTTGTTGATTGTGAGAAGAAGTGAAGATGCTGCTGATGTTTCCCTCAGAATGCGTCACTGGATTTGGACTTTGGACTGGATCTGATCACAGAATTTGATCTGGAGGTTCAGATCAGATCGACCATACGTCACCGGTCTGGAGAGACGAGACTCCATGATGGAGATTAATGTTTACCAGGAAGTTTTGGAGCTGGAGCTCATCCCGTCCGTCACCCAGAGGTCTCCACCATCAGACCTTCCTGCCTCCTGTGTTTGAGTTCAGGGAGGTCGAGAAAAAGTCAGAAAACAGTGATTTAAGCTGTTAGTCCAGGTTTGTTCAGCTCAGACATTACCGCCTCAGTTAACCTGGACCCTGGATTCTCTGTGTGACATTTTGATGAAATGGTGTGACATTTCAAAGTGATGAAAGACCAAACTTTTAGCTCCATTTAGCTGAATTCACCGAGACACCGTGCACAGAACACACCTGTTAATGGCTGTCTTCATCCCCCACTGTTACTGCCACTGGTTTCCACTGGACCTCAGGGAGAACATTCGACAAGACGCCCTTATTAAGAGTGTCAGTCAAAACAAAAACAATATGAAAAACATGATGGAGAACTGGCATAAATATTTGCTTTTGTGTTCGTCTGATGAAGCCTTCAGTCTCCTTATTTCTCCGCGTGGATCTGAAGCTGGTGTATCTTCAGTAGAAGTTTGACATTTACTCCTTCAGCATATGTAGCATCCATAAATGAACTTGATGATAATGCATCTTTATCTTATTTATTTGTCACTACACTTCTGATGCCCAATATGAGTCAGGAATATCTATTCTCTTTTCTGTCATGTATGCCTGAGTGTTTCGTTGAAGTAACTCTGAAATAACTCTAAACACACATTGTAATCATTTGCTATTCCAGGTGTTTAGTAAATATCTTGGTTCGATACAAAAACATTTACTGGATTTTCTTCTTTAACTTTCTGATCGAGCACAGCTTTCATATTTCTACATCAAGGTTGCAGACATGGTCTGCTTCCACTGAGACATCTGAGTTTTTATTCTCACTGTTTCTGCTCCTTCTGCTGCACACACACACACACACACACACACACACACACACACACACACACACACGCACACACACACACACACACACGCACACACACACACGCACACACACACACACGCACACACACACACACGCACACACGCACACACACACACGCACGCACACACACACACACACACACACACACACGCACACACACACACGCGTTTCGGTTACTCATTTCACAGATGCTTTTATCCAAAGTAACTTACAATTGAGGGGCAGCATTAGTGCTTCACAGAGCAGGAAGCTACAGTCAATACACGAGCTGGACGATAGGAACCATAGGAGACGTGCACCATGCCTCTTCACCTACAGATGAGAACATTAGTCACTCTGCCTGCAAAGATTCACTTGTCAAAAAAAGACTGCGAACACAAGTTCTAAATGTTTGAACAAATGACTAAAGCTGACATTTTACTCCAGTTACTGTTAAAATCCCTTTATTGCATTAGTACAGTAAAGTGTGTGTGGGTCTGACATAACCCAGTTCTTGCCTCATTCAGCTGAGTTTTTACAGTTCCCAGAGCAGCCGGCTCTGAAGCAGCAGCACAGCACAGAGGCAGAAAGCTCTTCCAGCAGTGGGGGGAGGATCTGGACCCGCAGCCACTGATACCTGAGGAAACTCACCTGTGTGTGTGTGGGCCTGCCTGCTGGTGCTCTGTAAACGCGCTGGACTGATGGGAAGTGTCGCACTAATTGATACTGAGTGTCAGTGTTTTGTGGAGGGTTTGAGGCTGCGGTTATGTGAGCGGGCACTTCGCCATCCCTCCATCTGCACTCGGGCCGGAGGATCAGAGCGTTTGTCTCAGGCTGATTAGTGTGTGCAGCTCTCTGCTAATGAATGAATGCCTCCCTTCCTCCTCTGTCCTCTGGCTTCCTCCACGCTGCTCGCCGTTTTTCATCAGCAGTCACATCCAGTCAGGCTAATGCACAGAGACACCATCGGGCGCCGCACTTATAAATTAGAGTTAAAGGAAAATAAAAAAAAGAAGAAGATGAAAATGGATTTCACGCCCGAGTTCTCAGGCGAATTGTGGATTATAATTTACACTGCTCCTCTTTAATTCATAAACTCCAAATTCAATTAATTGAGCAAATACTGTTCTGTAAATGCAGTGTAATGTTCTCCCTGACGCATGAACAGCTGCGGCGGCTGCAGACAGGGCGCCACATGCTCGCTTATCCACGCGCTCTTCAGCAGCTGCAGGCAACACGTCTCTACGCCTGCAAGCTCTTTGAGCCTCATTCTGCATTCCTAAACCGCACGTACTTCTTTCCTTATGCCTTATTCATCTCCGGCATTCTCACCAAGCAATCTCACATATGAATAGATACTGTATGAAGAGGAGCTATTAATGTCCCATTGAGTAAAGATTCACTTTTTGCCTTTTTAGGCGAGCAGAGCAGAGAATTATGGATTCACTGTGAGCACAGACGGTTCAGGTGTGTTCAAAGATTAGGCACAAAAGGCAAATAATTGAGATTATTGGGATTATTCATCTCTCTAAGGCTTTCATTTAAGATCAAATGGGGACTGACAGAATTCACAATTTCTGAAATTTCCCCCAAAGACAGAACCGCATGTTTGTATTCACTAAGCTCGAGTAATTAGGCATTTTTTCGACAGCTCTGCGTGTGACTCAGCGTCCTCTGCATGAACAGCACATCCCACAAAACAAAGGAGAACAAAGCGGATAACCACACTCCCTTTCTTGTGCCTTTGCAGGATTGATGTGTCATTTTCCAACACGCCCTTGTGCGTATTCTGCAAAAACCACAAATACATTTACTTCTTTCCAAAAAACATTTAATTTATATGGTAATGTTTTTATTGTTATTTTCCCAGAGGGAGAATGTTTGTAACACCAGTTCGTATTTCTACAAATACTGAAATGCAAAAGGATGCTTTTCCTCTCTTTGGTCCAACAATGGCACAAGGTAAACCGATTAAATTGATTCTTGAGCATTTAGTTTCCAAAGAGACATCACTGTTAAAACTACAACAAGTGAGAGGCTTTAAAGGGTTTTAAACAAAGTAACTGCCTGGTCTCTACTTTTCATAATAGAGTGCAAGATTAAACATTACGTTGTTGCCAAACAAACACAACTTCAGCACCAGAATCATTATCCCACACAGAACATGTCACATGATGGTGTAAAAGATGCAGCGGTTTAGAGAAATCATCCTTTGCTTTGGTGTTGTGTTCATTTCTTTCTGCGTCACTATCTGTTGTTGCAGGGAGGGGAAACTCATCATGAGTGCAACTCTCAGAAACAGTTTGAAGACCAGAGAGAGTTTTGTTCCTAAAGCATCTAAGACATCACAGACAATTGGAACTTTGCTAATTTTGTGGCAGAAATACGTAGAAATACTATATGTCCAAATGATGCTTTATTTCATTCATTCATTCACCTATTCTATCCTGTTCTATTATATTCTATTCTAACTGCAGTTAAAACATCCTATATATTTCTTTTATACATTTTCTTGCTTCTTTGCTTGAAGTTACAGAATAAAAGAGGAGAATATGAAAAGCATCTGATCCAAAGCAGACTCAGATCTCCATTTGCCATAAACCATTGATTCACCTAATTTACCATCATATGAAACGACCTTTATTGGATAGGAGATTGTACAGCCCTATCATCCATGTAGCCATTCAGTTCATAGTTTATGGCACTTTTATAGGAGCCTCATCTACGAGTCAGAATGAAACAGCAGAAACTCAGTTGAATTCACTGTTTCAAGGCTTAATTCCTGCGAGATGCAACACATGAATGAGAAGCTGCTGTTCTGTTTTATTGTAGATGAAACCTAGATCTGCTCAGCTAGAGTGCAGTTGTTTTTTTTATGGTGCTTCCTTCTATTGAACCTGCAAATATAATAAAACATTTGATATTCATGTTTTTTCTAGGTCCTTCACCATTTTCTGTCACTTTATCTGTGAAAAGCTTAAAGTCTCAGACAAATGTGGTCAAACAGTTCATGTCGGTTGCAGTATGTGAGCAGTATAGATATGCATTATTTGCATGCAAATTCCCTGACAGGGTGAACGGTGCTGGCTGAGGAAATAGAAAGAGCAGAATCTCACGGCTGAGTTCACTGTGAGGAGTCAGGGGAGCAGGCGGCCAAAGCCCTGCTTTACATTCAGGCCTGAGTGGGGCCATTCCAGCCAAAGGTTATACACTTCATATTAGTTCAATGAAGTGAACAAGTCCAGATAAATGCCAACATGGACAGAAAAGTGCAGAAAATTTTGAAAAGTCCCAGTGATGACGTCACCTCACAAAGTTAATCACAGCGTCAGGGAATCGAGATGGTGGAACACAAACAGCCATAGGGCTGAGGGAAAATGTGTGGCTCCATAGAAAATCATCCTCACAACATGCGATCTGAACACAAACCTCACACTGAGTTGTTTCAAGCCAAAATGTCATCCACAGTGATTGACAGCATCTTCCACCTGTCGCTGCAGTCGCGACATTAAAGGAACAATGTAGATTCATGAGCTTCAGACGGGAAATGTGACCCTACTGCACACACTGCAAAGCCAAGGACGAGAGAGACTAAAGTCGGTCACACTTCAGTCGCGTGCCTCGTCTCAGACATTTAAAACAAGTGACAAAGATGAGATGCTGTACATGCATGCATACATACATACAGTGCATACATAACTCGCAATGAGCAAATCAACCATGTTTGAAGAGCTGGCAGCAAAGAGAGTCTTTAAAGATATTTATAGAGCACTCTCTGTTCAAGGAGCAGTTCAGGATGATGCGGATTAATGTGGAGCAGATGACCTCGGCACACAAACGAGAAGAATTAAAGACAGAAAAGCAGCTAAAGTAGTTAGTCAGTGCACTACAGATGCTCAAGTGTCTGATTGTGGGAGCAGGTGGAGATGGCCCAGCTTCAGTCTGAGAGCTTTGCTCCCGGCAGGCAGAGGGAAGTTCCTCCTCGTGTGACTGAACAGACTGAACGTCTGTGAAGATGTGAGGAGGCAGAAGCTGAGAGGAAGAGCAGGTCCGAGCTCCAGTGGGTCTGATACTGGTCCTGGTTTGTACACAAGGAGCTGAAAACACAGATTGATTTGGTTAGAACACAAATAAAAGAGTCAAATTCAATGCAGTGAAAAATGTGATATTTAGACCTAGTGATTGACTCTCAAAAACACGTATTTTAACTGAATGTGATTAAAATGTAAAGTATGATATGGAAATGTGATGCACGGGTACATGCATTGTGTGTATTATGATATACACAGTACAGAATGTGTCTGCTCAGAGCACCCACACCTCAACAAATGCTCCATGAAAAGTTTGGATGCTTTGTTGATAGAAAAATGAGGAAATCAATAATCCAATTGAGGCGGCTTCTCCCATCCTTATTTTGAAATAAGGGAAAATTACAAACCCTGTTTGGTTATACCTTCTTCACCCTTCTGTTTGTTCATGTTATTGCCTCTCCCTCGAGTATGAAAAAAATGAATTTTCTATTTATTGTTGCTGTCAAACACTAATTCCTACGCAGTGAGAAGACGCAGCAGAGTCCCAGCAGAGACTAATAAAATCACAGAATGATGCATGTCAGAGCTAGAGCACGCCAGCTCTAACAGGTTTTCGTCTGCTTCAGATAAATAGTTTGGCTGTTTGTAGCTGTAAATTTGTTGAAGTGCTGTATCTGGAAAGAGGGATTTTACAGTTTGCACCGAGGTGCATGTGTCTAGAAGCAGGTGCAGGTGATAAGAGCAAACGTTCAGGCTGGCGGTGATGCCGTCATGTTGGAGGTATTTATTAGATCTGTTGCAAACTGACACAGATCACAGCTCCACAATTTGATCCAGTTTACAGAGTGTAATTTCTGCCGTTTTGCTGTCATCTTCAGCGGAACCGTATCCGAGGCTTTAAATGCACGTTCATGATGTTATTAGATTCTTTTTAGACAAGATTTGCTTTGAATTATGAGTTGAGTTTATTTAGTGCTTCACATGGCCTCATTAGTCCTTGTTTCTGCCCTGCAGTGACCAATTAGAGCTTCCAGAGCTGAAGGAAATGTGCAACTCCTGGATTTGTGACTGTCTGGAAGGCGAACACATGGAGAGAAGTGTGTGGTCGTATGGTCGCTGTCGCTATGCTGTAAATGAGCTTTCCATGTGATAGTTACAGTGAAATGAAAAGGAAAAAGGCAGCAACAGGTTCTAGTGACTCCCTGGAGACATGACGACCAGGAAGTGACTCAGAGCAACAAAGGAACAAAGTCTGAGTGATGGCATCTCTGTCTGCCTGTTTCTATGTTCTCGTTGTCGTAACCATAGACTGTATATAAAAGATGGACGTAGTCTTCCAGTATGAAAGATGAAGCTAAGTGAAGGGACTTTGTTTGCAGTACCACAGACATCCTTCAAAAAACACTTTCTCCAATACACACCCAGTCAAACAACATCATTTTCCATCATGAAATACTCTTTCAATATATATTTTTTCACAACTCACAACGGCTTCAACAGCTAAAGTTTCCCATGTCAGCGTGTAATATGGAGGTCGATTAGCAAATAATTCCATGATTAATAAGATATCAGAGCTTAAAGAGATGAATGAATAGGGGCGGGTCCATGTGATTGACAGGAGAGCCTCACAGAGGAGAGAGAGACACATGAACAGACTGTTTACCTCATTAGTCAGGTCATATTGCTCCCTGGTAGCCAGTATGGATCATATGGATCAGTGGGTGTGTTGAGGAGGGAGATGAAAAGTTATATCTGTCACTCACTCTGCTCCACACCCCGCCCAACCCCCCCCCCCCCCCCCCCACCTCCACCCTCTCAACCAAATATGGTTTCTGCTGGTTCCACAGTCAAGATGGCAGCTCCTGGATCCATGAACCATGGGGGGGGGGGGGGGGGGGGGGGGGGGCGTCACGGACGGTTGGTGCTGGAGGTAACAGACTGCTGCTCTTTGTTTTCTGCAGCTCAAGCCTTCAACAGCAACAACAGCAACAACAACACTTTGATAGCCAGACGATGGTTTCTAGGCCTTCGGGAGCTGCTCAGAAGCAAACGTGCACAAATGTTTGTGCAGATGTTTGTTTCCCAGCAGCTGAACCTGCTGGTTCAAGTGATTCTCTGACTCTTCTCCCTGACGGATGTTCAAGTTCAACTACTGTCAGACTGGTGTAAAATTCAATAAAAGCATTTATGTTCCTACTATGCTATACTATGATCAGAGCTGGGATAGAAACAGGTTTATGAATCCAGGATTTGATGTTTACAGACTCACATGAAGTGGTTTTATGTCATCCTCTTACAGCACATACAGTATCTCACAAAAGAAAAGCCCTCCTATCTTGTCATGATACATCACTTTAGAAATAAAACCTTCATACAACTTAAAGTAGTTTACAGTGTATTGTAGTATATACTAACTAACCTTTCAAAATAAATCAGCGCAGCCTTTATTCTCTAAACACCTATGTGTCCTATTGTGTCGTACTTCTCTGGTGTCATCATTTTGCAACAGTAACATTAGAAAATTTCACCCGATGAACGTCTCCATGTGCAGTGACATGTCAACAAGCTGCAGGTCCACAGTTCTGTAAATACGGCAAAATGTTCAGAATAAGACAAACAAACAGACGAATGCAGGCAGAGCCATTAACGCCCACTGGACTCTCCATCACATGCATGGACGCTCTCAGACACGGAGTGAACACAAACACGCAGCCAGGCCTGTCTCCCATCATGCATCTGTCCCTGCTGCTGCCAGTGGCTGCGTCACAGCTCGGCTCGGTAAAGAAACGCTGTGAACACGTTGTGATGACCTTTGGAGCTGCCCGCCACCTAATCTCCCGCGGCCGCTGCAGTCAGAGCGGAAGGACTTTGTAATCCGTCCCCGAGAAAAACTTTGGAGCCCCAGCAGAGCCGGGGGGGGGGCAGCGCTGCAACATCGGTCGCCTCTGTATTATTTTGGGAAATATAAGCTTGCTTGCTCCATTGCCTTTGAATTGAATCCAACTCACCTGCGTATAGTGTTCTCCTGCGGGGAATAACAGTTTATCCTCCGACTGTGTGAGGCGGACGTGTTTCTCTGCAGCCACGACCAAAACACAGCCAGCTCCACACCGTAGAAACCTCTGCAGTATTCTACATACACATATAATAACAGACATAATAACAGACATATCTCGGTTATGATTGAAAGAGCTTCATACATTATCCTCTGCAAAGCTGTCAGTTTAGAATGATTGATGCAGAAATGTCATCTTTGTCCTTTTTTCTCTACCATTGTTTTTATGCATGAGTAAAAAATACTAATTGTTTCTAATATATTTTATTGATGCTTCTCTCAAGCAACAAAGTAAAGCATCTCAGCTGCCACAGAACTATTTATAACCCAGACCTCAACACAAGGCTATTTCATCTGCTTCTTCTTGCTCATAGACTGTTCTTTTCCCTTCATGGGTTTATATTTTCTTTCATAGGAATTGAGTTTTCCCTCCTTGAAAGCAAATGAATGAAAGGGCAGAACAGAAATGGGAATTCTGAATTCTGTTTCTGTGTGCATGTTGTTGACTGATTTAACATAAAAATAATAATAAATGCCAGGAGAAGGAGAAACACCCGTCACGTTAACAACTAAATGCTGCTAATGATTTGGTTCATAGCAAGTGTTTGGTGTTCAGTCTTTCAACTTCAGATCTTATTTCAAGAACTCTTGCTGCATGGATGGAGAGTTTCACTTGTTTTGGGTTCTTTTATTTTGTCAGATTTAGTGTTCTCATCTTGTTTTTCGGACTGCTCTCTTTGCAGTGTGTGCTTCAGGGTCAGGCGTCAGTGAAATGTATGACAGCTGTGGCAGTAAATGTAAATCCCTGCAGATTTTAATGCCCAACACACTTAATTCTCCCCACTTTATTGCACAAACAGTTTTGGCTGAGTGTCCCTGCAGCTCCTCATCTTCAGGGAGGATGAAGGTGTCACAACGCTGCCGACACAGCATCTAAAGAGCAGAAACACCTGAGTGTCAGAGGCTGGCAGAGACAGCCCAGGACGTAACAAACATCCCATCACACATCCCACTGTTTTGACAGGTTTGTACTGGAGCAGTGCAGAGGTAACACAGGTGTCAGCTGTCTGTCTCTGTGTCACATGTGTGTTTCTGACAATCCAGAAATATGAGCAGGGATTGCAGCTGGAACAGATATATATCTATATCTCAGCGTGTTCTTAAAGATCAGAAACATTTATATCCACTGTGTTTTAGGTTTGTATTCATGTCAGATACAACCACAGTTCGTTTTTTTTAGTTTGTCTTTGCTTTATGAAGCTTTGTGAAACTTTACTTGAAGCTTTTAGAAAAGCTGCATCTGTTCAGCAGTGACAACGTTTCCCCCTCGGCCTTCATCTCACCCACAGACCTGCTGCAGCAAAGTCTTCATTACTTTAATTAAAGCTTAGGATGAAGGTCAGAGGTGCATCCCAGGGGCCTCTCTCTCTCTCTCTCTCTCTCTCTCTCTCTCTCTCTCTCTCTCTCTCTCTCTCTCTCTCTCTCGCTCTCGCTCTCTCTCTATGCACTTGTGTGTGTGCTGTCAGGTCATACCAAGTACATGTTTTAAGGTTCATAAGGTGTCATTTTTAGCTAAATAAATTAATTGGGTGATCAAAGATGGTTAATATCCCAATATTTACAACCTGGTGTCAGCTGCACTGTTGCCTAGCAACATATGTTGTCATGTAACTGCTGTTGTGGGTGAACTGAAGGAGGAGAAGGGTTTTATTTGAGGAAGATGAGACCTTTATGAAAATAGAGGACATGCTGTTCTGAATCACATGAATGAGACTACACTAAACCAAAAGGGACAATCATGTCTTGGTCAGACAAAATACATAAATAAAATAAAAAAAAAAATAATAATAATAAAACCTTTGTTTATCCCACAGCAGCGGGATGTTTAATCTATGGAGACAACAGAAATGCATCGATGGAGAACATTAGAAGAGGAGGCAGGAACTCATGCAAAACAGAAGAAAATAAGGTAAGAGACAAGATTCTAAATGAGGTGAACTGTGTTCTTACTGTAGAATAAAAGAAGGAAGATACTCCCGATCAGAACTGTGAGGCTTCACAAATGTAAATGAGAATAAACTGACAGACGTAGGTAGGCGTCTTCCTGTTAAAGGGCAAAACAACAGTGTAACACAGAAGAAGGAGATTGACTGAAAGCCCCTGAATCTCTCCTCTACTCTACAATAACCTTTGAACCAGAGCTCGGTCTCTGTCGGATGGGAACGCGTTCCCAACGGAGCTGAAAGCACTGAGTGTGTCAGAGTGTGTGGCACAAAAACACAGAAGGCACAGGAGATCTTCAGCAAACTGAAGAAAAGAATGAGTGTGATGCTTGCTCTGCTGCTCCTGATTATACTGATCAAAGTCACAATTACAGCGATCACGGACTCACTGTTGGATGGTAATTACAGCGAGGGAACAGCTTCCTCTATGAAGATCCACCACCATCAATGAGGATGATCGGGGGATGGCAGATGATGAGGAAGGTGACGTCATCTTGAGAATATAAATGTGGTAGACACTGTCGAACTGGGAGCCTCTCTTTCATAACTTTACTTAATCAGTTTTTAATCCATAATATTTAACTTGACTGGATCAAGTTCTTGTGGATCCTCAAACAAACATGAACAGTTTAGCCAGGTGACCTTTGGCCTGGAACTCTCTACAACCTGAGCTCATCAGTCACTCGATGGCTTTCACTCTCTTTTAATAAACTGCTACTGTGCACCTGTAGCTGTGTCATCCAGGGGTTAGAGTTGTTGATAGTTGCAAGGTGCAAAAAGTTCCTATGACAGACTGTGATTTGTAAGATTTGAGGCAAGTGACACATATCTAAAGGTCAGGTCTACAGTGTGTGTGTGTGTGAGTGTGTGTGAGGGCTGACAAACAGCAGTAGCTAGCAACAGCAGCAGCAGTAGTAGTAGTAGTAGTAGTAGTAGCTAGTAGCTAGCAGCAGCAGCAGCAGTAGTAGCTAGCTGTAGCAGAGCTACAGCAGCTAGCAGCTGTAACAGCAGCAGCAGTAGCAGCAGTAGCAACAGTGTTAGTAGCAGCAGCAGTAGCAGCAGCTAGCAGCAGCAGCAGTTGTAGTAGTAGCAGAAGCAGAGCTACAGCAGCTAGCAGCTGTAACAGCAGCAGCAGTAGCAACAGTGTTAGTAGCAGTAGCAGCAGCTAGCAGCAGCAGCAGTAGTAGTAGCAGTAGTAGTGGCTAGCAGCAGCAGAAGTAGCGCAGCAGCTAGCAGCAGCAGAGCTACAGCAGCTAGCAGTAGCAGTAGTAGCAGCAGCAGCAGTAGTCGTAGCTAGTAGCAGCTAGCAGTAGCAGCTAGCAGCAGCAGAGCTACAGCATCTAGCAGTAGCAGCAGTGTGATGTGGTCTTATCTATTGTAATTCTGATGTGACATCCATAATCTGGATGTTACTCTGCCAACTGTCAGTGTCAGCCTGAGGCTGCAGGTTAGAGCTCAGACTGACTGGGAAGGTTGTGACTGTGATGAATTATTCTGTTTTTAAAAGACTCTTCATATTCAGGTGTGTGTGTGTGTGTGTGTGTGTGTGTGTGTGTGTTTTGACAGGATAAAAGGAGAATGAAGTGTGTGTGTCCTGAACAGGAGAGCCGCATCTGAATTTACTAAATACTAAAAATAAAATGTAACATGTTGTAAATAGCTCTGTTGGGAGTGATTCAAGCACTGTGTGTGTGTGTGTGTGTGTGTGTGTGTGTGTGTGTGTGTGTGTGTGTGTGTGTGTGTGTGCTTGTGTGTTTGTACGTGTATGTGTTTGTGTGTGTGTGTGTGTGTGTGTGTGTGTGTGTGTGTGCGTGTGTGTGTGTGTGTTTCACGAGTCTGGATTCATGTCACTGCATTTCTGCTTATGGAGGACTTCTGATGACCTTTAATCATTTAAAGTTCCTGATTTATTGTTCCAGTATGTGCTAAATCATGTTGCATCATTCTGCTTTTTTTCTTTATGATGATAGTGAAAAGCAGACCTGCAGTCTGCTGTACGCATGGCTGATTCTAATAAAATAAAATAAAACAAAAGTCTTTTATGCCTTTGTTGAGCATGGTCTTCTTCCTCAGTTCAGTAAGTCATAACTTATTTAATAACTAAGTGTTTGTAATTTAATCTGAGTGTTTCTTTTGGACGTAAATAAGTAAATATGACATGATGATGATTCGTATTATTCTTATTATTGTTATTATTATGATTCTTCTTCTTCTTCTTCTTCTTCTTCTTCTTCTTCTTATTATTATTATTATTATATTTCTTCTGTTAAGTGAAGTACTGAGAAGTGTCCATCTTATCCATCATTCGGATTGACTTAATTCTGAACGAGTCTTTCAGGTCATCACTGATAATGTGTTAAGTGATCTAATCTGATCAGGTTAATGTGTTTACATGTGCATTAACCAGACATTTACCAGAACTGACAAGTGAAGCAAACAAAAACCAAGTGATTGATTAAGAGAGTGTAATAGAAGTTGGGATGAAGCAGCAGTTGCTTTTGTTTTCATGGTTTTTTCAACCAAACACTTGAAAACAAGGTACTCTGACTCGAGGCACTCAGGAGGAGCCTTCTTCACATTCTTTAGTTTCTCATCACATTAGTGTTTCGTTCTAGCCTGCATTCTCGCATTTTCTAGTCAACTTGTTAAAATAATTCTGAATAACAGTTTTTCCACTGCCACTCCACAAATCCATTTTCTGCCTTCCTTTCATCCAGATTGAGGTGTTTGTATGGAGTGCTTTTATTCAGTTTGGCTCTTTCAACAGAATGAAACTGGGAAATCTGGGAATATTCCACTCTAACACAAGGTTCCAAATGGAATCTTGTTGCTGTGGGGCGACATCACTTGTTTCCAAAATCTTGTCTTCCACAGGTCCTAGAGCGTCCCGTCATCAGAGCTGTCTCCACCAGGCGGCTCATCTCCAGGAGAACACTCTGGAGAACCTGCTCCTGGCTGCCTGGCAGCAGCTGTGATACCCCCCCCGTACCGGGGGAGTCACGGTGGAGAGCCGCTCCATGGCTGCCGGGAGGAGACGCAGCCTGGGTGTGCAGCTCCTCGGCTGAGAGCCACAGAAGCAGCTGTTCAGGCAGGAAGTCTGAGAGCACACAGAGGAACCCTGTGGTTTTTAGGCCCACTGGGACTCCTCCATTATGTAAAGTGCTCCGCTGAGAACTGAGATGGCAGAACAGGAGCAGGAACTGGAACAGTAACTGGAGCCACTCTGCCTCTGTCTGCACAGCTGATATCATCTCTAACCCACATAGACAGGTAGTTATCAGTCATTCGTTTATTTATTTTCCTGTTGAGACAATAGAGAATAGAGCTGCATACCTGGAACCTCATCAGGTTCATTACTGACAGTACAACAAAAAGTATGCTCACAGTCTGAAAACAAGCATGTTCAGGTTGACTGGAGACACTGGACCGTCTCTAGTAGTGAGTTCATGATGTGTGTGTGTGTGTGTGTGTGTGTGTGTGTGTGTGTGTGTGTGTGTGTGCATGTGTTGCCACAACTGGACCATGAAACAGTCAGAGTTCATCAAAGTGTCAAACAGGCAGCGAGGTGTTAAAGCCACATCGGAGATAAAAGACTTTCATGGATAATTAGTGTGAATCAAAGGCGGCCAGCACGACGAGCTCTGGCCTGTGTTCCTGAGACAGAGGAAGTGTGTGTCCTCAGAGGTCGACTTTTACAAAGCGACGGATGCTGCTAATGGTAGCGGAGCAGCGCTCTGTCCTCCTCAGATAATGCAGAGCTGTGAGGAGCTCCAGGCAGAGGCACAGCCACAGAAATTAACAGCACATCTCTGAAATATCAATCAACACCCACCCAGAGGCCTGGAGCCTGCTGCTGCTTCCAAAACACGGCTCAAAACAACTCCATCCTCTTTAAAAATGGTGTCATTAAATTATCGTTTGCTTCCTATTCCCACACACAGCTAGTGAGGAGAATCCAAATTTTACCTAACAAACCTAAAGATCCTGCTCCGTCCAAACACCTGTTGACATGCTATGTGAAGGGAATCTTTAAGATTAAAAAGTTTAATAACCAGAATGTAATGTCCTCTGTGATTTGATAAACAAAAATATTCACTTTGAAAAACTTCCTCAAAAGAAAATCTGACATCAAAGACGTCGCCTAAAACCAGAACGAGTGAAATGGATCCTGAGTGCAGCGGCATGAAGAGACAGTAGCAGGAGCTCCTCAGCTGGAGCTGCTGCAGCTGCAGAGATGCAGCCACACGCTGCAGCTGCAGAGATGCAGAGACACGCTGCAGCTGCAGAGATGCAGAGACACGCTGCAGCTGCAGAGATGCAGAGACACGCTGCAGCTGCAGAGACACAGCAACACACTGCAGCTGCAGAGATGCAGAGACACGCTGCAGCTGCAGAGACACAGCAACACGCTGCAGCTGGACAGATACAGAGACACGCTGCAGCTGCAGAGATGCAGCGACACGCTGCAGCTGCAGAGATGCAGACACGCTGCAGCTGCAGAGACACAGCAACACACTGCAGCTGGACAGATGCAGCGACACGCTGCAGCTGTAGAGATGCAGAGACACGCAGCAGCTGCAGAGATGCAGCAACATGCTGCAGCTGTAGAGATGCAGCAACATGCTGCAGCTGTAGAGATGCAGAGACACGCAGCAGCTGCAGAGATGCAGCGACACGCTGCAGCTGTAGAGATGCAGCAACACGCTGCAGCTGTAGAGATGCAGCGACATGTCGCTCTGAGGAACCTGTCACCACCTCCAGCCTCTGCTCTGCTCTCACGGCCGTCTGGAGGAGAAGTTGAGCTGCAACTGGAGGGCGAAACGTTCTGTTCAAAGGAAACCGGAAAGAAGGAAACGCTGTGCAGATTTAGTCTGAAGGTCTTCAGTGTCTGTGGTGTGTTTGTGGGAAGAGCCTGAAGATGCACTGAAGAAATAATTATCACAATCAGTTTGAGACAAAGGAGCTGAGACGAAGAGCAAAACATTATACAAATGTAAAACTGATCAGTTCATTCAATATAATTAGTATCAATGCTTTTATGTTTTTTAAGTCTAAGGTAAAACAGGACTTGATACTGTGTAATAGTCATGTTTTCTCTGCAAAACAAAGATACACTCCCAGCTCTGTAAAACATTTATTAAGGTGTAATCATGCAGTCATTGATGTGATCTAGACCATTTAAACATTCTAAATAGATTTGCTGTTTAATATTTAATATACATTTACTGTGAGATAATTCTGACCTGAAACATACTGTCCGGGCACATATGAACCGTGTGTAAGGGTTCAGTAATAAAACCAAACATCTTTTGCTCTCTTTTATCAGACCTGTGTTTCCTAATCTGTCATCAAAGCTCAGTCAGTGTTTTGGGCTGCAGTTCAGGCCGACCTCAGTCTCTCCTGCAGGATTCTAATGAGAAGAAAAACACTGCAACGTTGCTCATTCTGGGTCCGAGCCAGCTGTGATCCTCCATTAACCTCCTGACCTGTGGAGTGGAGCCATGACACCTGGAACTCACCTCACCAGAGAAGACCTGCAGCACATTGTCCTCACACCCACCTGAGTCTCTGAGTTTGAGTTGTTCTGCTGCAGTGAAGATGAAAGTGAGTCTTAACGTGGTCTAATATTGATTTTACTTCTTGATTTTCTTTGGATTAAAGCCCATCCATTGATACAGGTCATACTGTGTGTTGGAGGTACTGTCCTTGTCTCAGCCTGTGTGTGTGTGTGTGTGTGTGTGTGTGTAACAATGCAGAAGAGGTTGAGGAACCAGACAGACATTCAGCTCCAGAGACGTGAAGAAACACCTGAGTCAGGGCTATGCTACCACCAGACAAATATCAAGCTAACATAGAGAGTGACTTTCTTCACCTTCATTTATTCACTTAACTCTCATTACAGTAACTGAAAAGAAGAATTCAACAAAACAATATACAAAATATTATATATATAAACAAAAAGCACTAATACAAAATCAACAATTTTAAAAAGTTCATATACACTCTGAACATATAAAGCCCATGACGATTCATGGTGCAAAGTACTCACATTTTCCTACCTCAGTCCTAACATTATTAGTAGTTGAAAAGCCTAAAACTAATCAAGCTTGTCAAAAAGTAGTGTGTGAAGAAAGGGCTCACAGATGAACAGCTCCTCTGGGTCTGTGATGCTGCTGAGTCGTAGAAGATGAGTCCACACCTCCATCACTGAGTCACACTGTACAGATGTTCATCCAGAGAGGAGGTCACTGGGCCACAGACACACAAGCAGCCTCAATGAGCTGCATTAAACCACATCTCATCTCGATAGAAAACCTAAATAAAAAACACAATAATATAACTGTTAATATAGTGAAAACAAACATCCAAACAGAGGAGGAGATGTCAGAAGCTTCATTCAGAATCATCCTGCTACTCCAAAGTCTGAGTGGTTCGAGATTCACTAAACGACGAAAGTTTTGACTCCGAGCTCCCACAGGAAAACTAAACTAAACTCAGCCTAATGAGCAAAGTCTAAAAGTCCAATCTCACAGAGCGCAGGAGGAGAGAGAGGTGCAGTTTTCTACTCACAGCTAATGAAGCAATTTAAAAAAAGACACTTCTCCATCCTTTAAAATGGAATGAAAAACTAAAACAAAAAACAGTTGGTTTGTTAGAGAATAGAATGGAATAGAAGAGAATAGAATAGAACTGCCCTTATTTGTGCAACAAGGCAGACATTTCAAGAAAATTCTCAAGATTTGATCCGATTTCTGATCCATAATAATAATAAAAATAAATAACAATAATATATTTTCACGCTCCTCTGTGTGAACCTCCACGTCTTCTCTTGTCTCTCTGACAGCACCACGCAGGAGCTCAGATTACTGCAGGTGGAGGAGGAGGACCAGGAGCAGGACCTCCGCCTGTTCCAGCTCCCAGACACAAGATTTAAGAGCTGCTGGCATGACCACACTGCTCGACCTGAGGATGGAATAATAGAGAGGGAGAGAGAGAGGGAGGGAGAGAGGGGGAGAGAGGGAGAGAGAGAGAGGGAGAGGGAGAGAGGTGCTAAATCCTCCTGATGGAGGCGAGGCAGGGGAGTGTGAGGGGAGGAGGCCCAGCTCCACCCACTCCACCCAGGGAAGATAAAGGAGCGGCGCTGGATAATTAAGGAACTGCCAGGACCTCTTTCCTGCTCGCACGGCCGTTTTATTAAAGGAGCCTCAGTGAGGAGGAATATTAATACCACGCAGCCGCCTGCGTGACTCACACATGAATATAAAGTGGGAGCAGAGAAGGAGGAAGAGTCGGGGAGCATTTATCAGAGGAGGAGCAGTGATCAGAGCGAGGCCAGGCTGCACACACACACACACACACACACACACACACACACACACACACACAACAAAGGAGCTCTCTGACAGACTCGTCACAGTGCGTAGACGTGTTGTCTTGCTCCTCCGGCAGCCGTTGTTACATCACAGGTCCAGACCGGACACACGGACGTTACAGACTTAATGTTGTTAATCCATCAATAACAATGATAATAATCATCACTGTGGTAATACATATTACCACAGAGAGCTTTCCCAAGAGGACTTTTCATTTTACTGGCGTGACTGAGTCCGTTCTCCGCTGCCTCAGTGGAGGGCAGAAACATATCTCCAGATCCAGTCACTACCACACAAACCATCAGCTGATGAACCTCGTGGCCAAACAACATGTTTAATGATGTGAAAACCATTCAGAGAAGGAATAACTGGACATGCGGCATCTCTGCTTGTGTCAACCTGGCTGGACTTTGTTCTCAGTCCTCTTGTATGAAAACCATCGATAACTTTAGTTGGTCTGAAAATGTTCTTTTTCCTGTGCTTATCCTCGCAGGTGTCAGACAACCATGTGAATGTTGGAGTGGAAACTGAGAGGAGAAAGGAGTTAGAGCATCTCTAACAGTACGTTTTACACTATGAGAGAGCCTCAGTGTGTCTCTGAAGTCAGTGGAAGCACTGGTTACAGTGGCTGGGATGATTCTCAGAATAATGACTCTTATTCATCATCAGTTATCTGGTGTTTGTGTTTTGATGAAGTAATTTTCAACTTATTCATGTGAGACAAAGAAAACAGACAATAATGACTGTACGTAACAAAATGTGTTTAACTGGCTGTTTGTTGCTCTGATTACACTGATGTTAATGATTCATGGGGAGGCTGTTAGAGCTTCATTCACAACAATTACTTCTATCATAGTCTGTGATTTCTGAGGCAAAACTGACTATGACTTCAGTATTTTCTCTCTCAATATTATGTCTAATTTAATTCAAGGTTGGTAAGAATAAATAAGAAATGAGTCAACAACTAATTAATTCACCTGGAAACTATTCAGACTGATTTACACCACAAATACTGCTCTGAGCATCGTCCTATCCTCTACGTATCATAAAGGGCTCGGGTGGTAAACAGACGGGAGCTGTGTTAAAAACATGCCCCAGCGTTGTAGCTCTTCATTAGGGGGGAAGAGGTGCCGCTGACTCCAGATGGAGGAGCTTCCTCTCCACATGGATCTGAGAGATAAGTGCACGGCTCCATCCAAAAACCCCCGTGGCCACCAGCGCTTTCAAGACCAGAAGTCCCACCGGGGAAATAATAACACACTGCCTGAGCGTGAAATACAAACATGTTGAACGTAGTTCTCAGCAGAGGAATCTGTGAACACAGATCACAGGGAGGCAAGCGAGACACATCCAGCACGCAACTTTGCTGTTTTTTTATTTCTATTTAAAGAAACAGAAAAGTAGAACTGATAAAAGCACTTCTCAACGACTGAAGGAAAGATGTTATTTAGATTAGAACGTTCTTACATTTTGACAGGTGATGTTGTCAGTCATTGATCAAATCAGTTCCTCTCATTAATCACTGTTTTGTGATTGTTTGGTCTTGTAAGTGCGTTCTCAGGTCTGTACTTTCTCTAGTGGTTTCCAGTCTGATGAGACTGTTAAGACATAGATTACCTTGTGTTACACCTCTGTGCACTTGCTTGAATATTTATGCTCCTTTTATTTCCGTTTACTGTAAAGAGACGGACTTCCTGCAGCTTTTGGAAATAACCTAAAATCATGAAAAGAAAAATCTAAATCTAATCACATGAAGGAGGAATTGATGGAGGTGGACGGTTTTCATTTCGTGGCCTCGTTCTGCTGGGACGCGAAGAATCACCAGGAGAAGGAAACCTGTCGATAGGTGAGGCTGTTTTCAGAGGACCAAAGACAAGATGACACTTGTTTTTTCATGGTCTAGGTTTTATTGTTGGATAAAATGACAAGCGTGTTTTCTCTATATAAATAACAATCACATGAAGGAACAGACGAGACATGGCTACATGGAGGTGAAAGCAGCGTTTGTGATCACAATGTGCTGGGGTACAGGATGTCTGTCATGACGACCGTGTGTGTGTGTTCTCATTTCTTAAAAAGGAGAGTGGTTATCGGCTCAGAAAACAAAACCAGAACCGGCGTGAATCTGTAAATCGATGGGGGAACTAATGCACTCACAGTCAACCGCTATGTACAGAAGTTAAAACAGAAAGGTCAGAGAGAAAGATCAGCATCACAGTCGGATCTAAAAGGTTACAAAACAACTGGACGAGGAGGAGCGGAAAGCCAAAACTAAATCAAAACAAAAATATATACGAGCGAGATTGAACAGGAAAGACAGAGTGACTTTATATAATCTGTACACATCAAAAGTCCGTACTAAATTGGAGAAAGAGTTGCCCATTGTGATTCACAGAGTCATAGAGTGCCAGGGTGAAAATGCATAGAAATGTGTCCAGCTAGGAAACTGTTGACTCGCCAGCTAAATAACTACTTCAGAGAATTCAGAGAGAGTTGCTTCTTAAATTCTAAGATTTTTCCTCAAAGATCTTCTACACACAGCTGACCCCCCCCCCCCCCTCCCCATCACCACCCCCCCCCCCCCCCTCCTAGCTCACACTTTACGTTAAAACAACCACTTGAAACCTGCTGTCGGACAGAGCAGTCAACACATGCATCCCACTGCTCCGTCTGCTTCTCTCCACAACGCCTTTCCTTTCTTTTCTTTTGGTCCGGGTTTTTTTTTGTTTTTTTGAAGTTATGATGGGACTTTATTCAAGCTTGAGCGCTCTATTGACTCGTTTCTAAAGGAACGCTTCAGATTTCACAATGTGTGGTGTTGTGTGTTTATAAAGCTGATACCATTCAACTAACGTCACCACAGACTTTTTTTTACTGCTTTGGACTAAAAATGAAAAAAATAAAAATAGTTTACGTTTCGAAAGCTTCGAACAGCGGGTATAATTTGGAATCAAAAGGTTACAGATCGCACAACTGTAATGACCGACTCGATCTCTGGGTCTGCACTTCAAGCAGGATGGGATCACAGCGAGAGCTCGTTTTAATTAGACCGAGTGGGCTGCCTCAGACGGACGGATTGATGAGAGCGGGAGATTTTGAGGAACCGGGCTCAGCACGAATGGAGGGGTCAAAGGAAGAGGTGTAGTCTGCAGTCACACTGGGAATAATTACACTAATTCCTCTGATGGAGGGGAATTTTCCTTCAAGGCACAGGAAAAAAGTTGGGGATGGGTAAATTTAAAAGACTTAATCCAGACATATACAGTATATATATATATATATATATATGAGTATATATATATGTATCTCAGTTTCTTGCCGATTCACTTCAATATTAATTTCAGTAAGGTTATCTACTGCATTCCCACACACTGAATACAACCAATCCAATTATAAACAATAATGCAGAGTTGCACATATTCATGGACTCGAACCAATTTTCCTGAAGAACTTCACAGGCAAAGCTTCTCTGTTGAGTGAAAACACGAACCAGCCGGGGGAAGGAATCATTTTAACTTGGCTTAAAGACGATCAATTACTCCCTTTCTTTCCCTCTTTTTATTTTGGAGATGGTCCCTCATCCTGTGCATTTACAAATGGTCAATTTGGTTTCTGAAATCTGTGGTTTTCACTACTGCGCTCCCACGGAAATTAAAGAATCTGCAACAGAATTCAGTGCAACAGTACCTTCGAGGAACAGAGAGCCGGAGGTCCGGGTGTCGGGACCTAAGAGTCTCCCACCCAAACCACCACGTTGCCTTTGGGAACGTCGGTGATCTCACAGTTGAGCTTGTTGAGGCGTCCGTCCAAGATGAAGAGCGACTCCCGGGACGGGGTCACCAGGTACTGCCCGAAGAGTCCGCTGCCCACCATGGCCCTGTTCCGGCTGCTCCAGGGCCACGAGGACGCCCGCGTGGCCTCCTTCAGGCTCTTGATCATCTTGACCTTCCCGGAGTTCAGCTCCACGAAGAGCGCGTCCGTCTGGCGCCCGGAGCTGCCGAACACGTTGTACTGGTGCAGCTCGGTGAAGGAGCGCTGGAAGGCCAGGTCGGACAGGTGCAGGTTGGTGTGGATGTCGAACGGCTCCTGGATCTCCCCGCGCTCCGAGATCATCTGGATCCTCATCAGACCGTCTCCGTCGTCCACGGTGACCAGGTAGCGTCCATCCGGGGACACGTAGGGCGTCCCGGTGATGTCCCGGTTCTGTCCCACCACCGCGTCCGTCACGCCGTCCAGCACCAGCTGCGGCTGCGAGGCGCCCGTCGAGTCGGGCCTGCAGTTGATGAAGTAGTAGCCACCCAGGTGTGTGTAGGCCACGGAGCGAGGGACGCAGTTAAACTCCCGCAGGCTGATGTTCTTCACGTAGGACGTCGTCTCCAGGTCGATCTTGTGCAGAATGGGCTCATTCCGATGAAGGATGAGGCCGAATCTGTGGAAGATTTAAGAAGAGATGGAATAAAGGTTTAATCAATAACCCGCTGTTCCAACATAGAGCAGCTCGACTGGGAATGGAGGAATTTACGTGACGTAGACAGCTTCATCCAGCAGCAGTGGCGCCTTATCTCCTGGCTGCTATCAAACATCAGGACTGTGTACAGACCACGCTCCCCAAAACTCGAGACAAAACAAAATGATGATGAACTGAGATCGTCAACAGCAGCTTTGCAGTGAGCGTCTAAAAACAACATAGCAAGACTACATCTGTGAAAAACAGTACTCCAAACAAGTGAAAATATTATAATTTCCCTTAACAATAGTTCTTGAAGTAAGAAGTGTTTGATTTAAGATTATACTGCAGTGTGCAGTTGAACACTTAAAATAAGAAATTCTCTCTTAAAACAACATGAATTATTTAACACTTAATCTTGGTAAGAACCAAATAATGAACAGTACAGAACGTCGCTACCACAACAAACCAGCAGCATCTCCTAGAAACACTGCGTCCATTAAATTAAACAAGGCTCTTTGCACTTGGTGCCTAAAAATAACTTTTGCGTCTTTGACTCAAGCGTATGCAGGTAAGCGACGCTGATTCCTTGTGACGGATGGAAGCGGTTTCAACTTAAAGCAACACGAGCGATCAGGATGAGGTGAGCTGGAAGGAGGGCGCGTGGACGGGTTCGTACCGGGCGGTTCCAGGATGGAGCCGTCGGAACGTTAACGACGTGTTATGAGGAAGACGAGGGTCCGTGGAGGTGCATTTCACCACCGTAACAGCCAAACTCTGGTCCTTGACAGCCTCTATATTGGCAGTGGAGCATCATCCGCTCTTTGCTCTCTAATAGAATTATAGCAGTTTTATATGCGGACCATTGATCAGTGAAAATGCCGGTCATTAAAAAAACCCAACGAATCTGTTAATGGCACATTACATTTTAACAGCTGCGGCAGCACAGGGGGAATACGCACCCAGCCGTCGCAATTAAGTGTGAACAGCAGCTGATCGATGCTGACAGGCACTTCAATCTGCCCGTCATTCATCATCTTTTATGCCTTTTGAACAGCGAGCTGTCGGCACCTGAGAACAGAAAATGGCTGTTTGAGAGCCACGGAGCACATTACTGTCCCCGCGGAGGGGCCGCATCGATCCACACGTGGCCCCGGCCCCTGGGCCCGGCCTCCGCTGGCCTCCGCTGGCCTCCGCTGGCCTCCGCTGGCCTCCGCTGGCCTCCGCTGGCCTCCGCTGGCCTCCGCTGGCCTCCGCTGGCCTCCGCTGGCCTCCGCTCGGCTGTCTGCGCAAAGCTCAACTCTTACATCCCACGACCTGCGTGTTCAACGTTGTTGAGTGGAATATGACATCCCGAGTCTCCCCACAGGCTCCAGAGAGATGGAGCCAGAGTTACAGAAAACTTTAGTTCAGTTTGTTTGTGTTTTTATCAGAGGGAGTCTGTGCTCAGATATGATGAACATAAATCATAATTCAGACAAATTGCAGGAGATTCAATTCAATTTTCAATTTAAAGAACTCTATCAGTCTAGAGTGTATCTACTTTTATGTATAATCAAAATAGTAGACACCAGCACAATATCATGATGATGTTCTGTGTTTATGCTTTCAGCAGTCAGATTGACCCACAGTGTCATTGTTACTGTACTCATTACCATTCTTCATAAGATAAACGGTTCTTCAAAATACTAAAAAACTAAAACACCCAAAAGATTTTTTATCTTTATGATGATCTGCATATTTCTCTATAGGCACATAACATGCATGCTTCGTCTTATATTCCTATCAAGGAAAAGGTGTTTTGTGATAGTTATAGCTTCACTGTTTTAATAAAAAAAAGTGGCTTTAAAGATCAGCGAGAGACGAGGGTCACGTGATGGAAAAGTGAGAAGATTTTAATCAGAGCTTCGGCTTCGTTTAGGTCCGAGACAAAGAAGAGAAAATAAAGACGTGATGATGTCATCTCCGACTGTCAAGTCACCACAAAAGATGGCATTAACCTGAAAACACAGGAAAGATGGCATTCTGATAGGGCTTCACAGATTACATCCTCATCACACGCCTCAGTGTGTCAGAGCACGTGTGCAGATCCCTGATAACAGCTGAAGGTGGAGACACCTTCAGCTCCTCCGAGGGTTTACTTCAGTCACAGATAGAGAGAACGTGAAATGGACATAAATGAACCAAACGTTGATTTAGCACCAATGTTGTGATCTGGTGATGCTGGTTCCGGTTCCTCTCCATCATCTGTTTCATCCGAAGCTGTTAGTGGGTTTACTGGACTGTAACTGGAGCCAGAACATCTGCATTTCCACTTCCTGAAGTTTAACTCATTTCTTCTGGGTGAGAAAAAAAGGTGAAATATTCCACTCATTCTGTGTGGGGTTGTGGAGGGAAATTTCTCCAATCTAGGAACATTTATTTTGAGTCATTCTGCAGATGAGTTATTAGGAATCATGATTGACTGAATGAGGACAGATTCTCCCTCTCTCTCTCTCTCTTTCTCTCTGTCTCTGTCTGTCTCTGTCTGTCTCTCTACATTTTCTGATTTAACAGTTGGGAGATTGTAGGTGTCGACTTTTGACTGCCAAAGCAGTCAGATGCTTTTTCTGTGACTTGTGAATCTAAATTTTTTCGATTATTATCTAAAAACCTCTGACGACAAACGGACGGCGTCTTAATCCCACCTGCTCCCACTCGTATTAAAATATAAACTCCGAGACGTGAGGGAATTTAGAGACGAGTCATTTTTAATAATGTTCAGTTTATACCTGAAAGCGGCTGCCGTCCTCGTCCAGAGGGAGCAGGTGATTTACACAGTATCGATCGCTGGACGCTGTTGGACTGGGAGTGTGTCCATGTTTCGTGTTTTGGAGACGGATCAATGCGGAGCGGCACATGCACTGTGATCTACTGGTAACATGCTCCACAGACGAGGGCCAACGACGCATTAGTCCTGCACTGGAAATGTTTTCACCCGCAGCGAGACATTTTCTCACAGCTGATGAGTTGATAATGAGGTATTGTTGCATCGAGCCCAGACTGAAGCTGCTGTTTGTAGCATGACCAACGCATTAGAGGTACCAGACCACGCTACACAGCCACCTGCATCGGCTCATCTCATGTCAGGTTAGAAGTGACTGCAACTGGAACACTTCGCTCTGCTGTCACGTCTCAACCAGGAGGCCTCTGGCCAACAGGAAACTAATGCATTCAGTCAACTCTGTATGGAAGTCCAGAGGTAAAGATCAACCCCACAATCAGGTCCAGAGGTAGGAAACAACACAACATGGATGTTAAAGTAAAAATACATAAGAGTGAGAAAGAGGGAAGATGTAATGACTACACTGTACACATCAAAACTCCATATGTCATGTGGGAGGTCTCTGAAGGTGTATTTGCACAGACACTTCTTCCTCATCCTGATCACAGCTGACATGTGGTATGGTCGAATCCAATCTGGTGTTTACACTGAACAGACAAGTGACACAACAAAAATCTAATAACTGAGCAAAACAGGGATCTACCATCTAGTTAAAGAGCACAGCGACAGCTGCTGCACAAACCCAGCGACTTCTACAGACGGCGAGCGTCATTTCTTCCAGTTTAAGGAAAGGTTCCACCTCTTGGAAACCAAATTAATTTCACTCATGTTTATTATGACTGAACGGCTCAGGGTACGTGTGGTCGTCAGTGGGTCAGAAGGTCGTTGGTTCAGTCCCAGTGCAGCCCACGTGTTGAAGAGTCCGAGGTACTGAACCAAATGTTGTGTCATCAGGTGGGAACATGTGCAAGAAGAGCAAAGAGCTCTGAGGGGTCACATAAGTACCAGTCCATTTGCCATAATTGAGGTGTTGTACTTTGGGTGAAGTGCTACATCCAGCTCCATGTACAGCCTGTGGTTGACAGGGTCAAAGAATGGCAGCATGGGGAGGTGTCCACTACTGTAGGAAGCTACAGGGTTAAACACTGAGAGCCGTTCATCTATTACAGTATCTCTAACACTGCTCCTCGTGTTCAGTCGTCCTCCAGCACAAATACATCGAATCAACACCTGGCTGAGCTTGTTCTGCTGAAAGGCCGCCTGGCAGGCTGCTGCCGCCTGGAAATAAAGAATAACAGGGGTTTTTTTTTGCTGATGTGAAGAGTTTCCTGACTGCTAGTCGATGGTTAAATGAATGACAGGCTGAGCAGAAGTTCCCGCTCGGCTCGCCGCGGCTGCACAGGGAATCCCCCGGTCATTAAACAATCCCCAAACGCTGAATATATGTCGACGGTTCACACACTGCTCATGTAGCCAAATGGACTAATCGATGGCGCCGTCCTGCTGGCAGATAAACGGCTCTGTGGGAACGGGATCAGATAAATAAATAACAGCCAGCCACGAGCAGGCTGTTAATTCAAAGCCTCCTAATGTCTGCTGTGGGGACAGAAGCTACGTCTACATACACGTGTGTGTGTGTGTGTGTGTGTGTGTGTGTGTGTGTGTGTGTGTGTGTGAGAACCCAAAGCTTCTACTGTATCTCAGGCAGGAGACTCTCTCCAAGGTTTTATTTCAGCACCGTTTTAAGTGTCTTTAAAGAACTTCCGAACCTTAAAGTCGGCGTCTCCATTCGTAGCTGAAACCATCCACACATCTTTAACTCACTGAACAGTCGAGGTTTGTCATTAACTCAGCTGGGAAGGAAGAGAGTTTCAAAATATAAATTAAACCAAAGTTTATGAAAATAAACCTTTGGTCACAACAAGTGATCGTGACTATTCAAGAAAATTAACATCTCATTAAGTTCCAATTAGAACTTTTTAATTCTTTTTAAGGTCCTTGATTTTTTATTAATCAACTTTTAATACTTTTTAAAAAAACGGAAAAAAAGCTTGAAAGAGCAGAACTCACAAAATGTTATCAAAAGAGTTAATTCGTATTCCCCTGCGCTGAGATTGGCAGATTTACAGGTGAGTATGTGGTGTAACAGGTGAGCTGTGATGATAATTATTCAGCTGCTGTTTCACATTTAAGGTGGTAAACAACTTTAATTAGCAGAGGACGCTGCAGCAGTACGGCCCCGCTGCTTCCCACAGAGCACGGACGTGAACCCAGCGCTGGCTGATGAACATAATCACGCTTTAACCACAATCCTGGGAAAGTAAATTAATAAATAAATACTAAATAAATAAATAAATGTATAAATGCGTCGAAAGAAGGAAAATGCAGCCACGCTTTCCTGCAATCTTCTGCAGGTCTCAGAGGATCTAATTACAGCTTCGCTAGCAACAGCCCCCCCCACCTACAACACACACACACACACACACACACACACACACACACACACACACACACACACACACACACACACACACACACACACACATTAACATTAACATCCTGGATCCTCCTGACCTCCTGCCTGCTCACAGCCTCTCTGTGACTTTAGTTTGGCATTTATTTCTCTGAGTGTAATGACTGCTCCACACACACACACACACACACACACACACACACACACACACACTCACACACACGCTGCGATCAGCATGTCTGGGCTGTTTTGGAGCTGTCAGAGCTCGGTGCTGGTCTCCAGCTGTCCCGTCAGCGGTGGCGTGAAGCTTCAGCCTCTTTGACCACGTGACACGCCGAGTCGTGTCCCTGCTCCACTGGAGCAGCTGACAAACACACGCTCAGCTTTCTCTGTCTCTGTCGTATCGATCTGCTGCTGATCAACCACGTCGCCACCTCTGTGGAGCTGTAACCTCCGTCAGTGCAGATTTCATGTGGTGTATGTCCACTTCATTAGATGATGAACACATTCAAACTCTTCCAATTAGCTTGAAACATGATTATTCTTTGCTTTCTAAACTGGGCTCATTAAGTCGTATCTGGACTCAGACACCTATTGACATTAATGGTCATCACCTTGGACATTGACTTCTCTGAATTTCTAGAACTAAACAGGGAAATAAATAAGCGCTAAATAGTAGCAATCATTAGCTGCGGCTGTGCTTGTTAATTCTCCGTCAGGAGGGGATTGGAGTCGCCGCAGACTCACTCATTTATTCTCAGCAGCTCTGTACGTTTAACGTGGCTGCCACCGCTGAACTGTTGCTCTCTGCCACAACAAAAGAAAGTTTCCTCCGAGGAGCTGCTCGTCTCTCCGGGTCTAATTATCGAACTTCTGATAGCAAAACAATATCAGGCGGCGTGTTTGTGAGGAGAAATGGGTCAGTCGCTCCTAAAATGCTGCTCTGTGATTGGCCAGAAACAGCTTTGCTTCTGTGATGAGATCACTTCATTAAAATAGACAGATAGATAGATAGATAGATAGATAGGTAGATAGATAGATGGATAGATAGATGGATAGATAGATAGATAGATAGATAGATAGATAGATAGATAGATAGATAGATAGATAGATAGATAGATAGATAGATAGATAGATAGATAGATAGATAGATAGATAGATAGATAGATAGATAGATAGGTAGCTAGATAGATAGATAGATAGATAGATAGATAGATAGATAGATAGATAGATAGATAGATAGATAGATAGATAGGTAGCTAGATAGATAGATAGATAGATCAATAAGATAGGTAAATAGATCAAAATGTGCTCTCCCCCTGCTCTCCTTCTCTCTCTCACACACACACACACACACACACACACTCACACACACTCACACACACTCACACTCACACACACACTCACACTCCTAATCATATCGTCCTGCTCTTGCGTGCTCGTATCAAGTGCCGTGGGATAAAGTGAATAAACAGCCAACGGGGTGAATTTCATCTGCATGGGCGGCGTTTGGGGATCACGCCGGACGCACCTGACGTGGTTGATGATGAGGCTGGAGGCGGGGATGAAGAAGTCGTGGAGGCGGTCGAAGCGGCGTCCGAGCGGCTGAGCGTGCACCGTGTGGTGAGCGACGCGGCCGCTGGCCTGATTGATCACCTGCAGGACACACAGGTGGGCGTTTAACCTGAGGCTGATAAACACGCGGCTCCGCTGCTTCCTGCTCCGTAAATCACACTCATTTGAGGCTTACAAGCCAAATACTTGTAACTGACATGGTTTATGTGGTTTCTTTATGGACTTTCATTCCATAAAAGCAGAGCTCGCTCCCCATAAATCTCCTCCCATCCTGCCATCATTTTCATCTCTGATTGGACGCATTGATCTGGGATGTGGCCCTGGCAGCCGGGCTCACAGTCGGAGGTGCAGCGAGCTGTTGTCGCTGCTGTCTGAATAATAAGGCGGCGTGGAGAGAGGCGTGCAGACGTGTGTTTGTGTGGAGGCAGCGTTTGCTTTGATTTTTGCCACAATGCACAAAGCAAATTGCCACGGAGCGAACTCTGCTTTATGAATTTCTGTGCCGGCGATGATGAGCAGGGCGTCAGGGGAGAAGAAAACGCTCCAGATGAATGAAGACGACTCTCAGAGAAACAAAATACGGCTAAAAAAACATCATTGCGTTTCATATGTGGTTCTATTTGTGGGCTTCTCTTTTGACAGAGACGCTGCAGCTGCCAGCCTCAAGTCAAGGACACACAACTGGAATAAAACCGAACATATCAAACTCTAATCCTTAATTCAGACTAATAAAAAATAAAGGATTGCCTCACACTCTAGCTGACAATATCAGACATTTACAGCCAGCAAAACCTTGAAATCCCTCCCTTCAACATGAACATCTCCAGCTGAATCACTCTCGGTCTCCTCGCTGCTTTGCTACTCAGTGTATGTATCCTTTCCGTCTTTTCTTTAAAGCATCTCTGGATATTCTGACAAGCACTTTAAGTACCTGTAAGTACCATGAAATACTATTGGAACCTGCACACGTTACATACAGACCTACACGTTGCAGCAGGTACAATAACGTGTCCTTTATTGTCACTAACACAAGCTCCACGCCTCCTTTGTATTTATCTGATGCCCTTGTAACTTTTCATAAAGCTCCCCGTCCCTCAGTAAAGCAAAGCAGGTCAGAGGATTTTTATTGCTGCAGAGTCTTTGTATTTCTATGAATCCGGAATCTTCTCTGAACATCTAATGACATAGCATCCCTGTCTGTTCCTTTTCTTCTTCTGCTCTTTCTCTAGAGAACAGTGACGTGTGGACTCAGAAACATATTACATGCTTGACAAATAACTTTTTACTGCGTGAAAATGAGATGAGATGAAAGCCACATTCTGTTCCTGCTCTTGTTGAACTCAAACTCACCTCTACACACGCTCACATAGAGATGCTGATTCCCCCTCAAACAGTTTGATTCCAGCTTGTTAAAATACATTTTTACAGCTAAATCAACTCCCCAAAGAGGAGAGGATTGGAGCATAAACTCATGCTCAGAGCCTGAGACTCTGGAGTTCCTTTTCTTCCTCTCGCTCTTTTGTTTCTGTGAACAACAGTGAAGCGATCTTTACCTGCAGAGTCGGGGAGCTCTTGTCCACGTCGCCCCAGCTCAGCAGCCACACCTGGTCATGGGATTTGTCGTAGTGCAGCTTGACGGGGTAGGGGTCAGTGCTGACCGTCTGCACACACACACACACACACACACACACACACACACACACACACACACACACACACACACACACACACACACACACACACACACACACACACAAACAGAGGCAGAGCAAACAGAGCGTTAAAAAGACAGCAGGGCCGCAGAATAACAATTGGAGGCAATCATCTCTGCTTTTGAAGCGATCCCTGTGTGATGTGCGGCGGTAATGCTCTGGAAAAGTTTTCCTGCAGACTAATGCATCAGCGGCTGGCAGGAGCGAGGCTCCTCTTAACAAGGCGGAGCGGAGGTGTGCTTCTCATGTAGAAGGTGTTTCTGGTGTTGTGCCGCATTTCAAATCAAGTGGTGACAGACACAATTGCTTTACCACACTGAAGTAATTGCTTTCAGTCTTTATCCGTTCCTTGACGCTGCGCCGCAATATTCTGAGTCGGAACAATGGATGAGGCGTGTGTGACAGAGGAGCGCTCCTCATGCATTACGTCCACCTGAGTGCAGACAGACAGCGGCTCGCAGGGAAGGAGGAAGCACCGGGGACAGCAGCCTCCAAAAACACAAAGCAATCATCTGCTTTCCAGAAAATGATTGTGGCCCTAAGTTCCCACAATCCCTTTTGACTGCAGCTTAGTTTCCATGCTATTTGTTTTTGCTATGAAGCTCTAATAGCATTGTTTACCTAGGCAAAAATATATTGTTTCAGTGAGAGAGCAAACTGCTCCACAGAGGGTTATTGCAAATAAGGAGAGAATATCTGTTGAATCCTAACTAATCTCTGAGCGTGTAGTCAGTGGAGAAAACAGGTGTTTGTGTTGTTCTTTCTTCTCCTGACTAACAACTTCTCTCAGTCTGAGAGAGATTACAGAGATTCTCTGACAATATGTTCACAGAGCTGCTGAACCGAGGCGCTGGAGACGTCACAGCCGCTTCAAACCTTCCTCTGCCGTGCTTCATAATTAACCAGCTACAACATGGAAATAACTCAACCTGCACACACGTATGTACATAAACACTGGAAGAAATTCAAAATGCACTTTGCTCATTATTATTACCTTTCCCATGTCAGTCATACTAATGACTCAATGAGGAAAGCAGAACTCGTGTTTCTAACCTATGGTGTCAGCTTCAGGGGCTTTATTAACGACTCCAAATAAACTCCCAAGACGACGCTCAGCCTCCAGCCGTCTGAATGATGAGCCTGAGACGCCTGAGACGCCGTCTGGGCTGGATGGAAGGATCTGACCCCCCCCAGATTAACCTGGCGCCCCTAAACCCCACTGACACTGCTGCTTTGAGTCAACATGGTTCAGCAGGACGCATGCTGCTTCCTCCTGAGCCTTCCCCGCCAAAATAAGATTCCCTCAGCAACAATAAATGGTGGCAGAGGGTCTGAGGGATTGCCTTTGATAGCAGCTGTAAGGAAAGCTTTTCTGTGGAGGGTTGCCAGGTTAGAGCTGCGTGTAGCGCTGGGTCTCGGGGTCACACGTCTCTACATCAATGCTACAGATAAGTGTTGGTTGGAAGGGTCGGAGGTCAGCAGGTGAACTGAAGGTGAGAAAACTGATCTGAAAGTGGAGAAAGTGGTGCTTTAGATGGCCGGAGCAGAGCAGAGGTGATGCACTGGCAAAGCAGTGGGCGAGCGGAACAGAAAATAAAAAAAGCAGAAAATCTCCAGGAGAAGAATCAGACTCAGGTGTGGAGCCTGTGATCTGTCAGTGTCAAGGAATATCCCTTCATTGTGTCAAAGTTTTTGGTAGAATAACAATCACAGAATAATTGAGACGTGTGATCAGATTTCATAAGCAGAGGAGTCAGAAAAGATTTGAAGCTTGAATGTTTTTAGAAATAATTATTACGACCAGAGAATGAAATGAGCAGCCGCAGGCGACCGTCAGCACTTTGCTGCTCCTGCTGAACTGAAACTCAGACTCACAGAGGTGGTGAGTCCTCCTCCCCTCACACAGCCTGCATTAGCTGAGACAGCAGCCTGATTTAACGCCCCGCTGGGAAGATGCATTATAATGTATTATAATGTATCAGAATATTTTTGCTGTATTTAACTGGATTTGTCAACATTTAAGTCATTATAACCTCTGAAATATTTTCAGGGATTTATTAGAAGGTCTAGAACACGTAGATGTTTAGTTACTTTGGAAAAATAATCAGATTTTGCTGTGGAACAAAAAGCTGTGAAATGAATCTGCTCTTAATCAGGCCCAAAGTTGCAATATCACTTACTAAAACTAAAAAAAATAAAACGTTATTAGTCAAGTAGAATCTTTTAGGGCACTGCTATTCTCCAGGAGGTCTCATGGTGTTTCAGAAAACGTTGGAGCAAACATTCAAATCAAGTCTCTGATGAAGGACAATGCATTGTATCAAAGCAACACAATTACATGGAGGAATGTGTCCTTCGTTGAAAAATTCAGTAATGAAAGAGCTATATACCCAATAATGTATTGAATGGTCTTTGCCAAATATCTCACTTTCAGGTACAAAAAAATAAAATAAAATAGATAGTTGTATTGCAACCTTGAGCCTGCTCAGCACAGACTCAGCCCTGTGAGGTCGAGCCTTCACTAACACGACAGATTATTTCATTTCCTCCTCTCCCATCGTACATTATTGTAACGGTGCTGAAAAAAACGGATATGAACCCATTTTCCTTTTTTTTTTTTCCCAATTCATCCTGGAAAATACCTGCACGGCCTTCTGAGACTGGATGTCGACGATGAGGACGCGCTCCAGGGTCGGCTGCGTCGCATAAATAAACTTGTCCTTGACGTTGACTGCAGACGACCACACACACCTCTGGACCTCCTCCCCAGGAGACATGGGACACACCTCCTCCTGGGAACACACACACACAGTCTCTACTGGTTAATTGTTCTTTAAATCATGGGGAAATATGTCCCATTAAAAAACAATTATCTGCTGGGAGGTGTGATTGTTGTTTGATGCAGGCTGATCACCTGCTCTGGTCTCATCTCGACAACCGAGACAAACGATCGTCTGTTTGTCACAACCGACACAATGCATTCTGCAGACGACCTGCAGCTTCTAGCTCTCATTCCTCTTCCCATGTTGATTCACATCAACGCTTTTTCAGATATGGTGTTTCGATGCACAAACTGCTCAGACAGATTTAATTTCATTTGGTTTAAGAAAAAAGTTTATTCCGCCTGAGTGAAATTTCATTCTGTGCATTCTGCCTGTGGGCTTCTAGACCCACTGAAACAGGGAGATCTGTGTCCATGTAAACCACCTCCTGCCTCCAACCACATCTTTCAGTGTCTCCACACAATCTCAGAGCGTCACCGTATTGTTGATGAGTCTCTCTCAATCTTTTCACTTAGAACTTACATGGTCACACCTACAGAAATAACATAACACGCAGGCATGAAGCATCATCCCTGGTCGCACATTTCTCCCCCAAGTAAAGTCAGAGATTCACACAAATATGATGATGATCACAGTTTACAGTAAAACTACTGTAAGAGCTCAGACAATGCCTCTGGTGATGGAATCTGAGGCAACACATGCAGAGAAAATACACAACCACAAAAATCACAATCCCTGGATGATGGGACGGTTCAGCCCCCCCCCCTCGTGCTGGGCCAGCCCAGTCATCTGTTCCAGACTGTGTGGGACGATTTAAGGTGCTTCTGGCCTGCAAGGATGAATGAAGGGCTCCGGCACGCTGAGATGAACTCCTCCTCCCATATTTACAGCCACGGAGGCTGCGAGTGACAGGCGCCATCCCACAGGCCAACTAGCCTGAGTCAGAGGGCACCAGGTGACGTACTGTATGAGTCCCACCTGTCAGGGTCTATCAGGGGCTCACACACTCACCTCGCCTCTGGTACGTCATCTGTCCGATAAAGGTTCATTTACACAGAAGCAGCACATTAAAATCCAGTAAAAATAAAAGTCCTTTAAGGATTCAGGATGTGATAGGAGTCACTACATTACAGGATTTCTGATCATAACTGTTTTATTTTTCTAGATCTGGAGAGTCCGCTTCTATGAGCTGAGGATCTCTGAGCTGGAGTCTGAGGTAATGGTTGAGTCACTGGCAGTGAACCCTGTCAAAGCCCCCGAGGACCCACACTGTGGTCATTTTTCTGCTACAAAGCTGTAAATATCTCACTTATTGCACCTTTAAGAGGTGAGAAATCGAACATCTGATGCCCAGCCGAGGGTGTGAATGGAGGCGGCTGTAATCCCCCCTGTGTTTATGTGTGTTGCATATGTCTGGAGGTGTGTGGGTGCAGAGCATGGATGCGACTCTGTAGTAACTGACAGCTTCTCAACACTGCAGTTTTTTTCCCCCTCTCTCTGTCTTTATTATGTAAATGCCTAGACTCCCCAGATAGAGAACAGTATATATTTTTTATGGAGTCGCTAAAATCCTTACAGCTCGGGACACTGCAGCACTGGAGCGATGCCAGAAACGACGACACTGAACCGCCTGAACATAAAATATAAAAATAATACCGCGTGATGTCTTTTAAAAGGACTTTTTGCTCCAGAGTGTGGATGATGACATTTAAGGAGCTCTGCTGAGATGTGAGGGCTCTGATAGCAGCCGCTGGATGATCTGTAGCACTAATATATTTGTGATGCTGCGTCGGCCTGTTGTGTTGTGTCTAGGGGAGGAAAACTGTGAACAACATAAGAAAAAAAACATTCAAAAAAAGAAGAATTTTATAGCAAACAAATCTGATTCTCTCAAGGTTTTCTATCCGAGCCACCTCTAACTTAACAGCACTTTTCCGAAGCGCAGATCAGACTTGATTAAAAGTTAAATTTCACACCTACAGAAATAACACAAAGCGCAGGCAGGAAGCATCATCACTGTTAACACATTTCCTCCTGACACGTCACAGATTACAGCACATCCTGCTGTACAAACATGTTGATCATCACAGTTTACAGTAAACAAGGTCTTCTTGACAAAAAAAAACAAAAAACTAGGAGCTAAGTAAAGAGCTCAGAGGGTGATGGCATGTGAGGCGATGAGGTGCAAACAAAGTGAAAATAAGCTGCTGATTGAGTCCCAATAGGTGCTCACAGCAAACGCCTGATCAACTTCCCTCAGGAAACCCGCTGGAGTTAACTGTAGCACTCTGATATTCCTGCTAGGGGGAAATTCAACATTCACACCCTGTAATGTTTGTACTTTTAACACACACACACCAGAGTATTAACACAAATAGCACACTACACTGAATAAGTTCACATGGGTGGTGATATTTTAAATCATAAATGATAATTATAAATGACAGTTATTAGTCAATGCAGAGCATGATTACACGTTTAATCTGGCTCCTCCTCCTGGTCTCCTCCTCCTGGTCTCCTCCATGGTCTGGACCATGGGACAGTAGAAGGAGCGTGGCCACTAGTGTTCTTCTGCTTTGTAGCAACACAACAGCTGCTTCTCACAATCTTCCAGAGGTTTACAGCTGGTTCACACCAGTACGTATCCTCCTCCTCCACTGGTTCAGACACCTGCTTCTTCTACATATCTCCATTCCCATGTTAGCAGCATCCAGAGCTTCATCCTGGTCACCTCCCTCAACATCTACAGTAGCACAGCCCCAGGTTCAGCCCCAGCACAGAAGATACACTTCTCCTCTTCTTCCTTGTCCTTATCTTGTTTTGGACATGAACTTAAACATGAACTGCTAAATTTCTGCAGCTGCAACATTTCTACTGTGTAGGAGCTGTTTTGTGTCTGGTCATGTGACTGAGGCTGGAATACTCCACATGTTGAAGCCATATTCAGGATGGACGGCGCCCACTCATGGATGTATAAGAAGAACTGGATACCGGACCAAACATGGCGGCCCTACGTATCCCTGCTCACTGGTGCATACGACTTGCTTCCGCATCAAGTAAAGAATAGAGCTTGCGCAGTAGAGTCACTCCCATCAGTAACACGGGACCATGAACCAATCCGCGTTCGGGAGCAGCACGGGGAGAAAGCGCGGCGAGGCGGCACGCATGCGCTTTGAGAGTGCATGTGAACTGCAGTGACGTCACACTGTGCTGTGAAACTTTTTAGTGACTTTTCGCCCATTGAAAAAAAAAATTGATAAATGAAAAGTCCATGAATTAAAAATATGCAATAAAAAGATCAGTACTTAGCTATGTGTGCAGCTGAGGACGTCCTGTCAACAGTTTTACAGTTTTACTATTGCCGCCTATGGGGAAAATGCTTTTTGGGCCCAATGGGATTTCTGATGCAATACCAGGGTTGACCACTGGGAAACATCGGCTGGCCGGCAGAGGGGCGGCGCCCTATCCAGTTCTTATTATACATCCATGCGCCCACTACAGAGCTTCATACCTATAAGCTCCTCCCACAGATGAGTCCACTTTCACAACAAAATTCAAACACCTGCATAATAACTTTTTAAACAGAAAACATTACCTGGAAGAACAAACACAACATACTTAAACACCCCAAATCATTTTCACCAACTAAAATCACTTCTGTGCACATCAGATTAGACAATACCCCACCGTTACAACACCCCTGTTGAAATGGTTTGCTCCGCCAAAACACCCCCATATTACCCCAGTGGTTCGATCCGTCTGTTTCCCCGCGGGAACCCGGAAGTGTGGGAAGCCACGCAGGTGAGTTTACTGTAAACCTGTGCTCTTGTTAACCGCTAAAAATGTAACAAACCTGATGTCTTTGAACGGACAATGTCTCCAATTGTGTTCTTTAAGTGCGGGAAATGTTAACCAGATGAGATATGAAAAAGGGATAGAGATATGAAGCTTGTTATAAATGTGAGAGGAGCCAACTAATGCTAAAGAGATGCCGGTAGGCCTTTCCCTACACTCCTGGCACAACTGCTCTTGAGAGGCTATGGCGAATGGTGAAATGTTAAATGTGAAATCCAGTTAACCAGAGACAGAAAACAGATGAAATGCAACAGGTCAGCTTAGTTATTGGATGCCGGCTAATGGCTGCCAGTGTGCGGTGGCTTGAGTCACGCCCCACTCCGTAACAAGCTAATTCAGGGTAAGATAATGAAACATATGTCTCATTGTCTTAGAATATCCTCTTATTCTGGTTGAGATCAGGACAGTTACACCCCCTTGCAGTCACTGTGGCACAAGATAAATGTGACCCCTCTCTGTCTGACCTGGCTCCAGTCCAAAGACCAATGAGACCCTCTACAGCTACAGCCAGACAGCACTGTGCTTTCCCAGCAGCTCCAGAGTCACGCTAAAACGCTGCATACGCTGGTCAGGAATAATGGATAGGTTTTGCCATCACTGTAAACAAATGAGTGGAGGCGTGTGTGGTGGAGGAGGCGTGTGTGGTGGAGGAGGCGTGTGTGGTGGAGGAGGCGTGTGTGGTGGAGGAGGCGTGTGTGGTGGAGGAGGCGTGACTGAAACACAGCTCTCAGAGGAACGCTGGCTGATTGTCTGCCTCACTCCAGCCGCTCCAGGTCTGCTCCAGCTCCACGCTCAGGCTGCTCTGCAGGCTGAGAGCCAGGGCCGTGGCTGGTCGTTGCATAGGGTCAGAGAAGGTGGACGGAGTTAAATAGATACTGGTTGGATACTGGTGGGAGCTCCTGAGTCTGTCCTGCCATTATCAAGAAGGCTGCAGTAATGAGTTTTATGATTAGGGATGTAACAGTATGAAAATGTCACACCATGAGAATAGTAAACTCAGAAATGATCCCTGATATCAGAAGGCCACACAGAAAGAACTAAAATGTAATGTCTTATTTTGAAATGAACCAGATCTGCAGTAGTAGAACCATTTCCAGACTCTTGATAACCACCGCCATCAGGAACGTTACAGTGGTTTGTGGCTGGTTGTTGTTACTATCATCCAAAGTTGCAATTCATGAAAAATGATTGAAAAGGATTAGCATCTTTAAGATGTTTTCTGCATTTGTTTTATGGCTAAAATGATCTGCACAGCTTACAGCAGCTCCTCAGTCTGATTGCTTGAAGGCTGTTGTAGCGCATGAGATTTCCCATCAGTAGAACATGAAATGAAGACGTAAACCACCTGTCCAGTAGAACAACGGGATGGTGTCACACATCAACCATGTGTGAAGGTTTTGGCACCAGCCTTTTAACATCAAATAAATGAAACCAATTTCCTTTTCATTCTTTCAATGATATTTGAGAAAAATATTCTAAAAGCAAAAAGACAATCGTGTGCTGGAGCTGCTGTGCTCTTCTGTCTGGCCTGTGGACTCATCCAGTCTATTGGTGAGTGATTAATGAGCGGCTGTCTGACTTGTCTGTCTCTCTTTAATCTGTTTTTTTAAATCCTGCCACATTCACATTCATCCTCCATTTATTTTCTTTGTTCATCTTCTTGGCATCTTCACAGGCTGTAATGTCAGAATCCTGTGATGTCACACAGGTGATCGTGCAGGGCACAGAAATGCTTCGTTTGGAGGCCTCGTCCTCTGAACGAACAGAAGAGAAGGCTTCTCTGGACTGAGCACCGGACCTTCATCTGCTGAGCTGGAATCAGAGGTGAAGCCCAGCTCAGACTGAACAACTGCTAATGATCTCTGTCTGTGGCTGGTCCCAGGTCAGGAGCAGCTGCTGCTAGTGATGCCGCTCCACAGGTAATGAACCACAGGAACCTCACGTTACTGTATGTTACCTCACGTTATCTGACCATTCCAAAACACTCACTCTCTTTTACTCACAGGACTCTACCTCATCAGTCATTTAGTATTCATTGCTTTGAGGTGTAATGGGTTATAAAGATTCTGATTTACTTGCTGTTAACTAACAGCATTTGTAAATCTTGTTGAAGAGTCCAATCCTCCGACCATTTGGTAAATGTCAGCCGGATGATGCAGCTCTTCGGCTGCTCAAAGTTTGATCTTCTGCTGCTAAGTTGCATTTGCCGCCACAAGGGAACGGAGGTTGATAAAAGCTGCGTTGTGGGCCATTAAAACCAAACTCTGAGCTGAGAGACACTAAAACTGCTTGTAGCGCGCAGAGGAAAAGCAGAGTCAGGCCGTTATTGTCTGCGTGGCTGTTTGATCCGTCATTAACTCAGTGTCACAAAGCTCGGACGAGGCTGCGGGCAGCTCTGTTTCAGGAAGCAGATGGGACACAACGAGGAGCAGAATCTGAATAAAATATTCAGCGTTTTAATCAGTTCACTTTCATATTGTAGGTCATTACTGCATGAGATCGTTACTGCATTTCTCTGCATGTGCTGCAGCTGAGGATTATGGGTACTGCACAGAAAAACAATCATGTCCAATCATCTGTGGTGCTTCCACTAATGACCTAGATAATAATAATAATAATGATAATATTAATGATAATAACAAACCTTTACCCTAAACCTGAAATGGAATCAGCTTCATCAGCTTTGATCCTGTTTGTTCCTGCTAACTTGTACTTCAATGAACACAATTCAACGAGAGATGTAAATAGATGTTATAGGTCTGTTATACATATTCATAATAAATATACATATTTTAAACATGCAGATGATTTATACTGCATGCAAAAGACTATTGACATAAAATAATGAACCACTATTTTGTGACATTTAATTTAATTCTGTAAAACCTCTTCTTTTGAATGATTTTAGCAAATTAATTACTTAAAAACTAAAAATAATACATTCAAAATAAAAAGATAACGTAAATATAAATAATTCCAAGCATGAGAAATAAAATAAATAAGTATGGTCTGATCTGCAGTCTCTGACAAAACATTTCTTTAAAGGTTCCATTGGTCTTTTGTGAAAAGCATTGATGATTTCCACGGTTTCTCATCCATCAGCCGAACATCTAATCTCTCACCTGCAGAGCGAGCAGCTTCTCGCTGGGTTTGATGTGTCGCTGTATCTCACAGGCCACGGGCTGGATGACTTTGATACCGTCCTCATAGAACACGTAGAACATGTTCCCGATGCCGAGACCTGGAGAAGAGAGGAGCAGAGAGGAGCAGAGAGGAGAGGAGCAGAGAGGAGCAGAGCAGAGAGGAGCAGAGAGGAGAGGAGCAGAGAGGAGAGGAGCAGAGAGGAGCAGAGCAGAGAGGAGTAAAACCAGGCAGCCTCAGTGTGGCTCCTAAAATAGCATCGGCTCAGTGTGAAGGAAATAAAGCCTGCGACGCTGCTGCTATCTGCTTTCAAAGCATCAAATCATTTAATCCTTCCCATCACAGTTCACTAACCCTATTACCAAAAATTCAATTAACTCCGTCTAATGAACGCTGGAGTGGAAAAGAAGCAGAGCAGACGTACCTTCCTCTCGCCACAGAATGTTTGCCACTGTGAGGGAGAAAAAGAGGAAAGGACGGTTGGAAATCGATGGCAGAATCAATAAGGTCCCTTTGTGAGAGTTAACACCCAAACACTAACTCCTATTGAGGCAAACAGGAAAGCAGGCTGCATGAAAGTTTTATGGAAACTGTCTCCCTGACACCTAGTGCTACAAATAATCGATGGAGCTCTCTGCTTGGAAATAATCTGATACCAAACACTGGGATATGGAGTGCAGTCAACAAACTGCAGCTATACTGTAAAAGAGGTTTTGTAAAGAGATTCTTTTAGAGGCTGCAACTCCAAAACTCTGATGAATGAAATCTTAAATGCCAAATCTTCATCTTCCGTCAGTGTGGGTTTTATGGATAAGCCGCCTCAGATATGTGGAATCGAGCAGTCGCAGGTTTCAGGCCCTGATGATCTCAGTCCTACTGATGGATCTTTGTGTGGTTTTCAAGGAGTTTGTTCGGGAGAGGAGCTTCTCTTCAGATCTGGAGGACGTTTGCAGCCTGTTCCAGCTGACATGAAGAGGTGTTTTCATGGTTGCTGCTGGTCAGAGCTGAAGGTTGGAGTGGAGATGTTGCTTCTTTTACGTGAGTCATAATGGCAAATATCAACATGTGCTGTTAATCCTCTGGACCTGCAGCCTTTATGGCTGTTAATTCTTCTGAGCAGTTCCCCTTCTGGATCAATAGTCATTCTTATTCCTATTTTTCAGAAAACACAGTGATATACAGAGCAGCAGAGCAGCAGACAAAAGGTGTCATGACTCGAAATCACACAACATATAAACAGACGTTATTTTCCATGCAAATCTCAGAGCAAATCATCCTCTTCCTCCTCCTGCCTCTCCTCAGCACTGCGATCCCATCACTCGCCTGTTTTATTTGACCTTCTCTCTCTTTGTTCATCTGTCCCCCAGTCTTCTGCTCTGCTCCCACCCCATCTTCCATTTTCAGGCATTTTCCGTCTACAAACCAATCTCCAGCCCAATTCACATCCGATTCTAATCTGGCCTCTATTGCGGCGCTCATTCCCACAGCCTGCCGCAGCTGGCTGGACGGATGCAGAGGATAGGAGGGGAGACAAAGCCGGGCAGACGGCGCGTGCACGCCGCTAGTCAGCCTTAATCTTTCAAAAGTGCTTTGTCAAGTGTTTCCCTGCCCTCCTGCATACCTTTTACCTCATTAAAAGTTGGACAAAGGGAGCCGGGTCTGTGGTTCCAGGGACGAGGGGCAAGAAGGACGAACACGGAGAAAGGAAAACAATACAATTTATTTGAGATGTGCCAAAAATGGAAAATGGAGAAAATGAGAAAAAAAGGAGTTGAGATGAGATCTTGTGTGCCCCGGTCTTTTCCAATAGCCTACAGTATTGATGCTATTCATCACTTGGCAGAAAGACTGTGGCTGTTCCACGCTTACAAGGGGCCCATACATCAACTTCATCATCCATATAACAAAACAAGCTGGCTGCCACTGTAGGCGGTGAGTTCACTCTTTCTCTCCGTAATAACTGTGTTTCCCCGGCGCCCCAGCGTGGGGACGGCTCCTCCAGCCGGGCCTGGACGCCGCTTCCTCCCCGTCAGCAAGGTTACATAAATTCAATTTGTTTATGAGAGCGAGGCGAGCCAAACAGCCCGTGGTGCTCGCCGCAGACGCGTGGCGGGACACGCCGGAGCAGAACATACGTGGAGTAATTGGGTCACGGAAATGGATGGAAATGCAAAATTCAACGGCGCCCGGGGTGTACCAGGCTCTGTGGCTCCTTCCAGAGATTATCCCACACGCTTCCTGAAACACTGACCCCGCCGGTCGCTCCACATTTACTTGTAAGACACAAACACATACTTTAACGCTGGGTCGGCGGCCGGCAGTGAGAGGTTTTGACTCTTCATCTGGAATGATGCTAAATAAACGTGTCTGTTACTGCAGCCATGATAACGAGGCTTCTGATGCTGCTACTCATCATACTGTAGGTAACAGCTCAACAAGCCTCAGAGCTCTGTAACCCTGAAGATCACCACAATCTGTCCTCTAACTCTCCATCCAATCCTCTCCGCAGAGTTCCTCTCTCTGAATAATAAAAACACACTACTCAACCTTGAATACACAACAAAGGCTTCCAGTCTACAGCCACAAAATACAGCTGAAGGTTGGTCCAAAATCATATTTTTATCCAAGCCTTTCCTCTTTGTAATGTTTCCTCTCTATTGCTTCTCTGCGCCCAAGTTTAGATTTCCTAATCTTAAAGGCTTTCATCAGATTTGTAGTTGCAGCAATGACTTCTGACAAAGTGCAACTACTATTTGGAAGATGTATGTATTTTTTTTGTTTGTTTTATTTCTTTGCTTCTCACAAAAACACAATCACAGTGACACAGTGTTGTGGATTTTCAGTGAGAAAAGCCCATAAACTCTTTCCCCTCCAAACATCTCACTTATTGATAGTTGCCCGTCCCGTCATCAGTATGAATGCTGCTGAGGAACAGACGAGCAGCCGTGTACAGGCCGGGACGGTGTTTCAGCTCGACGCTGCACTGCAACGTGATGGGGAAAAACATGTCAGGTATAACAAGCTGTAGCCTTCAAAAACGGCTGAATAAAAGCTTTAAAGAGAAACAGGATGAAACCTAATACCCAGAGGCTGGAGTTAAGAGCGATCTTCACCTCGACTCTCAGACTGTTGCAGTTGTTACGGGTCAAAGACGAAGTCTTGAAGTAACTGAGGAGGTGAGACGTGGATTCATCTCCGGTGAAATGCAAAAACATGGAGCCAGGAACAGTCACAATGGGTCATTTTAGTCCATCATGTCACACCTTGGTTGAACCTGATGATGGTTCAGCCTCTCTGCTGTTGTGTGATCGCTGATCAAAATAAAGATATAATTTCTGTCTTTTTATCAAAGTTCTGGGCTCCACACGCAGCGTCATGACTCATCCAGTGAATCCCACTCCCAAACACAGAAACCTGCACTCTGCAGGCGTCTCATCCTCAACGTTCCCTCTGTTGCTGAGGCAGCCTTCAGTGTGATGTTAAAGGGAGCAGGAAGCTTTTCAATTCACAGGACTCGCTGTGGGGAATCAGCCTGTGTGAGACTGAAGGCCATGTCATCTCTGAGGAGAAAAGTGCTCGAAAGACCTAAAAACCTTGGAGAGTGAAAAGAAAAAAAGTTATGGCTGAAACTCCAAAAAGCTGCTGTGAGAGTTTTAAATATCTGTGCAATTAACATTTTATCACAATAACAATGGCTTTTTAGTGCGCGGTTAGATTTATAATGCAGTAAAACTATACAGCCTTTAACTCCAACCAGCTCCTCATACGTGGTTGAACCTTGGTCATTAAAGATGAGTTGGTTCACTGCTGTGTTCTCTTAGCAGGTTTGCCTTTGTAGGAAGATCATCAGCGCTGCTGTTACGTGACTGTTAGAAGCCGGAGTCGCCAGGAATATTCATGAGCCGTCATGTTGTAACTTCCAGGCATTCGAACTTTCACACTGGATTTACAAACTTGGCCTCAGAGGAGCCTGCGGCATGAAACGCAGTGGACAGGCGGAGAGGAGAAGGTCCTGTGGCTGACAAAGCGGCAAAAGCCATGTGAAGGGAGGAAACATGGCCGCAGCTCGTCTCCTACATACGTGTCAACACTGCAAAAAGGTTGAACTGAATCTAAGGAGCAGGGAACTCATAACAAGTGGACTCATGTGTCCATGCAGCAGGATGATTTCACGATGAGTGTTTTAGGATTACAGTGTTAAAACACAAATCTTGGAAGAAGACAAATTATCTAACACCTCTAAATCTAATCTTACAATTTTTAATCTCTGTAATAATCTTGGTAATAATTTGAAGTGTAGATCTTGGACTTTGGACCTTTAACACTAGTCTATACATATAAATCCATATTATAGCACCACTTGGCGTGGGGGGGGGCTACAGGTGGCCTCGCCCATTTAGGAGAACGTGAAGTGAATAACATTTCATTGGAGCAGCTTCTCGTGGGGCATCTTGTTTGTTAGAGTTCGTTAGAGTGTCTTTGTTGAAAGCATGGAAGGAGCCAGAGAAAGAGAGGTAGAGAAACATCTCATCTCTTAAGACCTTGAACAGCAGCATCTGGGTATTCCTGTGGAAACCAGTGTTTCTCTGCTTCTTAACACCAGAAAACAAGGATAAGTACTCCATTTAACAACTGCAGGTCTACCTAGAATCTCCCAGAACAACTTGATTCGTGTTGGAGACAAAGAAGTGACCTCGCCCATCTGCTGGTTCGTCACAGCTGTGGGATTTTAGGAACCTCACTCGACTCCGAGAGAAGAAGCAGAAAGTGAACACAGCTCCCTCTCCACTCCAGCCCACTGCAGTTTCAAGACTTTCTGTTCCTGCTGAGGTGTGTGAAGGTCAAACATTACTTAACACGCCTTTACAGTGAGTCATGAAGCTCTGAGGAAAGAAAACAAGAGTTTGGAGCCAAGTGCAGCTCACAGTGGAGCAAAGCATCACGACTGACTCCAGCTTCTCTGTACAGTCACTGAACTTTAGATCTACAAGCAGCTACACTTCATCTCCAGGTCTACGGAGGAAAATCAGCTCATTAGTGTTTCAATGTATGTCTAATAATAAAAGTGAGTTCACCAGTCAGTCAGCCACTATAATGTTCCTGCTGCTCAGAGCAGAGAGTCGTTAATACTCCATGTCTGCAAGTCTCATTAAAGTCTTCATCACTAGTAAGAGTTTAATTCTGACGGTTGCAGCACAACAACCTCACCAGAAGCTGGCTAAACATCCCTAATGGGAACCAGTTCATAAGTAACATGGTCCAACAGGGAACACCTTGCTCTAAATCAACCTTCAAACCATCAGCAGAGTAAATCTCATACAACAGAACAGAACAGAACAACTTTTACTGACATGTGCCATCCTGCACCAACAGGAACCTTCCATAGTTCCTGGAACTTTTGCATGAAGTTCACCATGTGTTCCTGCTCCATCCCATAATAACCCTGGTACCATGTGGTCCTGCTCCATCCCATAATAACCCTGGTACCATCTGGTCCTGGTCCTCCACTCTGAGGAAGATGGACGTCCAGAACATAGTTTTCTTAGATCTTTGAATAAGACGTAGAAACAGTTGAGTCTCCTCTGGTCTGAAGGGAACTGGTCATGTGACCCCTACGTCGAGTCACGTGACCTGGAGATATGAACAAAGTGTTTCCATCACACTTTGAGATCAGCTTCTAGATGGACACGTCTGGAGCTCAGGAGAGAGACACAGTGTTTTACAGTTACATTTAGATGTTTCTATTCACAGACTTTTTTTCAGTATTAATGTTTCCACAAAAGACTTTCAACCTCTTTGCTGCTGATACACATTAAAGACTTGGCTCCTTGCTCAGACTCCTCAGCTCTCTCTGTGACTTTCATCTACTCACCCCTCTGCTTAACATTTTACAGAGCTAAGAGATGCTGCACATAAACAGATAAAGGAATAAAGTGCCTTGCTGGACACAAGTGGGACCACGGTCTACAGAAACAGAAAACTTCAGCCACAGCATAATCTGCTTTGGACAGACCGCTCACTGTGGAGCTCTCTGCAGGTGAGATGCAGCGTAACATGACGTAGAGACCTGAAGCGGAGACACTGAGGCAGCAGACGCTCGCTGTGCGCTGCACAGATCCTCTGACATTGCAGGAATAATTGGCCCATGTGAAGGGCAGATATTTATGCCAGTTTAGCGGCAGAGTGTCAGAGATGGATGGCGCCTGGGCTGCCGGTGACAGACTCGGTGTGAGGAGACGGAGCAGTGACTGCTCAGGTTCTCCCAAACAACAAAGCGCTTCGCTAAATTTGAGAGAAAAACAATTCACTTTGCTGCAGCGTCTGTGAAAAGAAGGCTGTGACCTTCAAGCTCCTTGGTGCTGAATCCATCTGAGAGAAGATCATTCACGGCTCGCTCACAAAATCATGTTTTTTTCTTACTTCATCTCCTGCTTAATACGTTATTCAGGCCTTTGACAACTGGCTTAGTTAGTGATTCAACGCTCTCTCTCTGTGTCTGAGCGTGTGAATGAGGAGCCCGAGGCAGGCCGTAAACACAATGCTTTCACAGAACTAGATCATTGCTATTCCACAAAGTCAGATTTCTAAAACATTTCCAAGTCTAATCACAATGTGTCATTTGAATCTGTGTCTGTTTCACATCAGTGGCGTTGGATCAAGGGCAGCCTGCTGCCACAACATGCCCACCAGCAGCAGCTCCTCTCTGCTCTTCTTACAGAGTCCTCGTTCTGCTACTTACAGGCGCCAGCTTTTAATAATGTGCATATTTCTGCCCTCAGCCTGACGACAATTAAGAGAGAACCTGTGAACATCAAGTACTTATTACGTGAGCTCAGAAACCAGAAAGACCAGCGCTGGAAAACAAACTCGGGAGATGAAAATAGAGACACAATTGTTGGAAATTACCCAACAGACGAGTCAATTAGATGCTTTATTCTGGAGGTTGTTAGGGCAGCTGCTCTTGTCAGTCAGCTTTGGAATGCTTAAACTAGTGTTTTATGCTGGATGGGGTTAGATAAATTAGTATTTGCATCATTTTATTTCTCTCTCCAAGATGTCAAATCAGATGCTGATCTATAGATGAGAAGCGTGTCTGGCCACAACATGCTGCCATATGGAGCTGATCTGGTTTCACACTCTGGTTTTGCTCCAGAGGCTCTGACATGATGAGAATTTATGTGACATATGTCTGAATTTATCATTTAATTTGAGTTCTGGTTGCTGAAAAACTTGCGCTTTAATAAATGAGGAATGGCAGATATTTACAGTACATTTGCATAATTTTCCTCCTCAATGGTTTCACACCTCTGCAGCTCCCAGAGCTGCTTTAACAGCGATCATTTACAGACCTGTGCTTCAGCTTTAGGAGCATCATAATGCATCTCAGTGCTTCTGGAAAACCTGGCCACAACGTGTCAACGGCTTTGCACACGTTTGTAAAGAGGAAAACATTGCAAACGCTGCCACTTCACAAATGAATCTCCCATCAGCCTCAAGTCCTAACCGAAGGTTTTCAGCTGTTGGCTTCAGGCTTGATGGAGCCACTCCCCGACACAAAGGAGACATTAGGATTTTATCTCGTTAATTCATCATTAAATCATCTCCCTACAGTTGAGATAATGTTGTGTCTTTATTCTGAGGAAGCGTTGAAATGTTCCGTTGTGAAACTAGGACTGAAACTAAGACAAGTCTAAACGTGAGGAAGTTTCCTGATGGATGAGCCGTTAAGATGTAAAGCAGCGACAGCGTTTGCTTTTATCTTATTAATTTTTCGCTGCGTTTTGTGCCAGCTGACGCGGGTCCTGGATGTGGATGAAAAGCTGGTGGCTGAGCGCCAGGTTTCACGTACCACTGAGCCCTAATTAAAGAACGTGTTCTCACTGTCATCAGACTTTGCCTCAACTCCGACCTAATTTTGGAGGCAGAGCTTTCTCATTGTAACTGTGTCAGAGGCAGGAGATGTAGCACGGGCTGCGACTCTCTCCTTTTGTTTTTTCATTATTTTAATCCTTGTGCGTCAGTGTCAGACAGACCAAGTCTTATTTCTGGAAATCTGCACAAACACCTTTCTGAGTCTGCGTAGAGACCTTCCAAAAAAAACCTCGTCTCCATTTCCAGCTGTAACCAGCAACATCTCTTTACCTCACTGACAGGTTGTTATCAAATCTACAGCGCAGCCATATAACTGACCTTAGACCAGCTGGAAGGAACAAACCTCCAAAGCATGAAGGTGAAGTTTAGTAAAATGACCCTATTGGTCAACTACATCTGACTTTTAATAGTCTGACTGTTTCGAAAGAGAATGAATTACCAGTAAAATTAATTACTTGATTACTTTTATTACTTTTTAAGTGGTTTGCTCTATGTTTATGTTTAGATTTAGGGAATTTAGGCTAATTTTGAACTGAACAATGAATGTTACAAACAGCTGTGTCTATGAACAAAAAAAAGGAAAACAAGCTTTCTCCTTTCCTGCTCGCTGCTTCCTCAGGTCTCCTGTTGGGATGTTAGATGTAAAGTTGAAGAGATCGTTGGAGTGCATGTGAACACACGTCCCATGCTGTGTCTGGCGATGAGACCGGAGGACGATATGAGAGCTGAGGAGCGGCCCGTTAGCCAAACCTCTCATTTCAGGGCTCCCTCACTGCAGGGAATGAATAAAACTCAGCTGTGACTTCCAGGGCTTCGCTGTTTCCAGGCGGAGATGAAAGGCTGAAAGGCAGGAAATCGACCCAGTCGTGGAGACAATGGGCTAAAGTTCCACAATCAGGAGGGAAATTAACTTTAAAGCAAAACAAACATTTCCCATCGCTGAGCACCGCACATGAGAGTCGACTCTGAATGAAGAGCAGAGCAGTAGAAAAACAGGCAGAGATCCATTAGGAGCGACTCCTCTCTTCTCCCTGACACAGATGAACTCACATCAAAGGAAACGTTCATGTAACTTCATAACAATGATGAGTAATATCTCTCTCTCTCCATCATCTTGTTGTTGCTTGTAAGAGGACCACCTAGATAGGTTGAGTGGAGTATTTCTCCCTGTTCTCTCGTCTTAACATAGAAACTATGGAGCACTGGTTTCATCGGAAACGCCTCAGATGCTGTTTTTGCCACTGATTTACGATCCTATTGTCACATATTTTCTACTTGACGTAAACTACCACGTTCGTTCATTTACTTGCATCACTGAATAGAGGCAGGTACATGCAGGTATTTTCTGTCACATTCACAAAGAGGATGTCTGGACCCTCTGAAATGTCCCCATTGTAAGACCAAATGCATATTCTATTCTATTCTATTCTATTCTATTCTATTCATCTGTACAAAAGACTGCTGTTATTCCACAAAGCCAAGTTAAACTTAACTTTTTCTTTCTGTCTAATAACATACTGACTTTCCTTTATTGTTCTCAGCTGTCAGATACAAACCCTCTCGGGGGTAATTTTACTCAACATATTAGAAAAGTCCACTATGAGTGTAAATATGGTAGAAAAGCCTACAAAATACAAACAAAATATGCAGCCCTGACTTCAGAGTGAGCGTATGTGAAGCAGCGTGCCAGCGTCTCACAGCAGGGAGTGTGTGTGAACCTCAGACGGAGGTTGTGCTGCTAAAAGCAACACATCCAACGACTCGAGCAGAACAAGCTCCGAGCATCGTCTGTTAGCGCTGAGCACCAATCTGTGCCAATCAGCTTCACTCTTCCCTCTAAATCCTTCTGTATTAGCAGCTGCTGCTTGAGATGAGTAAAGTTCAGCCAGGTAAGCAGCTGCTGCCTTCAGCAACACCTACTACTAGAGAAGTTTGCTGGATGGCATCTGGAAGCTTCCATAACATCGCCCCAGTTAAAACATGCCTGCCCCATAAAACTGGATATTCAAATGCCAAGATAATGCAAATGACAAGGGAGGGTCGACCCTGAACCGCGCAGCTCGCTCACAGATTTAATGAGTTTCATGTTTGTTGGTTTCACCTCCTCATACGAGCAGCTGCTCCACAGCAAACGAGGCTGCACGCAAACACTGGCCAGCCTCTCTGCTCCACTCAGATCTATAGCATCCTCCAGGCAATATACGACCAAAATATTGACTTTTGAAAAATCACACGTGCACATCATCAAATGTTTAATGGCTTCCTGATACACAACTCACATGGTGCAAAGTGTTCAGGAATACGCTCTTCTTTCATTCTCTGGGTTTCTATTAGTGCTGATGCTTTTACAGTGGACACAATTTGTTGAATAGTTGACAATCTGCTTTTTGTCACGTCTCTCTCACTCTGCCCTCACACACACACACACACACACACACACCACACACACCACACACATACACACACACACACGCTATTGTTAGCTGGAAGTACTTTGGGATGCAGCCACGTTAAAAGCACTTTCAACAGCTGTAGCACTCTGGAAATAAATCTGACTCAACTTAACCTTTTGTGACTGTTGAGCTAATTACACTTGTGGAGCTGAACAATCTGACTCTCTCTCTCTCTCTCTCTTTCTCTCTCTCTCTCTCTCCCACCTATCGGTGAACACATGAAGCACAGCTGTGAGCACATGAAGCACGTCTGCCTGTCTGGTTGTGACTGAAGGTGTTAACAAGCTCACTCTGTTCCATCCTCCACCAGGCAGGCAGATTCACTCAGCCACACAGCTCACTTACATCAACTTTGATGCCAATTAACAATGTTTTTTAAGCTGCCAAAAAGACCTGATAATAAGCTGCTTCTTTTTCGGATGTGTTTCTTTCAAAGCGACATGAAGTGGCGAGGGACTTTTACAAAAACGTGAGCTCAAAACTACAGGTGCACCACGATGTTCACAATGGAACTTTATAAACATAATGGTTAAGACAAAGAGAAACAAATACCGAGAGGTGAAAAACAAAATAATGGCAACTTAAACTGCTGCTCACATGCATCAGAGCATTTTCGTTTATACGAAGCGCTCATAATCTGCACAATTTATCGATGCGTATGAGAGGAAGAGATCGAGGCTCCTCCAATCATAAACTGAGTCTGAGCAGACATTTTTAGAGCCACATCATGTGTGTGTGCTGGAGCAACAAAAGAAACCAGCATGTGTGTGTGTGTGTGTGTGTGTGTGTGTGTGTGTGTGTGTGTGTGTGTATGTGAGTGTGTGTGTGTTACTGAAGTGTTTTGGAACAAATATCTGGTTTCTGATTCAGTGTGAGACAGACTGTGATTGTGTCGTGAGATGTTCCAATCAGAAGAATCAAGGCTTCACTTGGACGTGGAGCACATGAACACACTGGAGCTCTGAGCGTGTGTGTGTGTGTGAGTGCGTGTGTGTGTGTGTGTGTGTGTGTGTGTGTGTGTGTGGCTGCTGGAGTCTCACACACTTGCCTGATTAAGGTTTCAGCATCTTGAAGACACTGGTCGAGCAGAAATGTTAAACAGCTCTATTATTTTCCACCGAGGGATTGGCTGCTTTTTCTTTCCTGACAACATAAATCGATTTAAGGGTATTTTTCACAACATTTTGACATATTTAGGCTACATAGAGAAATCCCTAAATATTGAGATAATGAAATGTTTTCATGTTCCATCCTGAGCTAAACGGCTGGTCTGGATGTTGAGAGGCGGAGGTGAGGTCCTCAGCAGCTGAGACGCAGAGAAAAGATTAAGTCATTTTCCATCTTCTCACCTAAATAGCTTCTTGTTGGAAAACTGGAGTGGGTCGAGTGTAATCATGTCAGCCCACAACGCTGTGCTGAGGTCTTATTTTCTGTCTCGCTTTCATAATCTAACAGTGCATCCACGTCCGCTGACATGGCTTTGAACTGCTGTCCTGTGGGGTTGCTCGCTCTAAAGAGAGTCTGCAATAATCCGGCTCCTGGCACCGTTTTGGCTCGCGCTCCATCTTCAAAAGCTTCAAAGCACACGAGTGACTTCTGACCCGGCCGAGCAGGATGCTGCGATGCAGAACGGTCCGGGCCCGAGGCAGAGGCGAGCGAACAGGTGACCTGGCTGCAGAGGCGCCACGTGAGCATCTGGGAAACGTAATTATCCACAGGAAAGTCCCACAAACTAACAACCGGTCCCACACCCCAAAGACAGACTCTGACATTTGTGAGAAGGTCAGAGTTAATTACCGTGTGAGACTGGATTCACGGGGAGCAACACGGCGTCTGTTTCTGAATCTGAATATGAAGGTTAGTGATGTCACAACAGTAGCACGACACGGTCACACTGAACCAGATCCATCAGTGACCAGATCCATCAGCGATCAGATCTATCAGTGATCAGATCCATCAGAGACCAGATCTATCAGTGACCAGATCTATCAGCGATCAGATCTATCAGCGATCAGATCTATCGGTGATCAGATCTATCAGTGACCAGCTCCATCAGTGACCAGATCTATCAGTGATCAGATCTATCAGTGACCAGATCTATCAGTGACCAGATCTATCAGTGATCAGATCTATCAATAACCAGCTCCATCAGTGACCAGATCTATCAGTGATCAGATCTATCAATAACCAGCTCCATCAGTGACCAGATCTATCAGTGACCAGATCTATCAGTGATCAGATCTATCAATAACCAGCTCCATCAGTGACCAGATCTATCAGTGATCAGATCTATCAATAACCAGCTCCATCAGTGACCAAATCTATCAGTGACCAGATCTATCAATGATCATATCTATCAATAACCAGATCTATCAGTGATCAGATCGATCAGATCTATCAATCAGCCTGTTTGCCAAAAAGGAACGAGACAGAGAGACGTGTTTTGAGATTGAGGTGAGCACTCCTACGCTGCAGGTCTCTTCATTAAGCGTTGTTTTGCTTTACTGAACTACTTACTAGAACTGTCATAAAAACAAGGGAGAGAAGCTGCTGAACTAGCAGATTCATCACAATCATCACAACAAATGTGGAGCCAGACACAGGTGAGCAGCTCCAGAGTCCAGCAGGGTTTGTGCTCAGAAAGCAGAGGCTCAGGCAGAGCTTTGTGTAGGAGCAGATCACTGTTTGCTGAATACACTGCACAGGTCAATCTAAATCTTTTGAAGACATGAAAAAGCTTTTTGAGTAAAAAAAAAGCTGTGATTTCACTGAGGAGAAATTAATTTTCAGGGTTTTTAAAAGAACCTGAGAGAGGTTGCAGCTCTCATCTGTATAAACGTGAGTTCATTTTTTAAAAACTAAAACCTCCAGATATTTGATAATGGGATAAAACAGTGGCTGTAGCCAGTGTTTTATCCCAGTAATGGGACACTTCGTGTTGAGATTTCCCTCGACTGCGATGGTAACTGGACTGTCTTCTGAACGGTCTCATCACAGTTAAATCTGTCGACCGACTATTGAATTAATGGGACTGAAATCACAGAATGATTCTGGTTTGCAGCTGAACTGTTGTCCTGAGTGGAGCCAGAGTAAAAGCAACATCACCATTACTTTTCCAAGCAGGGGCTCCATCGTTTCACACATTAAGACATGCAGGGATAAATTATTGAGAATTCCATTTGCGCGGCTCCTTTATCCCTGGAATAGAACGGAGACGGAGGGAGGACGTCATGCCTGGTACGTACGGGTTTTGCGAGCTGAGTCCTCCACAAATAGCGAGGAGATGTCCTCGTCCACGCCGGCGTCGTTCCGGGCGATGCAGGTGTACGCGCCGGTGTCTTCAAAGTGCACGTTGCTGATGTGAACCTCGCTTCCATTAGCTTTGAGTAACACAGAGAAGAGATAGAGGGAAAAAAAGAAACAGTTTGGCTTCCAAAGAGATAAAAGGCAAGTTTCACGCTTCCAGCCTCGGCTGCCTCTGCTGGGTTACGTAAGGCTCGTCTACCACGTCTGTCTCAGGGAGGACGCAGGGAGAGGTAAGAGTTCAAAGAGAGCGAGGGGCTCAGCTCTGACACGCTATGAGCGGCCGGACACATTCCTGGCTCAGTGTTTCTGAGAACAAGCAGAAAGAGAAGGGTGGGGGAACCTCCTGGACAGAGACAGTCAATGCTACAGATGAGGGATGTCATGATATGTCATAGGTCATTGTCATTAAAATATGTTCAGAATACTTACATTTCCACCAAAATTTACATTTCGACAGATGCATTATATATTACAATAAAAGTGTAATCCACGCTTTAAACTTTCAAGTGTAAAAACTTGTATCAAAACTGCACAAAACAACATGAAGTTAAAAAAAGTTCAACTTGAACCATAATCACAGTGAAATGTATCACAGCTGTGAAAAATAAACCAGGCTTCATGGTAGCAATTGATACATCACTGTGAAAGATGCTTTATTAAAAAAAAAACAGCTTTATTTTGCAGGAGTTTGCTACAGTTAGACATGCTCCATGGTTGCGAGCTGCAGTTACCATGGTGATTAAAACTTCATCATGGTCACATGGGACGGTTTCATCCCCACTACAGACGTAAACATACAGAAGCCTCAGTGAAGCGAGGCCAGGAGCAGGCAGCGGTCCGTACCTTGCAGGGTGAGCTGCTTGGACAGCTTGCTGGTGATGTCCATGCCGTTCTTCAGCCAGGCCAGCTGCGGGCTGGGGATCCCCTCAGCGTGGCAGCGCAGGCTGGCCGTGACGCCCGGCTCCCGGGCCTGGCTCTCAGGGTAGACCCGGATCACAGGAGGAACTGGACGAGGCAGGGAAAAGAGGAGAGGAAGAGGTTGAGAGGGAGGAATGAAAGAAGACAGCTCTTCCTGCTCATAGGAGCAGCGTTTAGAGTTTTAGAGAAGCGCTGAACTCGTGTTGGGCATTAACATGCACTATCAATAGGATCAAGTGTTTTTCCAGAGCTGCTGAATGCTTTTAGATAAGGTTAAGGTGCCATGCGAAGCCCCGCAAATCAGATGGATAAATAAAGCCGAGGCCCTCGGTTCGGACTTCATCGATTTTGCTTGGTTGCCATTGATTTTATGTAAGCTTTTGTAGAGAAGGAGATGAAGGGATAAGAAGCAGAGAAAACAGAAAAAGCAGAGAGACGAGATGGAAACTAAATGTCGCCGTCATCTGCAAACGGTTCCAGACGCTGCCTTCACACAGCGATGCACATCGCTCACCAGTCAAGCTGGAGTTTCTCTTCTTTACTCTGCCCCCGAGCAAAAACAAACAAACAAAACCCTCTCCTACATACTGTACTTCCAAAAAACCATAAATCAACATAAATCAATAAAACATACACATCCATTAATAATATGCATTTATGCATTGGCTGCCACGAGTTTTGCTCCACACCCGAGGGCTAACTTGTTAGAGTCTTGCTCCACAAAACACAGAAAATATCAAAAGAGTGAATTTGAATAATCCTTTAAAAAGGAGGGAGTCTTCTCTGAACAGCATGACAATGATAAAACACTGGGAAGAGGGACCCACAGAGGAGCTGAATGAATGGTGGACAGAGTGAGCGTCTAAGCGCAGGATGAATCATCCACAGCCGCCCGTCACTGAGGACGACCTGGCAGCAGCTGCAGTCGGCCCGTCACATCTCTCCATCGTGTTCGGGAGCTAACGATCCCAGCCACTGTGGCCTAAATCAGCCTGCTCTTTCTTTTTTTCACTGGTTTTTAAAGCAGACTGAGACATGAAATGAGAGCGTTGGCAGAGACGGAGGAGCAGACGAGCTGCAGAGAGCGTTTCCTGAGGCCGTGTGGTCAGGTGACTGCAGGGACTGGAGATCGCTGCCACGGCCATCTGCTCCAGCATCCAGCTGGAAGGATGGAGAGAGGCCCTCAAGGGCTCCAACAGCACCCAAGTGACCCCCAGCCCCCACCTCCTCTGCAGGAGAGGCCTCTCCCTTTGCACTGCAGAGCTTAAAACTCTGTACTGCTTAAAAGACGTGCACTGCTTATTTCAAGTGAAACGTAGAATGATGAAAAACGCTTTCACCTGTTGAGTCTCTCCAGCAGCTCCTGAAACATCACTATTCATTTAACACTTTAACACAGATGCTGCAGCTACACGAGAAGATCTGACACAGAATGTGACCCCAACGCTTTCTCGATTAATTGATGAGTTGTTGAAAGAACAGTTATTCTAACCTTCATTTAGAGTTTTATCAGATCCTTACAGAGAGTTTGCTGTGCTCCTCTGTAATACAGCAAACATTTTTTTCCTCCAAATTTCTTGAAAATAAATTCTCTAGACTACTTAATGATGAAGATCACTGGCTGCGGGACATGGCCATTTTGTAAACAGCAGTGTTGCTTCACAGCAGAGGTCGCCATTGTGAGGGTCTCGCCCGCCTCTGCGTGGCTTTCTCTGCTTTCTCTGGTTCGTCTCAGTGTCAGCGTCAGTCTCAAACACGCACACTGACCGGGGACGGGTCGATTGCAGACTCCAAATTGCCCCTCTGTGTGAGAGTGAGTGGTCAGTGTGTGTGTGTGTCTCCTGTGATGGACTGACGGCCTGTCCTGGTTGTTTTCTCTGCCTTCGCCTGTGTGAGCTGGAGATAGAGCCCAGCAGACAGAGTGAAGGAACAGAGCAGCTGGGAGGATGGATGGACCTGTTGCTGCCAGACACTGGAGATCAGTTCTTGTCCTGACACAGACGGAGAAAGTTCTTCCTCTTCTGTAACGCTTTCTCTTCAAACCAGGTTAATTAAACTCAGTTTTAAAGAATCTGAATTAATGATTGTAGATTTATCCTTTATTACAGACTATGGTAAGTCAGCACTATTGAAGAAGAAGCGACAGGTATGGTAAGTCAAACAGATGAATTATGTCCATACTGGAGAACGATATAAACTTTTGTTTATGCTGATTCATCTTCTTAATGATCATTTTGGCGTGACACGTAGGTCTTTCTGTGTGTGTGTGTGTGTGTGTGTGTGTGTGTGGCCGTGGTCAGACAGTGTGCGCAGTCACCTCCCCAAACCACAACACCCCATTAATCAGCAGCTGTATAGTGTGAGTGGATCGACCAGGCTTCTCTGGAGCACCTCATTAATAAATCCTCTCCGGCGATCGCACAAAGCTGCGTTAATTAGTTTGTTGGAATTGAGTCAAAGCAGATCCAGCGGCCTCTCCCAGTCAGAGCCCTGCTCCCGCCGCGCTGGCCGGAGGAGGGGCGAGACGAGGCGGCCTCGCACAGAGGCGGCCTCGCTCAGAGGCGGCCTCGCACAGAGGCGGCCTCTCTCAGAGGCTTCAGAGGCACGAGACGCTCGCAGCCGCGTCTCAGAGCAGGAACATAAAGGCAGAGGAAATCCATTCTCTCTGCAGTCTGCTGCTGATGTGAACCTCATCGATCTGAGAGGCCTGGGCTGGTGGTGGAGAGGCTGCAGCTGAGGAGTCATCTCCTTTTAAAGGCTTGGCGGACTGCACGTCTTCACGCTTTGACAGGTTTCCCTCAGAGAGCAGACGGCTAACGACGGAGAAGACCAACATCCAGCCACAGGTGCAGAGGTTTAACCCCAGTTAACTCTTTATGACATCTGCATGAGCAGCACTGTTTATTTTACTTTTCTGCTGTAGCTGCAACAAATTATTACTTCTATAGTCATTTACAGTTTGGGAAATTATGCAACATGTGTAAAATCATCCCATTACACAAAGGAAAAAAAAGGTAATTGAATGGCCTAAATGCAAAAAACTTAATTCCTTAAAATAATCATGTTTTCAATGTTTAAATCAATTATTTTTTTAATTTGTTGTTGATTAATCAGCTCTAATCGGCTGCTCTGGTTTCTGTGTATATGTACATCACGTTTATTGTTTCTGATGTAGTCATTGATACTTTTCCTCTGTCTGCGGGGGAAATTAAGGTGAATCTTGTCTTATATGTGATATTATATTCTGACTTAAATAAAAAAAGGAAAAGGCCAAACCCGCTCTCAGCCTTTACTCGGCCGTCGGTGGGAGACAGCTCAGTGATCTTGTTCTCCTGATGGCCTTTTGTTTGCAGCTGATAGAACCTAAGAAATATCTGTGAGGCTGTTGAGGCTGATGGAGAATAGATGGCATGATGTCGAGCCTACATCTCATTTCACACACGTGTCTGGGTAGATTGCGTGTGTGATTTGCTGGAAGTGGTCAGCCTATGATCCAATCTCAGCAGGTCACAGCTCGACAGGAGCCGGGTTACGCCGAGCGTCTGTGTGCAGCATGTGGAGCTGTAATTACAGCTGTGAGTGGCGTATGGAGAGAGGTTAGCTGAGGCGGTGCAGGAGATGAAGATGATGAAGATGATGATGACTCCTCTCCATGTTCAGGGACCCAGTTCAGCCACAGCATCTGTGCTGGGAGGGGCCCGCAGCCTAGTTTCTCCAAAACATCTGAGCGAGGTTTCTGGGCAGGTATCAGCCCAGTTCTCAGCAGCATAATTACATAACAAACTGCACTGGAAAACAACAAAAGATGGTTGAAATATCTGTTTGAAAACTGAGCACAAAGAAGTGTCTGATGTGCAACTAGAAAGAAAAAGCAAAAAAAATGAAATTATTCACACAATTCAGGTTATTGAAGACAAAGTTTCTGAAAACTTGTTATGCAATGTAGGAAAGAAAATTTGTCTGAAAGTTAGTTTAGAGCTTGCTGATAGTCACTGATTCACAGGCAGGATTAAAGGTGAGGATGTTGTCATGGCAACTTAAAGATCAACGCCATAAAGGACAGATAAATGCTGAGAAATGTTAATGAGGTGAGCAAGCCTGCACAGCTTAAGCCCATACATTATTATTATTACTATTATTATTGTTATTATTAGCAGTAGTAGTAGTAGTAGTAGTAGTAGTAGTAGTAGTAGTAGTAGTATATTGCTGTTGTTGTTGTTGTTAGCTTGTTAGCTGGAGCTAGCTAGCGGCTACTTGTTAGCGAGCTTGATAGGATTAGGACAGGAGAGGCAACAGGACACACACACACTCACATTCCCACCAGAAGCAGTTCTACAGTCTCTAAATGACCTTAATAAATGCTTCTGGGCTGTGGGAGGAAATTAATTTAATTATTAATCCATTATGCTCAAGATAATGAAATAACTCAAACTGTTGTGGCGAGTTTCTAAACAGAGAGACGGCTTATATTTGTTTGTTCAATATGTGTTAAGGTTCAGATTCTTTCTGTTCTTCAGTGTTTATCAGTCCATCTTATCAGTTTTCACCTCATAACTGAGCCCAGAAGATATTAAGAAAAGATAAATAAATCAGTGGAGCCAGAGTTTGCATTGTGCTGTGGCTCTTTTTATAGATCGTCCTGTCAGATATTCTCTCTGATTCACTCGTCTCTGCAGTGGAAATGTGAGTGCTGTCCATCAGGCCACCACTGTTAACCAAGGCTGCCAGAGTTAAGTTCTGACTATGTTCCTCAATCCAAACTGTCTGTGTCTGCAGCTCAGTTAAAGGTCATTCCTTAGTTTAAAGTCTCATTATGTGACAAAGAACTCACGTTGATGACGTGTGAGAGATGAGCCAGACATCCCTCCGTGTGGATGTGTTTCAAGCTGTCACTGATTGAGGTTAATAAAGTGTCGAGAATTATTTTGCCTCCTCCCTGAGGTAGAATCAAAGGCTGAAAATGAGGGAACCCGGTAGTGGAAATCTATCTAATTAGGAGATAGAGGAAGGTTGAGGCAGCTTCGGATGACTGCAAGTGTTTCCCTGTTGCATGCAAAATAACCAAAAGTCATATTGCATGTGTCTAATGTGTGAGGATAAATTCATCTGAAGAGATTCTCTGGAGATCTGATAGTCTGATAGATAGTTTAGGGTAAACAGCATGGATTACATGAACCTAATGCCTGACCTGCATGTCAGTGATACACCTGCTCGTACGTGAAATCAGCAGGTGCAGGCGGCTGCTGCCAGGCGTTGTACTTAGTACCTAATATTAGTCTGTTAATGTCACAGTCCTGAACAGTTTACATGGAGTCAGACGTCAAGTTGCTTCATGCTAAAGTTAATGTTGGGCTGAGAGAGAAATCAAAGCTCTTTTCATCTTCGGCTGTGACTCAGCCCACCCACATTTTCCATATCGCTGCAGAATCTGAGTCATGAGTCCGTAAAGCCCTCAGCCGCCTTCTCCTGCAGACCTCCTCATAGCTGGAGTCTTTCCATCGACACGTTAGAGGCGTCGTGTCAGAGTCAACCCAGAGTCACGGAGAGAACACGCCTGGAAGTGGAGGTGGAAGGAGACGGCAGCAAATGACACCCACGTCACAGCCTTTAACTGCGAGGTCAGCACCAGTCATCTATACCTGGCCATGGAAACATCCCGTCAACAGCCGCAGCTCCTCACAGCCTTCAAACCTCTTTACAAGAGAGTGAGAGCCTATAGAACAGAGTTGTATTCAGAAAGGCCTCAGACGCTGCAGTTTTCAAACCTTTAACAATCTGGTTTGAATCTGTTAGGATGTTACCTTACCTTGCACTGATCCCGCTCCTTTCATGCTGATCTGGCAACCACTTTACTCTGACTTTCTATAACATGCTTTGTTCCTTTCTAAACACACAGCTTGTGACTGGTATGAGATGGTCATGGGGTTGTATCTTCTGTCACATTTTGTCTCTGTTCTGATTTACTAGTTTTTTATGTGACTATGAATCACCTTCAGCTGAGTTCTCCTTTTTAAGATAATTGTAACGCATTTCAAAATGGTGTCTCTGCATCCTCTGTCTGCTCTCTGAACACCTCCTCAGCCTCACAGAACCGTTAGGGGGGACATGTAGTGCTGTTCCAGGTTTCAGAGCACATTCACAGTGTTATAATCTCACATGTCCATAGTGAACCTCTGCTGTTACCCGCCAGCAAGGTTTCACCTGCTCTTCATTCTCCCTGAGCAAAATGTGACGAGATCTCTGTGAGATCTGTGACCTGACGTCAGGTCTCACTGTCCAATCAGGACAGACCAAAACAAACCCAAGAGCCCCGCCCCCAACTGGCACCAGTGAAATATGCACAATATGTCCCCTTTAAAGCCTTATTTTGCTCCTCGACAGGTTCATTTTCCTCCTTTTGTAAAGACTCTGCTAACATGCTCATTCAATGCATGGATGTGAACTCAATTTCCACGATGCCAATCTCCCAGCTTCCCGTGCCTGGACAGTGGTGAGAATGAGAGCCAAGAACGCCAGTCAGTGAGATTTTTCCTCTCAAAACTCAAAAACTCTGTCGAGACGAGATGGGGCAGAAGCTGCATTCTGATGCCTTCCTGAGAGTGTCGGGAGAGCGGCTGCCAGGAGAAGGCGACACAGCAGGGCTGACAGCTCCATCATAAAGCTCCCCAGCCAGTCGTCAATCACTCAGCAAGGCTGCACACACACACACACACACACACACACACACACATGCACAGAGGAGAGCTGCAACACACCAACACCACGGCGAGAGACCACTTCACCATCAGCACCACTGGGAGATTTCCCAGTAAGCTTGTTACAACTCTTCAATCAAAAACAAGTCCAGGCTGCAGCTGAAACACACGGAGGTCATCACAGCTGGATCTGCACAGATCACATTCAAATCATCACACATGATCCAGGATGCTCCCCACCGCATGTGTGCACCCTGACAAACACACACAGCCTGCTCCTCCTCCTTCTCCTCCTACCTACCCCTCCTCCTCTTCCTCCTCCTCTGCTGTGATCAACATCTCACCTCATCCTCCAGGTGAGACGTGAGACTAATCCAGCTCAGACATCCAGTCGGGGCTGAAGCCTGAATCTAATGCATTATATGTATATCACACGGCTGCTGGAAAAGTACTTTTCCAAGGGTAAAACAAAGAGTAAAAACAGAAAAAAAAACATGGAGCTCTAAAAATGGTCCAGGAAAGAAAGAAAGAAGCATAGCAGCTCTTCAGGGACCACCACTGCCATGTTTGCATGTTTTCTTTCCTAACTCGAAAGACAAAGAAAGTGTCATCTTGTGTGTGTGTGTGTGTGTGTGTGTCTTGTGTGTTTGTTTTCTAAGATTAATTATTTACTGTAAGGAGTGATGATAGTACAATTATACAGCATTTCATCCCACAGAGGACGAGCTGCATGGAAGACTGACGAGCACTGAGACAAAGCAGCTCTGCATTATAAAACATCATGTGGAATACATTCATTATTTCTGGGAGAACCACTGTCACACTGTTTATGTAAACATGGTTTCAGGTTGTGTGAATATTAAACAGTTATAGAGCCTTACAGAATACGCCAGATGCCTCGTCCAGCATTTGAGTTTACATTATTGGCATTTGTGTTGGCATTGTGAGCCAAGAAACACGTCATTAAAAACCCTAACAATGTGTTAAACCTGCTAGATGCTATACGTAGCATTTGATTGAATAACACCAGATGTCTTTATATAACTAATGTATGGCTGTACATCAGGTCATTGACAAGGTTGTGGTTTTGTGTGCTCATCATCACAGTGTGAAATGCCAGCTCTACAAAGCTCCGGTTCTGCAGTGGCACCACCTTTCTGCTGGGCCAGAACTGCAGTCGACCTGGTTGATGGTCCGCTGTATTTGGTCTTTCTTTTCATTGGTCTCAGCCTCTAATGTTTCTCGGCCCCAGCCTCTGACATCAGCAGTCCTTCTGGCCCACTCTGGAGCTGAGAGCATGTCAGTAAAAAACAAAGAAAAATGAAGCACTCAAAACCAGCACAGGACCTGCTTTAGTAGAAAAGGGGTAAATGACGCAATTGTTTGTTGTAATCTGAAGCCTTTAGATTTACTTTTTATGGCCACATGCAGTATGTTTTATCTTCTCATGTTGTGGCTGAGATTCAGTCTCACTCCAGGGATTCTCCATGATGTGCTCCATGGCAGCTCAGCAACTTTTAAGGAAGTTCAGATCAATCCTGGTTACTCAGTCACTGCTGAGCATCCAGGTGAGCTCACGTATCTGATCTGATTTGTCCCTGTAAAGTCTCCACATCCAGCTCTTTCCTCCTCCCACTCGAAATATAACATGCTGGGCCCCAGAGGTGCAGGTTTTGCAGACAAAGATGAGTTCATCTCATCAGTTACCTGGTAGGCTCAGTGGTGGTATCACGTTATGTCCTAACAAGGTCTGTGGGGCACAGACTCCTGCACATCAGCCCCCCCCCCACCCTCACTCCCAGCATCCTTCTACCAGACCATCAGCACTGCAGCTGGGGTCACAGAGGCAGGAACAAGCTTCCAGGATGTGGAACGCCCCCGAGCGGGATGATCTCCACTGCACGCTGTGAGAGGAACACAAAGCAGTGACACTGATGGAGACCTGCACACGTACAGCATCATTAATGGATGTGTTATGTATCATAGATGACAGAGGCTGGAGTTACTTCAGGCCCAAGGAAGAACAATATTAGAGCTCATTTTGCTCCATTTCAGATCGCAGTTTCAAGGGTGAAAAAATTAAACAGCCGGCAGCAGAAGAGGCGGCTGATGATTCCACCAAGACTTTGATTAATTTACCAGAAACAACAATTTGCTTCCTGCTAAAAGTGTCTAGGAGGGAGGGCCAAGTCTGAAGCCACGGTACAAATTAGAGGCAACTTTATTGATTTAGAGTGGGTAAAGTGAGGCCACCACAACAAAGACAGAGCTCTGGATTAAAAACAAAGAACATGAACAACAACAACAAAACAACAGCCACAACACCCAGAGCATCTGAAGGAACATGCCGTAAAATGAGGATGGCATAGAAATCAATGAGAAACAATGGCTTGTTTTGGCTCAGTGGGGAAATTAGGAATCAAATGCCAAAACTCCTGAAAGATCCTGCACTGCAGCTTCTGCTGCTTCACAGAGAAGACATTTCTCTAAGACCTTCAGCATACACTTCACCAACTATGGTAAAATAAAACTCTAAAATGAGCTCCATCATGTCCTCTTTGTGTAGCCAAGGAGTGATGGACAGCTTTCTGAGTCCCCTATTTCCCACTGAACTTCCCATTCGGTGGTTTCCTAATTGAGTTGTTGAAAGTCTCAGCCGTGGTGACGGGCTGAAAGCTGCTCCACAGAGACTATGAAGAAGACATTCAGTCTGCAGCAAAAAGGTCATCTGGAAGTTTCAGCATCAATTACAAACCAAAAGTAATCGGTCTCATGAGATTTACCCTTTTCCATAAACATAACACTTGGTATAATAAGATTGTATAGCACAGCAATTAACCTTGGAATGATTTTCATGAGGAAGAAGAATGATAATGAAGTGTCTGTCAGATCTAATGGAGATGTGCAGTTTATCCATTCACTGGGACCATGACAGGAGAAAACAGGCTGACTGCACCTCTGACCTCTGCATTCACCCAGCACATTCCTGACGCCTGTCCCCGACCAGTTAGCACGGAGAGGAGGATATAAAGGTCTTCACAGGAAATGAGCCCCAGCGTTACTCATCTGTCCTCCACTGATATCCAGACTGATCGGTGCTGCCTCTCAAGGTCACAGGCTGGTATTTGTTATTGCTGATTGGTTATCAATCAGATGTGTGACGCTACTCTCATCCCAGAGAGATTCAGCTTGATTTTTCTGTCTATTATGAGCAGAAGTCAGATCTGATGATAGGAGAAGGAGCAGGCTAAGAAAGGCCGAGAACAGAAGGGGTTTCAGGTTTCCAACCAACAACTCATCACTACAATACAGCTGCAGTCTGCCTGCCTCCCTACATCCCCACCTACCTACTGTAAGTATCTCCACCTCAATATGCAGCCAGCAAAACAATACAAGAAAGGAAATGAATCCTGAAATATGTGATGGAACCAGTGGATTGTACTGATGCAGACATGAAGTGTTTCCAATGCACGCTGAAGCAATCTAAGCAGGCGCCTGACAAATATCTGACTGAATATCTGACTGAGTATCTGACTGAGTATCTGTGTCCACCTCACACTTGTAGAGACTTCCCTGACTGTACTTTAAAGAATTACTCCTCCTTCATTAATGAAAACACCATAATAAATAACACCAAAGCAACTACATAATGTGATTATCTTTGATCTTTTAGCTAAACATATAATGAAAGACAAACAAGTCTTTCATTATATGTACAGATGTAAACAGCACCTGCATGTCCCAGATGGAGGTATTCACAGTAAGCACACAATGAGAGACTTCCATCTCTTCCACAGCTTCTCACCGTTCACTTGGAGAATGTGTGTCTGGGAAAGCTTCTCGTATCCGTCAGCGTGACAGGTGTAGTTTCCCATGTGGGTCGTGGTCACCTTGGTGATGTACAACGAGCCATCATCACCAAAGTCCTGCCGGAGACACAGAGACAGACTAAGTGAAATAACATACTTGAATGAGTTGGCAGAAAGTACAGCTGGTCTAGTGGCTGTGGTGCAGCAGTGATTGTGTTTGAAGCTGGAAATGAAGTTTCAAAGGGAATGCAACAAGCTGCAGTGTGTGTCTGCATGAGAAGATAAACATGTTCCACAGAATAAGAAATGAAAAACAGGACAAGAGTGAAAAAAAGTTAATTCCCAACCAATGTGCATCAGTCTAGATCACAAGATGAAGACATCTGATGCCACAAAAAACAGGCAAAACATGGAGTTAATGTTGTTTTTCAGCATCTTGAAATTACAGTGAGAAAATAACTTCTGCTGCTAATTTCAAGTAGCATGTCCCTGCAGAAGACAGGATGTGATGCTATGGTCCACATGCAGGTCCCACAAATACACAGGACATGTTCCACTTCACTTTCCATGTCATCTATGTAAAGAAAAGAAAATATACCAGTTCACCAAACGCATCCATGGAAACATGATTGAGTCATGCTGTGGTGGGATTATTAAGAGAGTGAACACACACAAAAAAGAATAAAAAACACAGTAGCTGAAGCCCAGACGAAGCCCGTGGAGCGAGCGAGTGTGACGATGAAAGATGTTCGAGAGCAAGACGTCGTGACAGGTCAGAGCAGCCAGGGTTTATTATCAGGCCTCAGCACGTACAATGAAAACAGGAAGTTTAATTGTTTTCAATAATGTGACACAGACGTTTGTTTTCCTGCTCAGGATCCGTGTTTTTCAAATCCTGAAATCTCTGATTTCAGTGAAAGATTAAAGAACTTTCCTCATCCTCAAAAACAAAAAAAAAAGAAACTCAAAAGCAAAGAATGAAACTCATCTGCGTCTGCAGCTCTTCATCCTTCCTCCTCCGTTATATGCACCTGTCACTGTCACTACCACTCTTCCCATCTCAGTTTGTTTATTCCTTAATATTTGTCCTTATTTATAGATTCAGTACAGATACAGTAGAACAAGCCTGATAATGTCATGCATTATATTCTACAAGGCTAAAACTAACAACTTAACTAATTAAATCCATGTCTGTGGAGTGAAGGTTTTGTGAGGAAAGTGTGGAGGTTTATTTTAAGCATTCAGATACATTTGTCAGGCAGGTTTAAGTCTTCAGCGAACATATATATGTATGTATATATGTATGCCAGAAGGAGATTTTATTCTTTTTTTGTCTTTTTCTTCCCCAGTGGCCCTGGTCTAATCAGTCCTCAGTGAAAACATTCTCTAAACTTTATTGGAAAATGGAATTATCCCTGAAACTAAGACAAAAATCTAAACCACGTTAAATTAAATGACAATAGTAATTTGAGCACATTTACAAAACCAGGTGATTATAATTCCTCAGGGACCACTTAAAGAGAGAGAGCGGCTGAGACTCTGCCTGTTCCTGTTTGTGATGCACAGCAGCACTCAGCCTTCATTACCGGCCCATTCTTTCTTTGCTTACTTGATGAAGGCCAGGTGCCAAAACGTGCCTGTTCCTGATTGTTGCCTTGCATTAAAAAATCATTCACAAGTTTTTTTTTTCTTTTTAAAGAGCTGAACTTTTGCTCCTAAGGAAGTCCATGATTCTGCCCCCGTGCTCCCCATTTCTTTGCACTGAATGTTGAATTATTCTTTTCTGAAAAGACTCAGCCCTCATTAGCACTTCTCTTTCAGGAGGGTTTATAACCTGAGCAGTGCCTCTTCTTGTTAAACCAGCTCTTAACATTTCACTCACATCTTTGTGGCCTGTTTACATCCTGTTGTTAAGCCTCTTCTTAAATCAGGGTTTAGAACGCTGAATATCATAGCTATCCTTACGTATCCTTTATAGATGCACGGCTTTTAACCCTATGTGCACTGGAGCAGGGGCTGGTATACACAAACAGTCTGGGTATTGTTTCAGTCAAATGTTATGTCACCTTTGTTGCATTTTGGAATCTGAAATCTGTACATTAAAGAGGCTGTGATGATGTTCCTAGACCTGCTGAGTTCAGACTGTTGCTATAGAACACAGCCTAAGTAAAAGCAGTCTCCCATTCTCTGTGTCCTTCATACAGTGTGTCTGTGTTTACAGGTGGACGCTGTGTTCATCCACGTCCTGCTCCACTCCCTCCCAGCCTGCGAGCTGGCTGCAGCTCAGGCTGAATGAAGCGTCAGAGCTTCACAATATGAGGGGAAATCAATGGCACGTTTTGGCCCCTTGGGCTGGGAGCATATTGTGTCACCTTCTTAAATGAAAAATGAATGGGGGAGAGGAATGAAACTCAGAGGGGTGGAACGAGGCTGTCGACATGATTCCTCCAGCTCCGGTCTCCAGCCTCAGCACCCAGCAGGTCTGGAGCTCCACCTCTCAGAGGGGCCAGAGACAAGGGCAGGCAGAGGTGCATTTACAAATAGGCCACAGCCCTCAAGAAACTACAATTAATAAAGCTGTCAGTGGAGGGTCACCTCTGAAAGGACACGGCGGAGCCACCTGAGTGGAACCTGACCTCCACCGCTGACGAGCTGCGTCAGATGAACAGCCTGCGAGGACGTGTCAAACCTGCCTCCGAGAAACTCTGAGAAGAGAGAGGGAAGACGACCCGCAGAGCGTCCACGAGCGTCATGGAAACATGCTTCCCTTCAGTGAAAACACTCGAAGCGGTGCAGTTAAAAATAGCCTTTTTGGAATGACATTTACTGATGTACCTCTAGCATTGAGCCACATAGTTTGACAGTTTTGTTTTCTACCATCATTTCTACCCACATCATGACTTGACAGGGCTAAAGTCAATGTGTAAGCTATTCTCATATCCTCTAAATTAAATAGTTTGTTGAAGAAAAAAAATCAGATTGTTCTGAATCATTATGCCTAATATTTGCTTCAGAGAAGAAGAGAAATGTGAAGCGTACGAACACTGCTTAACACTTCCAGCTCAAGTATCTTGATCTTTGATGCTTTGATTTCCAAGGAAAGCTGCTTCTATTTGTCATGCTTCAACCACACAGATCTGCAAACCTCAGGCCTGCTCATGCTGAAGACTGAGCTGCACTGATCCTGATGAACCCTGGGTCATAAACACTGCTGCAGTTTGCTACTTTATTTCCACTTCTCTGTGTGAATCTGTGACCCATCAGTGCTTGAGGATCATCAGCAGGAAGGAAAATGGCCATCATATTATTTATCCTTTGCCTCCACCACATTATTAGTTTTGCAGAAGCAGTTTGGCATCAAAATGAAACAGCTGGTGCAGTTTTAATTTGCAGGAAAAAATGAGAAATAGAGAATTTGACCGGTGCATTTCTAATTTCAGCATCATGCATCTGTTGCAGGCGTCTCACTAGCTCTGTGGGCTTTTTATTAATGGAGCAAAGAAAAAGTGAGTGACACGATGTCAGTGTGTGCTGAAAAACACACAAGAAGAGCACATCCTACCTGAGATGGGATCTGTAGGGGAGAAAAACAGGTCAAACATTGAGTTTGGTTCAGTAAAAGCATTAAAACATGAGAGAGATCTGAGAGGAGACAGGTGATGGCACTGCTGCTGTCAGATATGAATCACAGGCTGCAGATTCAGTGTCAGGATAGCTCAGCAGTGATGGCAACAGGCACAAAGTTAAAGATACGGAGAAACATGCCACTCAGATTCTGGAAGATTCTGGAAGATTCACGTGTTATTTGCTGGATGATGCCGCAGCTTCCTCCTATTTACAGCAAAGCTAAAAGGCAAACTGTGCCGGAATCTAGATATTAGAAATAATCTGATTTAATTTCTACACATGCTACAGGTTCCACAATGCAGAGATAATGTGGAAGCCAGCAGAATAAGGCACCTGAGCATTATGGGAGATAAAAACACCCATTTCCAAAGGACAAGATAAGAAAGGACAAGGAGAAAGATTCGACTCAGATTGCTTTGCTCTCTGCGTCGTATCTCCTCCGGCTGAAGCTGCAGTCTTCAAAACACATTTACTATTTCTAATAATTCCATGTTTCCATGATTAAATTCAAAGATCAGATACATTTTTATAGTTCCCTTGCAAGTTGGCTCGCCAACCAGGACATATTACACTCAAATAATACAGAGGAATATACCAAACAAGTTTCCAAGTTTTTCCCAAGTACACTTGGACATCGGTGTTATTAAGAATACTGTAAAATATCAAATCCAGGCTGCAAACTATTTTCAGGGTCACAGATCAAAGTCCAAACAAAAATGCATGCGCACTCACACACACCTCACAGCCAAACACCAAACGTGTGTGTGTGTGTGTGTGTGTGTGTGTGTGTGTGTGTGTGTGTGTGTGTGTGTGTGTGTGTGTGTGTGTGTGTGTGTCTGGCTCAGCCACTCTGGGAGGATTGAGACGCTGACAGCCTGGGATGATGATGTAATAGCCAGCAACTGTCAACATCATGGAATTACAGTAAGCTGCTTTGTCAAAATTTAGAGAGGCTCTATTGAACTCTGGGATACAGACGCGCCGCTGGGATTAATGTGCGATTCACTGGGACTGAATGTCGTCAAAATTTCTGCAATAACCACAATCTACAGCGGGAAGGCGTGCGAGATGATGCTGCGTAGAGCCACCGTGTGTTCTCACGGGACTGTGAGTCTAATTAAGGCTGGCGGTGGGTACTGACGAATATTAACAGCCAGCAATTATACAGAAATTGTCTGCAAGGTAATTTAGAATTAGTCTGTGGCTGCCAGGTGCAGAAGAAATCCATTCTCCTCTCTGGAAAGAACAACAATGATTGACTGGAAGTCTCAGAGCCAAAAATAAATCTGGATTAAGCCGCTCGGGTTCCAGCGGTGGTTTCTCCTGGTTCGCTCACACTTTCCTGATGAGTCACCGGAGACGCAGGGCGCTCGCGCTGCTCCTCTGGAGGTAATCTGTGCTGCGGCACACAGGCTGTAGAGCTGGAGCTTTGTTAGACCTCACACACACACACACACACACACAAAAATCAAATCTGACAAACGCAGACCTCCAGGGTCAAAGCACAGCGAGGTCTGTGAGTCTGAGGAGACAGATCAGTCCCTGCAGAAGAGCAGGAGAGCAGCTCAGCCTCGGCTCAGCCGCTGCACTGGCAGCAGCCCAGAGCTCCACGCACACGGGGCAACTGTAATTTTATGCAACAACATTAAACACGGGCAATATGAAGGTCCTCAGGGCTCCAGAGTGGTCCAGGGTTAATTAGAACGCACATGTTAATTGCCTCCTTCTTTCTGCTCTGCTTTATCTCGACTATGAGCAATGTGGAGTGTTTTTATTCACCTGTAAAATGGTTGCAAACCACAAAAGGCCGAGCTCTGATTGCTTACTGATTACTGTTCCTCTCTCTACTGTGTCAGCGTGAAGAGGAGCATGAAGGCCGCGCAGGTCCGCAGTGAAAAGGCAGGATAAAGACTCCATGCAAAATCATAGCGAGGTCCAACAATTCTAAAGGATAATGCATCATTTCAGGTCCCTGCTCGATAAGCTGGGCCTCTTCAGCTGTTAATGGGCCTCACACAAAGCTTCCTCTGCTTTCATGGATGTGCAGAGCAACATCTGGCAGGAGAAACTTTCATCCCTGAGCTGACATTTGAATTCAGAAACGCACCTGTGTACGATCTGAAACTGGTGGCTTTGTGCAAAGTGTCCCTGGTCAGGCCCGGCACTCCATGAGTCCTCAGGCGATGCAACGAGACTAAACATGAACCACGTCCATAGAATGTAGAACAGACAGAGAAAAGTAAAATACCCTATATATATATATATATATATACATATATATACATATATATATATGTATATGTTGAATGATAGATTAAAGCCTGTGTTGACCTTATAGGACCTTGCGCCTTTTTACTTCCTTAAATCCTCCAAAAGATTTCAGAGCGTCTCAAACAAATAATCCGACATGACATTTCTTTTTTCAGACACGCCTGAAACATGTGCACCTCTCTTTAATGTTCAATGCTTAAAGGAGACCTATAACAAAAAAGTAAAATAACATAAAAATAACTACAGTCTAATCCTGATGAACAGCAAATGTCAACACATCCTTAAAACGAGAAAAAACACAGCCCAGAAAATAACTTTAACAACAAGCTGCTCCTTCACATTTCACACTGAGATGCTCGCTGTGGCTGTGCTGAACAACTGTCCATCCCCGGCCAAAGACATAATAGACCTAAAGCTTTATCACAACCTCATTACTTCTGAAGTCTGGAGAGAAGAACCCAGCCCCAGCACCTTCTACCTGCAGAACGGTGAGTGTGAACCTGGCTCGGCTGAGGCAGGTGAGGACATGAAGGACGGACTGTGACTCTGCACCGTCCTGTCCTTCAGTGTCGAGTGACGAGCAGAGAATGAGCTTCCTGTCTCCTCATTCAACCATTCAAGGTCCGCTCTAAAGAAAGCGGCTTCAGTAGAGGATGAACAGCCGTCTCACAGTCGCCTCCTGGAGTTGGTGCCACAGTCCCTGAGAGCCAGAGCCCAGCGGGCCGGGCGCTGGCTGGAGCAGCTGATGGCTGGAGACAGCTGGCCGCCTCTTCCTCATTTTAAGGGTCATCAACATTTAATGTTACATTAGTGGCTTCACTGGGTCTCCCTTTATCTACTGCGACAGTGTTGACTTAATTATGCACAGCAGTATCGCACTCATCTTGGTCAGGCCTGACACACACACACACACACACACACACACACACACACACCGGGGGAAAGGGTAAAGGGAAGGAGGTCTGCGTCTCTGTTCTCCATCTCACCGCAGAAGTGTCCTTGCTCCTTTTGATGTGGATGAAAGTGACACAGAGGGCTGTCTGAGGCCGTGGTCCAGGATTAACACACACACACACACACACACACACACACACACACACACACACACACACACACACACACACACACGTAAAGTCTTTCAGAGTTGTAAAAGAAGGCCCTTCCTCCCGGGCTGAAGCCCTCTGGTATCCCCTTCATCTCCTCTCTGTCTGAAATCCCTGTCCCTCCCAGCAGTCTCTAAACACAGACACCAGGAACACAGGCTGACATCCTGGATTACTGTCAGACCTACAACACAGAGCCAGCGCCAACAGTCAAATAAAATGTGCTGACAATCCGAGCCGCTGCCAAAAAAGAAGAAGAGGAGGGTGGAATATAGGGTGGCATTATCTGAAATTTACAACGATCCGAGGAAGAGGACTCGCTCCCTCCCACACACTTGATGATGTCTCACAACCTGAACATGGTAATTAGATGCTAGAGAGGCTGACAACTATCACCTCACCTCAACAACCAGCACTGCCCATAAATCCAGGATCCCAGAACTGGCCACTGTTCATAGGATGAATTTGGATTTAAAGACTCTAACCTGAAGTCTGTATTTCTTCCTTGGAAATAAGAAGTTTCTCCATTTTATGAAAGTCAAGATAAATGAAATTAGGTTTCTTTTTTCTCTACTATGGATGGTGAAAAAAAACAAGTGAGGTTTACAAGCAGTTCATACTAATGCTGCCTGAATGTTTTCCATTTGTATCTTTCAGTTAATGAGTTGGAACCTGCCTTGAACCGGCTCCAAACCGCAGGATGATGAATTGGGATTGGAATTGGAACGACAGGAGGAGGAATTAGACGTAACATGTTTTGCTCTGGTTTAAGCAAAATGCATTAAATGTGATTTGTACCAGGGAATGTTACGTTTGCAGGCAGTCCCTGCTAATGTTGGATATTTAAAGCACAAATCAATCACATGTTTTATTGTAAAAGATAAGACTATTTGACTCCAATAGGAATTTAACTCCCCTGGTAGACATTATGATGCCAGTTAGTCAAATATGTTTTAAAATATGTTATAAACATGATTAAAAATAATAACTTAACAAAAAAATATATAATAAACATAAACCAAATAAATTCTTTGGTTTGGGAGTTTGTTGCCTGGAAAATTGTACAGTAAAAGTTGATTTTTCTTTCTTTTTCAATTTGAACACACTTTATGTTGAAATAATGTTCAGAACATTTAAGCATCCTTAACGTGTGCTTTCAAACATTATACATACATAATCACAACTAATGACACTAAATTCTGCAAATCTGCTTCCATAATGTTCACTGTTGCCTCGAGGCAACAAACAACTGTCCTCATGGTGCGATGTTACCTCTGGGCAACAGGGCATTTCTATCTCCATTATCTTTACCATTATCATTAGTCATTAGATTTACTAGCCTGATCATGTGAATATAGATAGAAAGGGACCAGGGGATGATGCTTACAGGTGCTTTTTGTGGAGTAAAACAAAACAGCTGTCGAAGAGGTTTCAAGAAGGCTTCCTGAAGTCATGTGACACATTAAGGCATTCTTATTGGTTCCTTATAGACATCCCTTCTTTTTGATGCATCCTTTAAAGTGATGCATTGTGAATATGTGACAAAGACTTGGGGTGAATGGTGGTGAATGGTGCTTCTCTGAGGCGCTGCAGCCCAGTAGCTCCAGCAGTCTAGCCAGCAGTGAATCTTACGTTGATGTCCTCCAGGTTCAGAGAGTTCAGGTACTGATGGTTTCTCTTCCAGAGGATCGGAGGCCGGTGGTCCCCGGCGATGGCGCAGGTCAGCACGGCGCTCTGGCCCACGGTCACGGTGGTGACGCTCTGTCTCAGGTCGTCAGGGAGGCTGAGCAGGAACACGTCTGCAGGCGAGGGAAACGTTCACCGCTTAGTAAAAACTTCATTTGCTTTCACTTCAAGGACCTGAGCTTTGAAAATACTCATGATCTAGAGGCGTAAACACACTGAGATTACTCACAATGCACCAATTCATATGTTGCCCACATTTTTTACTCTTAATGAAGCCTGAACACAACAACACTAAATACAAGAGAGTCTCAATTAGCTGCTGTTGTGCTGTTCAGGCAAATGTTGTTTTAGTTAAGGAGGCACAAAGGCAGCGTTATTATCGCTGTTTGCAACAGGAAGGAATTACGCTAAATGTCTTGTTAATATTTTGTATAATTTAGGAAATGATCCCAGAACGGAGGGTTCTCCACCCTGTTCAGTCTGTTCTCAGGTATGAAACCAGCAGAGCTGCTACCAGAACCAGCCAGGCTTGATGGAACAGATAAGGTAAGATAAGAATGTATGGTGACAAAAGTCATGTGATTACTATTATTAGCATTAACAGTAGCAATAATTAACTTAAAAATAAAAATAACAATAACTGAGCAGGAAAAAGTGTAACAACAACAGGAAAATAGAAAAAAGGAGAAAAAAAAGATCATAAAAGCCCAGGAGCTCATCCTTTCAAATAAAAACCACACACACACACACACAAACACACACACACACACACACACACACACACACACACACACACACACACACAAACACACACACAGTCACGACCTCGACCAGGAAGAGCTTTGTTTGGTCCAATTTTCCTGCACAGAAAGTTGTTTCTGCTGCTGATGAGATGCAGCCGAGCTCTGTGCAGTTGATCTCTAGCGGAGAGCAAACGTCCCCGGAGACGAGCCTGGCCGGGTCAGCGCGGGTCGGCCCGGCTGCGCTGGGCTGACGCCTCCTGTGCGTCCAGTGTTCTGACGAGGCAGCGACTCCGTGCACACTCATCCTGTCTCCGGCGGCGTTATGTAACGCGCCTGTGTGAGAACACTTTTTAATCTTTCTCTTCGGTAATGAGCGACGGGGCAAAAGGAAACAGAGACTCAATTTGTTCTGCTCCTGAGGGCATGAAATACAAAACCTAATGAAAGAGCAGGTCTGGCAGACAGCGCTCGCTCTGCGTGGCCTGGAGAAAGAGGATGGGAGCACCTTCAATTACAGCTCGGCTCCAGGGGTCCCGCACCCCGGCGTCCCCACGCTTTCAGAGCCCTCCTCGCTTGTTTGCTGCGTTCTGACAACTTGTCGTGCCTTTGAACTGTGAACTCGGCTCGGCCTTTAGATCCGGGCCAATCGGCCAGAGACCTCTGGCTCAGTGTGGGAAGCGCTCAGTTAAGACTTCTAATCTATCATTTGGCCCATTAAACCCTGCTTAAACCTGGGAAAATCTCAGCCAGGATTGCATCAAAATTAGAGGATTAATAACAGCCATTCCTCCTTGAGCGGAACGTAATGCTGCATTGAGATGATTATTCTGCTGATGGAGAGCAGCTGCAGCTACTGTATGCTGCACTTTAACCAGCATCCCAACACTTTGGTGACATTACTACTGTAAATGAAACAAATTCAGAGAACAATACAATGCTATTCTTCTATTCCTCATTAGTGGGTAACAATAAGATTCATTTTCACTTTCTACTACTGAAATGTGGTTAGCAGTTTCTTTGTTTCTGCGCGGAATTACTTTTCACGCAAAGTTGAAATAATTTTGAAGCCTTTTGTGTACATGTTCATAACTGCTTAAACTTGATCAAAGCGAAGCAACATTTTGTTATGCAGTGGAATGGAAACCACTAACACCGATCTCAAACTTTCATGAGCTGCCAAAATCTCTGTGACAGTGACAGAAAGTGAACAGTGGTTACAGCGCTGTTGCATCAGTCAGTATGTTTAGTATCACAGGTGATATAAATGCAGTGTCCAGCACTGTATGTGAGATCAAACTGTAGCGTTTTTCTAAACCACAAGATTGTTGAAGTAATGAATTTCATTATTATCGTGCAGAGTCATGCGTCTCTCTCTCTCAGACACTCACAGGAAACAGTTTAAATATTCATTAATCAGCCAATCAGTCTTTCATTTATGAAAAGCAAACAGAACGTGCTCATTCATTAGTCATTCTCTTTTACTGGCGGCTGATAAAAATGTCTTGTGATGGACGGCGCAGAGGGAGGTTCATCCCGTCACTCGCTCTGAGCCACAGACGAGAGGTGGAGATGGAACATGAGAAGCAATAAGCAGCTTCATAACGATAGGAGCGCTTCCCCCTGTCGACATCACAATGTGACAGAGATGATCTGATGGCGCGTGTTTGATCAGTTAAGAGCTGTTTGTGAGGGATAAAGATGTGACCGCAGCACAACAGAGCGGAGCAGAGAGGGAAATTAAAACTGAGTTTACACAGAGCAGCAACTTCAGCTCTCTCACCTCAGCACATCAGCAGCTGAGAGCCAAAGTGGTGCGGCTCGGCCGTATCCTCTCTTCTCTTGCTCTGATTTAAGGTAATAAGCTTCATTCTTTACTCACCCTCCACAAAGTGGATCCACGTCAAATCTGAGCAGCAAAACGTTAAATGCAGCTGCACTCTTCTCATGCGGCAACATGGAACAAACTGAGGCAGAAGAACGGAGCTGAGGTGAGTTAAGTGCTGCTTTCATGAAGCCGCAGAGCCTCAGACCGTTTTTTTTTTTTTTACAGTTTTGTGTCTTTGTCGTTACATCACACACCCACAGGGACAGCGCCTGTGAACATGGTTTATTCCAGTCTTCCAGATTTGGTGTTTGCAGCTCTCAGAGTCAGTTGCTGTAGTTAAGAAGAGACAAATCTCTGTTCTCAAAGCCGCTGCTGGGATCTTCCAGCATGAAAGAAATGGGTCAGTGGGACATGTTTACAACGCACAGTTTGGGTGAACAGTTTACTGTTTCCCCTCATCTTCTGTATCAAATAAAGGATGTTTCCTTAACTTAAAGGGGACCAAAAATGTTTGGAGGGAGTATTTACTGAATTCTTGCTCTCTGGTGTTAAACTAGAAGTTGTGGATAGCTCTGAATCTATTTTACAGCCCTTGTAAAATCCTATTTTGTGTGACTTAGTATGTTTCTGCAGAGATCTGGCTGCTTTCATGCTTATCTGGCAACCACACAAAGGCCTCACTCTGCCTTGCCTGCCACTTGGATGAACAATCATGTGGCTATAAGTGACTTAATGTGACTAAACATGACAGCAGGACTACACGTGACCACGGCTTGGCTGTCTCTCCCTCCACTCTGATGAATGATCACGTGATGTCATGTTCCTGGTCCTCAGGAGATCGTCAGGAGCTCGGCAGCTTCTTCTCCTTCTCTTTTCTGTTAACTGGAGCTTTTCTACATGGAGCTATGCCTCAATAACTGGCCTTATATTGGAGGCAGACTCAGATTTTATGCTGCATTTCTAAAAATATATATCTGTATTAGGAAGCAATGATTCTGTTAGACCTGCCTAGGAATAGTTACTCAACAAAGCTGATGGTAAACAACATTTTTCATTTATTCTGTTGCAGATTTAAAGTAACAAAACAAGATTGCCACACTCTGTGGTTGATAAAAAAATGCATCAGAAGGAGAATCAATAAGAAAAATAAAGTAACAAACGACTGAAGGAGGCCTGGTGCAGAAAAGTGGAGTCTGCACCATCAGGCTCCTCCCCAGACAGCGATAAAGCCAGCACCATCAGATCAACACACCATGCAGCCGCTCGCCAGGCTGAGGTGGTGCTGGGTGGATATGCTGACAAAAATCTCCTTCAATAATGTCCTCCCTAACCATTCAATTACTGCCCCCTTGTATCTTAATGCCTTCAGAATACGGTGCAAGCAACAAACTCGATTTGTCGCTGATCCCTCGGGGGAATGGGAACGTGTGAAGTTATAGGGAGAATTCAAAGAGGAAAGTGGGCAGCGAGACAGACGGTCAAACAGCCTGAGCTTTAACTGCTAGATGGAGGGATGGAGGGAGGGATGGAGGGAGGGAAATCTCACATCCGACCTGAATGAGAAACCCCTCAGAGAGACGCGAGTCTGAGCTGCTGGAGTCGACTCAAACACAGAGTCCAGCACCGAGGGATCCATCAGAGGAGGAAGTGGCCTTGGCTTCTCTTTTTGCTCTGATTCGAGCTCCTGAAGGGACTCGGCCTCCTGGGAGGGATCAACCTTCACCATCCAACCTGTAATTAGTGATTAACTGTGAAGTCCCGACTTTTGATTTACTCCGCACGGCTCCCAGAATGGGATGGTGGTCAGTCCGTGGCGAGAGGTAAATCACCTTTTGCACTGCAGGCGACAAGCTTGTCAGGGAGAGTAGCAGGAGCGGGGGACGCAGCCAGGGCCCGGCCACATGAAGACAAATTACACCCAGGTTGCTTAGCCAACCCTTTTACTCTATCTTCCATCGCGCTCTGTCGTTCTCCCTCTCCAACACATGCTCGCTTGCTCTGTCTCTCCTCACCAGGTCTGTACCGCTCGCCCTCCCTCTCTCTCTCCCTCTCAGTGATGTGCAATACTGCCAGGGCTGAACGGCTGCCCCCCCCACCCCCACCCCCACCCCCACCCCCCACCCCCCAACGACTGCTTTGAGTTTGACATTTTGAAGTGGAGATAAAAGCATTTTTCCTGATGCTGAGTATTCATAGCCCATACGCAAAGACTCAAAGGGGAAAAAAAACACCCGAAAAACAGAATACACATCGGTGTGAACATCCTCTGATCTCGGATGGTTGAGCTGATTTGTGAAACTCTCTCCCAACGCAGGAAGAATGAAGGTTTATGAGACGCAGCGACTTGTTGGACTCGACTGTTTGACACACAAGAGAAAACAGTCTGAATGCTAAACCACACTCACACCCCTGGTAGTCCAGAGCAAATTCCTGCTTTTACTTGTCACATAACGAAACGTGTGTTCCTGCATGTTGAGGAAACTATAACATCCACACTAATGTGGTGGATTTCTCAGTCATGAAGACACAGTTGATGACAGGGGAAGATCACGCATTCACACCGCTCCGGGGTGTGTTCCTCATTTACTTTTAACACAAACACTTCATTGTTCTGAACAAAAAGATAAACATATGACCTGACTGTGATGTAGTCTGAGTGTGAAAACATGTTCCTCATGCCTGACGTTCGATTTGCATGATGGAAGAAGAGTGTTAATAGGCACCAGAACACGCAAAGTCACATGGGACACCTTATAATGCTGATCTTCCTTAAAGGCATTTAACTCACTCTTATAGGCAGTTATGTGGTTTAACATGTGCATGCTATGTTTTCTCCATCACACATGTTTGTTTTACCAAGGCCTTTAAGTTATTATACAAGACAACATACTATATTGTACCCTGAGGCTCTTTGATTTAAATACTATACACAGTCAAACATAACGTTTAACATAACGTTTAACATAAACAAGCCTGTTATATTCCATTTGTATTCTGGTTTTGTCTGAACTGTTGCTAAAAGATGCTGCGGCTGCACATTATCCTGCAAGTGCATATTATACTGCTATTAGACTGCTATTATACTGCTATTATACTGCTATTATACTGCTATCAGCACTGCTCTGGATTATTATCTACTAATTATTAAAACTCAGGAGTAGGCCATAACAATGGATCACAAATATAACTGTAATGTTTATGAGGTTTATTTGAGTCTGATGAAATTTACAAATATAAGGCTAAACCCTAAAACAACAAACTGAGTGAACAAGTCTGCAAAATATTCAACAAAAGTTACCAAGGGACACCAGTTATCTCAGCCTCGCAGGCCTGTGATTAAGATCTCCTTAAGAGGGAATCTAGCAAGATGACAACTTGTGACACTCCACGTCTGGAATCAGATGTAGATCAATCAGATCACGACATCAATGTGGAAAGATTCAAGTTTGGTTATATGAAAAAAAAAAAAAACTCACTTTAGGTCATGCAAATGTTGGCATCGTTCTCAGGGCGGAAGCACCTTTGATGTGGTTTCAGAGCTTTTCCACTTAAACAAGATTATTCTATAACGCTGAGAACAGGCCCAGGCCAAGGAAACACCCCGGCTGCAGTGACCAACTCTGCAGGATCCATCTGCACCTCCTGCCTCCACCGACCGGAGGGAAGAGTGTTCACTGCTTTAATGACAAGGCGAAAAATCCCCCCAAAAGAAGACAGGTGTTACAGTATGTAAAGGCTGAGGAGATAATTACCACCTCTCTCCTCACACAAACACTATAAACATCGAGATGGCTGTAAAACATCACCGCACAGTCGTACTGAGTGCATTACCTCTGGCTGAGCAGCCTCAAGTTTGTTTCCAAAGCAGCTGTTGGGAGGGATCCTGAGGGACGGCCGGCATTAGTATGCATAACAGAGCCTAAGAGGAGCTCTAATTGGATTAATTTTATCACCGCCACCTTGTGGAAAACAACTAATGAAAACCTCCCTATCTCACTGCAATGAGTAAATCACGCCACACTTAAGCTATAGCATAGAGAGGCTATGACTGAAAGGATCCTTCACATTTCATCCCAGACTTAAACCACTATCAAACTGCATTGTGTTTGTAATGCACTGAGGATTTACTGTTGGATGCACCATCTTTCACCATTCTAATACCAGTTTTGTGTCCTTGTGTGTGCGTGGAGGGCCTCGTACATTTAGCGCGTGCATCTATTAACGTCAGTCATCACGGGCCGGGAGCGAGACGCAGAACAACACGCAACACGGCTGACGAGCTGCACGGCTGAGCAGGCAACACGGCAACACCTCCGGCTGCATGACAGGCCATGGTGAACGCTGAGAAAACAGGACCAATGCAGCAATCTGTTTACAGAGAACTGCTAAACAATCCTGACAGCCTGAAAAGCACGTTGAACCTCTCTCAATCGGTAAGGGCACTGAAATACACTCAGAGAGAGAGAGGGAGAGAGAGAGAGAGACAGAGAGACAGAGAGAGAGAGAGAGAGAGACAGAGAGAGAGAGAGAGACAGAGAGAGAGAGAGAGACAGAGAGAGAGAGACTGAATCTAAACCAGACCTGTCAGAGGCGTGAGTACACCAGTTCATTCACTGAATGCTTAAACCCTCTGCAGGCGACTCTCTGGTCTCACACAGCGGCCGGACAAACTGAGCAACGCCTCAAAGTCAGTGAACAAGAAGAAGATGATGACACTCTCCAAAGGCAGCGGCCGCAGCAGGAAGTATCTGTGGCTGCGTGTTGGATACAGTCACAGTTCATTCAGGTTATTAAATAATATAGACAGACTTGAGCCAGTCTAGACACTTCTATTAGAAATAATATGTGTAAATATACAGACATTGAGACAGTACATACTGGATATACTGTGTAGATCAGTGAGGTTGTCTACATGCTTTAGCAAGGGAAGACGCACATCATCAGATTAAAATCCTTCTGATTTGACTTGATAACCTGGCTTCAACACTGAGGGCAGAGGCTGCAGCACGAGGCATCTGAGTGTTAGGTGCTGGGTATGACGACCCTCCACTCATCTCTGGTTATGGAAAAATATACACAGAATCGACCCAGTGTTGTCTCACCGAGACAATGGATTGGCTGAAAGGTCAAATTATGTCAAACAATAAGAAGCTAAAACTGCAGTTTATACTCAACTAAAATGAATGCATGAGAATAGTTTTCAAGGACACTGGGAAAACTATGCAATCAGCATCAGGAAGCTTCAAAGCTCCGGCTCTGAAGCGTTCACTTAAGACTTAGTTATTAAGTTTACCACATATAGGATTTGTGCAGTATGAGTGAGGCAGCAGGGAAAAAAAACAGAAAAATTGGAGGCTTAAAAAAATTCTGCAGCGATGCAGTTCTCCTGGGAGAGGAGGAAGGCTGCAGCTGCCGGCTGCCTCCGTCACACCATCATAAGCTGCAGCAGAGAAACTCTCATCATTTAATTGTGTTCTGCAAGACGCGGCTGTTACAACAAACTGCTCAAAGAGCTCCTGAAGTAAAATATTAGCTGGTCTGAACAGCAGCGTCTAACTGAGGGACAGCTGGAGCTGCTCTTCTACTTTTGGTTGGTTTTAGGTCATTTCAGACGTTCTGTCAGTCACTGGCAAAGGTTGAATGTATCATCTGACTGATTATTTCATTGTCAGTATATTAATTAATTATGAAAAACAGATAGAGCTTAATTGTGAATTCATATTTTCCATCCAATACAAATAAAGAGCACAGAGTCCGCTGCATCCAGTGGAAACAGGATCACTTGTTCTGTTCGGTGAAAACAGTCTGTGTGTGGCGATAAATGTGAGACAGATAAAAAGTGAGGAGAGAGAACAGTTGTCCCCTGTGGATTGTTGAAAAAAATGGGCCCTTGTACTTCACTTGAGGAGCACTGAGACATAAAAATGTAATTCAGCTTCTTTTAAATCTCTCTAATACATTCTGCAGATAGAAAGTCACATGTTGGAAAATGAACCATGAATTATAAAAACATTTTAACACCACTCCTCGCAGCCTGTGAATGGAAGGCTCAGCGGGGGTTTTGACAAGTAAAAGCCTGAGTATCCATTAATTGTCAATGTGCCAGTGGTGCTGAATAACGGCAACTTGCCCTAATAGCGGAGGCCTCCCCCGGAGGAGGTCCTGCCTGTTGGCTTGGATGTGTAATTATCATCTTTACAGATGTACGGAGTGCAAGTCAACTCATTTCTGAGCTCGGCAAACTTTCTGCAGAGGTAGGGATTACACCACGGCTGTAAACACACAAGAAAAGGGCTGTCTCGCATTGCAATAACCAAATTAAAAAAAGAGATCAAATAAACAGCGTGAAATGAAACAAAAAGTGAAAGAAATTCAGAATAGCGAGAAGTGAACGACTGAGCAGCCACAACAGAAAGTCAGTGTGAAAAGGCTTAACAGCTTTGTGCGACCTGTGTGTGTGACCTTGATCCATTTAGTGGCTGCAGCGTTTTCAGCAGCATGGAGGCATCTCTGAGTGCTGCTATCTGAATCATCTCAGCCCCAGCTCCATCTCAAAGGCCTCAGATGCTGTTTTATAACCATAACCAACCCTATCCACGTCTGTGGGAATATTATCTATTCCTGCACAGATCTGGCTCCTTTCTCACTTATCTGGCAACTTTCTTTTCTTTTCTTTAAAAATATGTTCTCCAAAATATTGCTAAACTTCACCCCTCCCTCCATGCTGAAGAGCTGGTCCAGGCCCTTATCTCCTCGGTCTCCTTTGCTGCCTCAGTTAAGGGCATTTTCAGTTTGCTCATGGACTTTTATGGAGAGAGTGTATGAAAATAATGTTGGATGTGGGGGGGTTCCCACAGGTTGCACTGAACTCATGACTTATTCATATTGCTTATTTATGTCTCTGTTCACATATCTCTTTTCAACTGCATTGCCAGATTGCCAGAACTGTAACCTGTACATTAATGAGCCCAACTCCTGTTATTCAAATAAACCAATAGAGGAGTGCTATTCATTCCTCCTTATAAATGGACCTTGTGAGACTGTAGCCCGGTCTGCACTTAGTGGAACGCTAGCAACACATTAACCTTTCCACTTTTCTTTCTCTCTGTGTTACATGCATTTGAATCACAGGGGGTTTGAGTGCTGGGAGGCTGCTCGCAAGACTCGTGCTTGTGCTTGAGAGCAGCCTCAGGTGTGCTTGTGATCTGCCTGCAGACCTGTGGCTCTGGTCTCAGATGTCCATCTGGTTTCTGTCACTGCATTGCAATCTCCTGGCAGAATTATATGACTTGCCTCCTGCAGGCGCAACCAGATACAGCGGCAATTTAACATAGAGAAAAAAAGCCAAGAGTCAGAGACATGGAGGATAATCCCTGATGCAAATGTACAGTACACAGAGCATCCATGTCCCCAGAGAAAGACTGTGTCAAGGCCCCCCTCCCTCTTCTGCAAACTGTGAGGACTCAATCAACTGTGTGCTGTGATGAATCACAATACAGTCCATCCTGCTCTATGTATATATATATAAATATATAGATATACACACACACACACACACACACACACACACATACACACACACACACATAACAAGAGTTCGAGCCTCAGCAGAAGAACTGAAAGAGCACTACATCCTGAGCGCGTGCTCTGTCAGGAGGTGTCAGGCTTTAGATCAATAGAAGAAACAACAAGCAGGAGTGAGAAACGTCCCACAGTGAGGCACAAATAGCATCATGACTCCACTTCACAGAAAAGTAGCATCTAGATCATTACAGCGATGCAGCTAAGTGTGTACAGAGGGTTTGAACTACGTCCATAATGATTTACGTAGTTGGCAGATGGACCTGCAGCTGAAATAATGAAGCGCTACATGGCAGAGGAGGACAATCACCTCCTGCTACAGCAGGAGTGTTCCGGAGCAGCCACTCACTCTTTTTATGTGTTAAAATGCACCGAGAAGCAGCACATCTTTTTTTCTGGGGCTGAGACTCGAGCCAACACACTGGCCTGAGGGAGCATTCACACAGAGGATTCTTTCCAAGCACTTGCACATTCATTCTCATTGTTGTCTGGGATGTGGCATGTCTCGATGCTTAGAGAATGCATTTAGTAGGTGTACCCAAACTAATAACATTAAGCTGTGCACAGCACCCAGTGATTGTCCAGCCAACTTCAAAGGGCTTAAAAAGTACACTGGCACAAGGACGCAGCCTCAGTCGGCCCGTGGAGCAGCTTTAAAGCCCTGTTTAATGCCACCCCACACTGCTAACTGCTGAATATGGGGGCTGAAATAAAATGATACTCACTGGTCACTCAGCACAATGTTCCCGGCTCCATTTTCACATTCAGGTTGAGATATTACCTGTGGCAAACTGTGAGCGCGACCTTTTCCTGAATTCATTTTGCAGTGATCACAGATGCTGACTGGTCCGCTGCAGATGATCGACCTCTCTCCCCGCACAGACTCCACACTAAAGTGGTCTCAACTATCTTGTTTTGACAGAGTGCACGGTCGCTCCACAGTAATGCAAAGGGAGGGAGCATATGTGCAAATGTGCTTTTTGAGCACACCTGCTTTCTCTGTTTTCTCTGGACTAATGCTGCACTTCTGCCTCGTGCACGGTACATTTCCTCTCTTTTCAGCCTCTTCTCTGTTTTTTATTCGTGTGATCACTAACTTCAGAAATGTTTTTACCTTCTGCTCTGTGTTTGCTGTTATGATTCACCAGCACTTACACTGGATTTAATTAAGGAAAGTAATTACATGTTTAAAATAAAAGAGTGATTCAATGCTGAAGTTTTACTGTCGTGACTCTCGGTATTCGTGTCTATGAATAGAGATCTGGTTGCAGCATGAATGTGCAATAGATTCAGATTACAGCCATGACACTAAGACCTGTCACATGCAGATGTCTCCTGACTGAAATGCAATAATCACCAGTCATCATTAGTTTAAACTTCCACAATTTATCTTCTATTTATCTTCTATCTGCAGACAGCCTGAGTTTATACAGGGAACTAATTACCAAACTTTCCTATAAGCGTGATTAAAGTACATTGAGGTCGTCGCAGCCTTGTTGCTGTTTTCTCCAGTTCTTCCTGTGTGCTGCGCCTTCTTTTCTCATTACTGAAACGGGTTTGATGTTAACGTCTGACAGTCAGTCACCCCCATGTATTGGCACACACTCCTGGCAAAAGTTAATGACACTTCATGATAGATGGCACCTTATCTGTTTACCCATGATGCACTGGGCCATCATTTACCAAATTATTCAACGATGACAAGGGGCTGACTATCAGCGCGGTGGCAGACATCATTCATATCTGTAACATCATCTAATTAAAAGACATCACTTCTGCCAGACAGTTTCCTTACTGCGAGCTGATGCAAATTGATTCTCAGCCCCGTCTCGTCTATGCAAAGGAGCGATGAATAATGCATGGACATCACAGTCTTATCTCCTGTCCTGACAAACAATGTTGCCACGCTTTGAATATTCCACAAAGGTGTGTGAGGGTCCTTATTAGCAGAGCAGCCAGGCAGGTGCCGTCGTGGATTTACTGCCCTGCGCTGCCGGACTGTGGACACACCAGAGCCACTGATTTACTTTACGACGCCGCTGACTTTACGACAGTGCTTAAGACATTAGCATAGATTTTTACAGCTGCCATTCACTGATTATGTCCGCAATGAAGCGCAGAGCTACAACTGTGTGATGCAGGTCCGCCTGGGGCGCGATGACCAGCGGCTACGGGGTCAAATCAATAAACAGATTTGTGAGCATGTTACTACAGCACGCCGCTGCTCTGAAATACGAGTTCAAGGCTGCCAGGTTCAAGGTATTCCCCTCAAGGTCTGCGCTCGCAGGATTAATATTTACTGTTTGCAATCTGCACAAGGAAAAAAAATCACCAGCAGTGGGGAAACATCCAGGTCCAACACTGAGATCAGAGCAACTGAAATCAGCATTTAGTCTCCTCATGTGGATCCTGCAGTTGCTGCCCTGGCGGAGCAGAGCTCTGGGACCAGAGCGAGTGTCTCCGTGACACACAGACAAACAGATGCTTGAAGGAAGCTAACGCTGATGCTCCTGCTCAACACACTGACACCAGCAGCAACTCCCTGCAGCTCTCACACTATTTCTCATGAAATCTGTGCCCAGACCTACAATCGACCCACTTATTCCTCTGCGTTAGTGATGACACGCTGGCAAACTGAGAGAGATTTTGAGACTTTTACACAATAAGTGTTGGGTATGTATTGGGTATGTTTTCACCCTTGGTTTGATGAGTTTATTTCTACTGAATCTAAATGTTCTATGCAGCTGCGCTTCAGTGTATTTCTCAAAGTCTTTGAACTCCTTTGACATTCAGCTGAGTGAAGTCGGTTTCACGGGAAATAAACAGTGAAATGCAAACAGCTAAGAACAATAATGACCTCCAAGTAGTTAAAGCGCTGACGATACCGAGCACACACCTAACTGATAGAAAACTCTTTTTTTGTTTTATTGTCGTCTTCACATGCAAGAAGTCTCCAGTGGTGAGATCTTATGAAGTCACATACACATATTTCTAAATATATGTATATATATACACTTTCAAATGGTGGTCTATAACAACGCAAAGTGGTGCATGAGGACAACGAATGGGAAGTGAGAAGAGAGAGAGAGAGAGAGGAGGTTGAAAGGAACTCTGCCACAGAGGAAGAGCTTACTAGCATTAAATATCCTACTTCCTTGTGAGGAATTAAGCTGAGAGCTTGCAAAAAAGATCTGAACCCCGTGGAAGAAACAGTTGGAGTAAGAGAAACTTAAGTCTTCAAGGAAGCGCAGCTCTCCCCAGATTTGCCGGGGTTACTTTCTTTCGTGCCAGGAGGGTTCGGCTCCCACACGTTCATGTGTGATGCAGAGCGGCAGACGAGGCTCTCCGGCTCGCTGCCATTTGCTCTGGTGACTTTGTCTGCTCTCGGAAACGCTTTAAAGACAAAGGGCGGAGGAGATGAAGCTTGATTATGAATTCTCTCCCACTGCTAAATGTGTGAAGCCGGCCAAATGTCAGAGGATATTCTGTCAGAGGATATTGAGCTGACTGAAAATGTCAGACGGGGAGGAACCACGACAGGAGGAAACAAAGGGAGGAGGCGGAGGAGGCTGCCGCACACAACACGTGTTGAGAGGCTGGGATGTGGCAGAGCACCCGTCACCTCTCCTAATGAGGAGGAGCCGCACGGCTGCTTCACTGCCATCCTTTCATCTCCCTCACACAGACCGAACAGGTGAAGGCCGATAACTCAGCAGCAGTCTGGGCCTCGACCCGCTCGACCTTTGACCTCTCACCAATCGCCTCGTTTCAGAAGGCATCACTCACTGACAGGTCAGATGTTAACACCACTCTAAACTTGTGTCTGTTGTCTCCGTTTCTATGGCTTCAATTAACTTTTTCTGTTTCAGATTAATCACCTTTATTAGCTGATGGAACATGATCATTATTACAGCATTTTACGACAGATATAATGTGATTCTGAGTAATATCCCTCATCTAATGTGATAAAACACATCAGCTGGTAGCATGAGATCAGCAGATATCGTGGGCACACAACTCTCAGATGGTCCTTAAGTACAGAAGCACTTTGGTAATGGCACAAAAACCTGAAGTGGACTCACCGAAAGCAGTGTAAAACTCCTCTTTGGTCAGGTGTTCGTTGTCATTGATGTCGTTGTATTTCAGCAGGTCGAATAATGTGCACTCAGACACATCCTTGGACAAACCTTCCTGCTTGATAACCTTGAACGAGAACACATTGATGCTCAATTAAAAACAGGTTGATGTTGCTCTGTTTGTTTTCATTTTGTCAGGGTCTGAGTCATTGTATTCACTGAACACTGTTCAGAGGAGCAGAAGCTGAACCGGCACACGTTTCCCACCAAATGAGAGCATCCTGTTCATCTACACATCACAAATGTTGATGGAACCGTGTCTATGATGAATAATAGAAAATAACTATGAATAAAAGAACAACAGATGTAACAATGCAGCTCAAGCTGACACATCAGGAAAGAGTTTCACCCAAATAAATTCCAAAAATTAAAATATAAAATAAAATATGGTACAATAGAGGCACAAAGTGCAAGAAGTGAATGTGTACAGTAGAAATGTGTAAAGTAGAATCAAGAACCTAGATCTGGATCTACATCTAAGTTTGAGTGTCACGTCTGTATTGATTCAACACTTCACAGTAAATCAAAAGCTCTGTAGTGAGTCTCAGAGTCATCGGACTCACAGAGTTGAGACTTTGGGCCTCAAGTCGCACAACGTCTGTCACGCTGGATGGCTAAAGGCTGGGGAGCGGCCTGCAGAAGGCTGGTCCTGCTCTGCAGGCCGTGCACGGCCCGGCTCTAACACATCCATCATAGTGGATCAGCTGTCAGCCTGCTGATCACCGGGGACGGCTTTATGCATCATTCCTCGTCCATCGGATCAGTGCACTTCCCTTCCCCTGATGACTTCCCCCCAAAATGTAGGAGTCGTCTGTGAAGATGTAGAGTCGGTGCATCCTCCAAAAACAAGGAGGAACAAATAACTGGTGAGAGCAGTCAAACAGCTGCCTGTGCTCCTGACTGCTCCTTTCTCTGGAATGTAAAGTTGATCTACATCTAAACCACAGACTCTGCACAGAAGTTATAATGGAGCATCTAAATATTCTTAATTCATTTGCTTCCATTGCTTTGTTTTCTTGGACTGATGCTCACAGATTAAAGTTTTTCCTCATTTTCTGTTTGTTATTTTACCTTTTTTCAAGCAGGTCAAAGGAGACCAGGCACCAACAGAACATGGATTAAAACTGACTTGGTTGAAGTATCAGACTTTTAGATGGAATGGAAAGATGTTCTGATGTTAAAGAGTAACTTGTAGATTCATTAGCAGGTTCCAGTTATCCTGAACCAATAACCAAGTTTATGCGATTCAGCTTGAGACAGAAAACTTTTCCTGACATATTTCACCTCCACATGCATACAGTACTTTGGATTCATCTTGATTATTTGAGATTTCCGCCTTTCAGTGGAAGCAGAGGAGGAGCTGTTCGGCCTCAGTTATGGAGGACGTCTTGGCCTGTCTGAGGTTTTCTGTGGATCCTTCTGAGCTAAATGGAGTGAGGCGCCTCATTGATGGAGTAACCAGCGCTAATGCTCATTGAACATAGCAGCTTCTGCTGCTTCCAGATCGAAGCTCGAGCTCCTCCATTGGCTGGTCAGTCAGATAAAACACCTATTTCACAATTAGCAGCTTCACAAAGGCACATTTCCACCACTTTATAACACTGGCTGGTTAGAGAGATAAGACAGCTGCCTCACACCTAGCAGCTGTAATTACTCTGATTCTGATAAGACTTGTATTACGCCGCTATTAAAGGATTCTGAGTATTTGCTGATCGGAAGAAAAACGAAGCATTTGCAAGATGAAGAAGCAACTGTCAAAGGTCTAAATGTTTTCAATATTTTCAAAGATGTGACCTTGATATTTATTTCTTTTAAGCATAATTAAGTTTCTTTCTCTATTAAAGATTGGCAGGATTAGCCCTGATTCTGCTTTATATTTCAGTGCAGAATGCGAGGCTACAGCAGCGCTCACCACATGCCTCGTGTTCATTCTTTGATAAAAGGTATAATTTTGCTGGGTTGGAGTTTGGCCGAATGATTGGAGAAAAAAGGCAGTTTTGATTTGCCATTTTTAAAGGGCGACCAGGACTGAAAGAGCAGCGACGATGGCTCCCGTGCCCCTCCTGTGCACACTCCTGCAAGTCAAGAGCGGCAGGGAGGAATTTCCACCGCAGAATTTCCAATGAGATCAGAGACTCGCTCCAATTATAAGGAGCACTTCAGGGCACAGCAGTGGCATCGTGGCAAAGGTAATTCCTACTGCTGATAAGATTGTGAGTTTGCTTGTGCGATGCTCACTTTGAGAGTGCTTTCACACCAGAACTTAATTTGCAATAATCTCGCCTTCTTTCATGTTCATCTTTTGTCGATGAGGCGAAATTCAACAGCTGCTCAGCAGCCGAGGCTACGGCAAGAAAGCCACACAGAGTGACAATCGATCGACAAAACAGAGTAAATGAATGTGAACCTGAATCTATTGAGGCTGATATTTAAAGCTTCCATTACTCGGAGAGAGAAGACAACTGTTTTGTGGGCTATTAACTACACTGTAATTACATTCTGAGATAACATTTCATACGCCAACATAAAAACTCATTGAAGACACAATCCATAATTACATTGAGACACGCTCCCGCTGTCAGCCGGCAATGACAATCGTTTATTGAGAGTCGTTAGACTGATGAAACCATCTAGCTCTGATCTGTTTCATGTAATTACGTACCATGCAGGAACTTTGATGTGAAGAGTAAGGATGCAGACGCTAAATAATTCTCGCAGCTTTTAGGCCAAATAATATCCATAGTAAATACCTGTGAAATGACCTTGACTCTGATGCTAAAGAACATAAAAGGGAATAGACGCAGGAGCAGCTCGGTGCACCTCAAGGTTCATGCATGCATCCAAAAAAGGATCCCAGAAGAGAGAAAACCTTTGGATGTAATTGAAAGGCCCACTGGCACCACCTGTAATCCACTGATACTTGAATCCCTCGTTGTTCCAGAAATGTTCTCGTCTCTTGTTTTCTCTGAGAAAGTGCGTCTTTTGTAGCTGGAACCATGAAACCTGCCAACATTCCCATATGTGTCAAGGATAAAAAAGGACAGGGAGGCTGAGAGCAGCCCTTGAGGAACCCCCCAGAAGAACTCCTCCATCTGGATGTTTATTACCGACTAGTTTGTGTCATTCAGGCACCTGCAGAGCTGCACAGTGCTGCTGCTGCAGCTCGGCCTGGAGTACAATAAATGGCATTCTCCAGAGGCGCCAAAATCTGTCCAAAGTAATATTCAGTAGGTTTAAAGGGCATATTCAAATTCCCATTCAGAGCAAACTGACACTATGAATCATGAACTGCAACACAACACGGTTGCTTCGTGTTGTGTTGGCTCCGTGCAAAGACATGTAAAAATATGGAAATATCCCGGAAAAAAAAATCATTATTTTTGAGGCGTTACTTGACGCTCTGAGCTCAGAATATTAAAATATATTTAGATTAATCTAATAATGCCCCCCCCTTCTCATCAGGCCTGACGGAGCAGACCAAGGTGACCCCCGTGCAGATGGGAGATCCCACCGATCAGCAGGAAACCAGCTTCACAATAACAACTGATTTCCTGAGTCTGAAAAGCACCGCGGGTTGCTTACACCTTGAAATATTTAAATACGTCCTGTATCGAACGAATCCTCAGGAACCGGGAGACTTTACTTGTTATGCACGGTCTCTCCTTTCTCTCTTTCTCTCTTTCTTTCTTCCTTCCTTTCTCTCTCTCCTCTCAGCAGCCACAGAGAGCGGCTCTGCAGCCGGCCCCTCCTGGCAGCGCTGGTCACAGGCTGCAGCCTCCCACCGTGCCCGGCTCCTCTGACCCACATTGCTTTTCAATAGATCTACCTGAGGCCACGCGCCGCAGAGACCAGAGGGAAGGCTAGGAGCAGTGAAATGGACACAATTATGGCAGACATCAAAGCGGGCGGTTTAAACACCTGAGCACACAGATGGCTTGCTCGCTTGTCTTCGCCGGTTTGGAGGGATATTTACATAAAAATGACTTTGCAGTTTGACTGACTGAAGAGGTGCTCTGGCGCTGTGGGGTGTCTCCAAATAGAAGTAGATGTATGAAAAGGTAAAACTGTTTCTTCTTCAGCTGGGAAAGCTTTGACAATTAAAAGTCTCCAGCACTAGAAACCATTGCAGACTCCCATTAGAAGTCTGTGGGAGCTCTCCTGCAGATAAAACCATGTTACACTTTCCTGGCGTGTTTCTTATGGTGCGTTGAAGAGGATGTTCACCTGGGAGAGCTCGCTGGCATCGATCTGACCGTTGCTGTCTGCATCAAAGCGTTTGAACATCACATCGACCAGTTGCTTTCTCACAGCCATGTTGTCCTTGTGGGCTCCGCGGCCGCCCGACCCCATGTATCGCCTGTCGTGCAAATCCAGAATCTTGGTTTTCAGACGCCGGTAGTCGCTCAGCCTGCAGTTATCATCTGGAGGGGCGAGAGAGAGAGAGAGAGAGAGGGAGAGAGAGAGAGAGAGAGAGAGGGAGAGAGAGAGAGAGAGAGGAGCATTTAGGACTAGGAAGAAATGTTTTTGTCGTGGACGGTCCATGGAGTGGCTGGAAGAGAACAGGCTGTTGTCATCCTGTTGCTATCCACTGTTACTGAGTCAGCCATCGGCTGGTTGAACGTTCATTCTGTTTCCTCCTGTTACACAACTCAGTCTTAAATGAGACTGTGGCAACTGTGTGAAATATGTCGATTAAGAGGCCTTAAAAGCTTGTATGTAGATCTTTCTGGAATCGTTTTGTGATATTCATTGTTTTTCACAGGCAAACTTGACCCGCTACATACTGATTATGAATGATGGAGACATGTGAATGCTCCTCACAGGGTGGAATATTTCTACAGAAAACTGTTGTTTGTTACATCCAAAAGCTCATACAGTATTTAACCCTGCTCTGTTTGAATGCACAAGATGCCAAAAAAGCCCAAAAAGTTTCTCCCACATGAGAACAAGTCCAGCAGCGAGATGTTCTACTCTTCTACTTAACGACTAGATATCATTAAATGTTTAGTGGCAGACTGAACAGAAATAATGCACAAATACCTTAATGACTCCCAGGTGTTGCACAAGGTACATGATTAAAAACACTGAGCTTAAGATCGCTAAAACTGGAAGCCTCGACTCGAATCTCAGCCAATTAGTGCGTGTGAAGACGAGAATCCCCCCGAAGAGACACATTATTAAACAATAAGCTGCTGTTTATATTCAGCAGAACCAGAATCGGAGCATGTCTACCATTGTCTGCATCACAATAACAAATGCTAAAGAATTATTTTCCCGAGAGGAGCGCGGTGAAGACAGTGACAGTCGCGCTGCTTTCCCAGCGCCTCAGACTCGGAGCGTCGACACAAAGAGGCTGACGAACAGATCCATCACACGGTGTCAGAGCGCAGCCTGACAGCGGCACAAAGCACGCCCGTGTCGTATTTACCATCCACCTTCAAAGACTCCAGATCAAAGAAGCCGACTACATGAAAGGTTCGGCAGAGTGGAGTCAAGGCAAAGAGAAACTAATGACTAGAACTCGCGCTTGACATGTGTCATATCAAGCTCTCATTGTCGATGTGGAAGTGTTTCTCCTCTAATAACAGTTATATTAGCTGGTGTCAAGCAGCCCACAAGAAAAACTTTGTTGGAGGTGTTTCTTAAACCTCCGGGGAGGAAGGTGCCATTTCTGCTGTATCATACGAGGTGATCACATACTCTGGAGAAAAAAAAGAAAAAGCAATAATGGCTGCTGCTTGGAGTTTCCTGAGAGACAAATGAACTTTAAATGATTTAGTGGGCAGAGTAATGAGATCTCCGCTCAGCAGGTCTGGATGCTCACAGAGAGCTGATGACTGCTTAAGCAGAATCAGAGGAACCCCAGACACCAATGACATGTCATTACGGGTCTGAGGGATCTCATTTCTGGCTTGAAATTTCTACTGGAATTCCTAAGGCGAAACAACTTAAGCAATCAGGGAAAATTTAAATGAGATGCAATCCGAGTAATCTTGGCACTAAACATCATCCCGGCGTTGGAGGAGATCAGTTCTGCTAACAGTCTGTCAGTGAAATCAATGGGTTTCCAGAGGAGATGAAGTTATTTTTATTTCCATCTCTATTCCATGTGACCTCGTCACAGTGTGAAGATGTAACATTTTCTGGCACTGAAATATTTAGTGTTGTGACTGAGGAAGGTGGGATGCAACATTTAAGAAGCTTGTTTTGCTTTTAACATGGATCCTTCATAGTCTGGCAGGAACAGACCATCAGATAATCTAATGGGCTTTGATGACTGAGTGGAAAGACAAAATTGAAGGTTATCCCAAATTATTTTACCGACAAATACAGGACAAAAAAACACAACAAATACCTACGCTTGATTTTACTCAGTTCAGCTCAATTACAGGAACTTTATTTTTCCCCCAGGATGTGATTCAAAGCCCTGTCGAGCAGCTAGGATCGTGAGAATAAAAGTAGAATAAAAACAGGACAGAGAAATGGAAGATTCTGGCAGGATTTACGTAAGGTGCAGAGTTGTACTTGGGCATGAGTTGAAATGGTTATAAATGTTACAGCAATGTGTGAAAATAATGTAAATCTGGTCTTTTCAGCTCCCAGGGCTGAAGTCTGATGTGCGCCTGAGGGACATTTCCACACTGAAGCTCTACACCTTCAGAAAAAAGCATGTAGTCTAACGACAGTAGGGTAGTAGAGTAGTAGTGGCAGTAGTAGCAGCATCCTCGTGACTTTAGGTGGCTTTACACATCATCGAGCCCTTTCCTGTTGTTCTTTTTTCTCCTTTAATTTGTCGCCCCTCTGTAAACATTCCTCTTTCTTACAAGGTCTCCGTTGTTTCTGCTCGGAGGACTGAATAATTGAAGGCTCCCATAGCCAGGTGGAGAGAATTAAATATAAGCACGGAGCTGTGGAACAACGCTCCAGTTTGTTTTAGCAGGTACACCTGTCAGCCAGAGACACGCAGAGTTGTTGACAGATGTTGGAGTTGTGCGCTCAGGCTTCCTGCAACTAGCAGCGTGTGAACAACAGCAGCAGCCTCAGCGGCGGCTGCCGAGCTTGTCTGCTCCTAGCAGCCGCTGCATGGAGCAAACCGGCCGGGCCATCCATCGAATCACAGGCTGCGCCTCGGCTGGGGAGGCACAGGCGCTGGGGTTCACAGAGGGAGGAGGCGGCCGGTGGAGGCGGCTGCTCGGGCTGCTCGGGCTGCGAGTCGCTGCGTGCCGGGGGACCGGCTCTGTTTTGACAAGTGTCAGTGCCAGAGAAGCTGCCTCGGTCACAAATGGCAAAATGAATAAAAGATAAATGGCTGCTGGCACAACCAGGGGATATGAAGGTCAGCAGCGTCAAAGGTACACACGCTCTGCACACACACAAACACACACACACACACACATGCTCCTACATACATACAACCTCCCACCGCCCACATCTCCAAACAGAGCAAATCTACACAGGAACTGTCAGGATTCATTAGACGGTGGTCAGGATCGGATCTGTTTCAGGCCTTTCAGGGAGCATCAACTGCTCTGCAGAAATCCATCTGCAGAGTCCAGAGGTAGCGATTCCCTGTCCCAGACCCTCAGCCTGCGGCTGCTCGGGCCCTTTCTGCCACCGTGATTGCTTTCGAACTGTGTGGGACACAGTTAGCATGCAATCAATCATCTTGCAAAAACACATTGAGGTTTAATCCATGGTGCTTTTACCAGCCTGCAGCTTCAGCCTCACTGTGGATGAGTCCACTCATCATTTAAGAAGCATGTTAAGTTTCTAGTTTTCAGATCATCTGCTTGTTTCCTCCCAGCTGTTCCAACCAGGGCAGCGACGGGACTTAGAGGTCATACGAGTCTCAGCGTTGAACTTTTCTCAGATGTCAGTTTTATCTTTCCTGTAAAATCCAATTAAATGTGTTTCACTGTGAGGTGTGTAGAGGAGAGAGCAGAAGTTATGAACATATGCCGAGATAATAGAGGAGGAAACCTAATAATAATAAAAAGAACAGTTTCAGTGACGGTTGTAGATGATATCTGCCATCAGTTCACAGCACTTTAAAACAGGTTCTGTAAGTGGAACCTGCAGGCTTTACAGATCTGCCCTTATTTCTGCTGTGTTAAGGGAGATTTTTTGGCAAAGGTGAAAAATCCTGACACGTGTGTGTGTGTGTGTGTGTGTGTGTGTGTGTGTGTGTGTGTGTGTCCTGTTTCTCACATGTCCAACGCTTCCCCACAGTTTGACCTTCATACAAGCTGCTCTAAAAAGAGCAGAGTGTGTGTAAAGCCGGCGCTCAGAACGATGGGAGGAGGATTCCCAATAAGCCACCGACAGCCATCCTCTTATGTGATTTCAATTACAGCAGCTTAACTATGAAATATGTTTCTGTTGCCATGTTGGCTCCTGGTTTAATCTCTGATTTTTTTTTTCATTTCCTTGTCATCTTTACTCTGTTAAATTCTTCAAAAAATTCTGTTGCAAACGTACTCCATTTGTGCAACATCTAATTATGAGCTAAGTAAACAGCAATTAGTGGCTGCAGCGTTCAAGCAGAACTATCGACTGAACCGCCACAGCATTTTACTCCTGTCAACATTATTCACGATAGAAACAGAAAACATTTTTCTGAGGCCAGGAGGTTGTGCAGGATGCTGCTGATATAACTGACTTGGACAGTGGAGAGAAACTTTTTCCATCAACTCACTGAAGCTTTTACACTCACTCTATCGTTTTCCATTTGACCATTTGAGTTTTGTGAGGATTTTAAAACATCTTTGGGAGGGTATCTTTGCAAAGTGGCTGTTACGCTGTCAGAGAGGCTTTTAGTCAAAGCGTGGTGTTGTTTAGAAGGTAGGAGGTGGTGTGGAGTTGTTTTCTATTAGTGGCTGTGTGCTTTACTGTGGGGCTGAGGCTGCGCTGACCTTGCAGCTGACAAACGTCCCGGTCAGGGGCTGCACGCGTGCGAGGCAGCGGGCCAGCTCCCACCGCCAGCAGCCATTCCCTCTTATTAATTGCCTTGAACTGTTCACATAATGCGGAGGTCAAGTCCCCAATGCATGTCAGAGTGAGAGGACTCATATGCACTGCATCGATCGAGGACGAATGATTTATTTGATTAAAACTATTTGTCACAGGGTAGCAGCAGGCAGGGCCAGGCCCCTGTGAGCAGAGCTGATTCGCTGCCTTCTGACTCGTTTCATTGTTTAATTACTGCGTCTGTTCACATAGAAGAAGCAGGCTCCAGGTTTGCAGCCTTTTGAGGTTAGCTGATACCTGTTTAAAGGTGTGTGAGGGATGCTTTGCTCCATGCTTTGGTCCAGGTTTTATGTGAGAAGACATAATAGACTGATTCCAGCTAGCCAAGCCAAACAGCCCATGAGATCAGGATAGTTCCAGTGAGTTCATCAAGGCTCCTTAAGAATGAAAACTCATCATCCTTCTGTTACAAACATCTCAGTTCAGAGCGTCTCCTCCATCCCAGCCTCTCCTGCCTCCACACGTTATTGTGCGTACAATAACAGCTGACCTGAACCAGCATCAGTTGCAGTTTGAAAAATGACCTAGAAAAAAAAGAGGAAAAAACAGTGGATGTTGAGTGAGAAAGAATCAATTCTACCACGTCTTTTCAGCCATGCCTCCTCCCTGCTCGAGGCGTCCGGGCCTCAGCCAGCAGTTGTTGTTACAGCTGCGCTGTGCGTAGACACGCAGGGTTTGACAACGAAGAAAAAAAGATGTTTGAATAAAAAATTGACAATATCTTTGGTTCTGCTGCAACAAATCTGCAGCGTTTCTCCCAAAACTGCCATCGACGTCATGATCCTGACAACGCGGCATTAAATCCTAATGAAGTTTGAACACTTGAAGTCCAGGTGTGTGCGTGATGTTTCAACCGGATGCGATTTCCTGAAACTTTCCCATCTGCCCGGAGCGTTTGCGTCATGGTGAATAGGTGGGAATGCAGGCAAACAGGTGGGACTGTAATTGAAATGACACAGAGCAAAGAGCTGCTGCTCCCTGGCAGTCTGTCTGCGCTGGATGCCATGCAGGAGCCGCTCGCTGGCATCTGACAGAACAAATACTCATTAAGTTTTAAGCTGTCAGCGGCTGCCAAATAACCATGCGCATTTCACTGCTTTACGTGTGCGAGTGCCACCTGAAGTTATAGTGCGTCTCCCTGCTATCTGAGCAGACAGCTGTGGATGTGCCAGCTCCTCAGAAGACTCAGACCAGAGACACGTCCCCAGCACGGAGACAGTTAATGACCAGTTTGATGGGACGTCAGGATGTTACATACAGACATGAATCACAAAGATGGAAAAATGTAGCTGATGAATCCTGAATCCACAGCGAAAAAAACACTTCAATGGGATTAGAATCGGAATCATCAGTACAGTAGCCGGAGCTGATAATGACACTAATTAAGCAGGTGATTCTTAAATAAGACTCCTCGTTCCACTCATTAAAACCTTGCAACCATTAAAACACATTCAGAGGTGGACGTCTACACTGATGGAGAACAGCAGCTGGATCAGCTCCATTTATAGAGGACAAACACCAAACATCCTCCAGAACAAACAGTACAAACCGAATCCATGATTTAGTTCAGCAGCACTGAGGAAAAAAAACAAAAGAACGTGTGGAATAAATAATTGAAGCTACACAAAGTGCGAGTGCAAAGAAATACTATTAAAACTCTTCATTAAAAAGTGAGAAATATTGAATAATGATTTTTAGCACAAGACCACATTTTTACCACAACAGCAGTCTAACATCTATTTAAGGTGCAACATGTATAGTCTTTGAAGCTGTAGCATCTGTGAACTGAGCATCATGTACGTCTTTCCCTCTTGATGCCATTCACATTGATTTTAACAACAGTCTGTGTCACTCTGACTCTGTGGTAGCAGCAGCCACACCTGGAGATGGAGCAGGACAGGAGGAGATCCTCCAGGGTGAGACAACGCCCGTCTGCAGGGAAACACTCAGGAGCATCGAGACAAACAATGTTTTCTCTGAACGATGTTGTTTAACACACCTCACGGAACATTTTGAGTATTGTGGGGATGAGACAAGAACACAGAATAGATTTCTGCAGCTCCTGATGCAAGCTGTGCGTCAGAGCCGTAGAGAGACGCTGACAGGAGCTGCTCTGTCCTGCTAGTGTTGTACTGTCTTCCCCAGAACTCACAGCAGCATAGAGAAAAGCTTCTCCAGCCTGTCCACAGTTTACTGAGGCCATAACAGGCCACTCACTCACACTCCTCCTCTCTCTTCTTCCATCTGATGCTTTAAAAGCACTACTGTTTTATTTATACGAAGGGAAAAGGTGGCTCGGCGGAATAGCTGGAGTAAACTCCACTCAGTGTCCCAGCCTCGCCTTGGGGGGGCCACCCCCCCACCTCCCACTCCAGCTTTTCCATCTCTGTCTCCAGGGCTCCAGGTTCTGCCACTGTTCACAATACATCAAGATGGCGTAGCGTGACAACTGGGTTACCCAAATCAGAGGTCACTGACTGCAATCTTTAAGAGCAACTAGAGGTGTCACTGCTACAACACCTGACTGGATCTGAAATGGATATGTGGGCAGCAGAGTGCAGCCTGCAGCTCTGCCGCGGACCAGACTAATGCAGAGGGGACCTCGCTGCAGACCTCTGACTTCTTACTGAGAATAAATGAAAGAAAACTTTCATTGAGGAGCTGTGCATGTCTCTAAACCTGAAGACTACCTACCAAATCATGGCTTGTTATGACAAAATCGTCTGAGAAGAACTCTGGAATCATCTGGTTTGAGTGAAGACACCTCTACAAATTCTCTACACCTCTAAATTCTTTAGCAGCTGATTCCTCAGTCTCTGGTTCCTCCTTAGGTTCCTCCTCAGTCTCTGGTTCCTCCTCAGTCTCTGGTTCCTCCTCAGGTTACTCCTCAGTCTCTGGTTTCTCCTCTGACTCTGGCTCCAACATATCAGGATGGACATGTAAAGTGAGGTGATCACTGTGGCGGTAAAAATCAACCTGTGGTTGCCAGATCTTTGCAGAAATGGACTAGAATACCGCCAGAGCTGGAAATAGGATTGTAAAAGGGCAATGAAACCAATATCCCATAGCTTCTATGTCTGTGTTGTGTCTGTTTGCTCCACAGATGCAGCTGAAGCTCTCCCCCCCGTCTTTATCGTTGATGTATTAGGCTCCAGCCCTCTCCTCTCACCTTGAAGCAGGTCAATGCCACCAGGGAGACGTCACCATGTGCACCTTTGTTAAACAACCTCAGCCTCTGAACCATCTGCCCCCATAAACCACAGAAAACCCTGAATGGAGCACTTCCAGTTCACTGGGTTTCTGATCCAGAGCTGTGAGTCTCCTGGAGACCTGTACGCTGTATTTACAGCAGAGCAGAACAATGTTGTAAGCAGGAACTCATATTAAATGACCACAATTCATACATTATGCAAGTGAGCGAAGCTGTAGATGAGAGAAATATTCAGAACGAGGCTTCAATTATTTATAACCTTCGTTGTTTTGCCTTTTTAGCCAGTTTCAAGGAAAATACCCAGATTTTAGAAAAGATGCAGATTGGTTTAAATTAGCGTTACGACACCACACTTACAAGCTCAGACAGAGAGTCACAGAGAGGAGCTTTGTTCACTTGTCAGATGTGATCCCAGTGGAGCTGATTATCCAGCGCTGCGTCCTGGTGATGACACGATGCAGGACGGTGACCGCGGTCTGACGACACCTCAGGATGAACTCGTGTGACATGATGGTCACAGCTCAAAGTGGTGGATTACACTTTGTGCAGGTTAGTGGCTGAGCCTGACTACTGCAATAAACCTCCTGTCTGCTGACTCCATGATCCACCTTCCTCTGCACCTTCCTCTCCACCTTCCTCTTCTTTTACATTTCCATGGGAGAGAGAGAAAAAACACAAGCGCTGCCAATGAGAGCGTTCCCTTTTTTTACCTAATGGTAAAACTGTATTTAAATCAGCAAAGTGCAGATTGTTCACAGAAGCACATTTTCTGGGTAAATGAGCAGAGCAAAGTAGCACCTGCTACTCCACAACTTTCACCAAATCTGATGGAGTGACATGTTCCAGAGCTCCAACTCTGGCAAGCAAACCTCAGAAAAGGTTTGGTTGAGGAAGTAAACATTATGCCAACCTGGACATAAAGTTTAAACTTCAACAGTCAAAGAGGTGTTTGATAATGAATCTTTACCTGCAGCATTAATATTATGCAGAGAGCCTCTCTAAGTATAACCATCAATCATCTGAGTTCTGTGTATCAACATAGGCACAAGGATGAATCTGACTGTATACACAGTTCATTTGCCTATCTTTATCTATGTGTGTATGCAGAGCTCATTAACCATAAATTGACTATTATTTGTTTTCTATGAGCACAGGACTATTTTAAGCGTCTATATGAACATTTACAATTTAATGTTCCATCTTATCTTTGCTTCTTGTGGCTGCTGCTGTGACTGGTTATTTTACATCTCCTCAGTCGTGTCATCATCAAACACAAACTGTGTGTGTGTATGTGTGTGTGTGTGTGTGTGTGTTAAGTGCTGGAGATAATGGATATACTATATAGTTGACAGACTCTGAATGAGCATGTGGACCCATCAAGATAGACTAGAACTTGCTTTGTCTGACTTTGTAAAATGATTTCTCTTAAACCCAAATAAAGTGAAGATAAAAAAGGAAACCGTCTACTGTCGACACCTGAACACGCCCCTAGTGTAGCTCGATATCTGAGGAGCAGCAAGTCGAGAGTATTTTGTCAACACAGGACGACGGTTCATCATTAATAGTGGATTATAAACGTCTCTCCTTCCCGCCTCCTTCTCGGCCCAGACACTGATACATCCGTGGAGTCCAGGTCTGCGTCCTATTGACCGTAAGACATTTGGGATGTTTATTTTTTACCCTGGTGGTTTCTCAGCACTCAGAAAGTCTGTTATCGTCGTATCATATTTGCCTAAAATCAGTTTATTTTGGTCTCTTCACTGTGTGAATACAACTGTACCAGGCCATAAATCTGTTTGTGGATCTTAAAGTTCAGTCCGGCTGTAATGGATGCCACTGGGAGTAGAGCAGCTCTGTGTCCTGACCTGCAGGAGCACTGATTATCTCGCCTCCCTCGAGTCCTGCTTTCCATACCACTGTGGGGTCGGCGTCAGGTTAAAGGACTCTATAATCATCCATCTAACCACTCCACTCTGAGCTGCAGAGCATAAAGAGTAGAGTTCCTATAGATCTGCGGGCCTATACGTGCCATTCTCCACAGCCTCTATTGATTGAGTCATAAAGCATTCAGCTTCACAAACTGAAACAACTGTTGGGGCGCAACACTTGTTCAACACACTTCTTTTCATTCTTTTCTTTTTCACTTTTGTGACGTCTTCAAAATGACACTCTGGTCACGTTCCAGTCGCGCTGAACTGAAGCCAAACGTGGAGCAGCGTTGTGACCTCTGCTCACTTTCTAATCTACTGTGATAGTGGGCACATTTAAAACCTAAAAGTGAGCGGCTGACTTAGCATTGCACACCCGTCGTAACCTTGCAACATCTATCTCCACCGGTGCAAGAAATGTCTAACATTACTTTCACGGTTTTTCATCAGTCGTTCTCCCTTTGTTGCAGTGCACCGTGATAACCTTGATCATCAGAGGGGAGACGCAAACAGGTCCAGGTCAGCCGGATTATAAAGCATTTCTTTGGCTTCCAGAACATGCATTTTTCTTGCTGATGGTTTGTCAGGAATTGAACTGTTTTCTGATGTATGGAGTAATCTGCCATATTGGCAGCCAGCTCCGTCATTACTGCTTTTGACAGACACTCATTCAAACTGATAGAGCTGTGAGGGAAAAAAAAGGAAAGTTTCTCAACAAAAATCAAAGCGGAGGCTTTATGTGCTCTGCACTTTATGAGCTGAACATTTGACTACTTATTCACCACAGATATTTCCCAAAGAGACGATGAAGAAAGGCTCTAGTATTTTGCCAAAGCTTCAGAGGAACGTAAAGCTTAACTTTAACATGTTATCAATAATGAATTCTGCCGAGCAGCACTGGCCTGACGAAGGCCTCATTTAGGTCATGTTATACTTTATTTTTCCTCATTAAACCTTTGACATGTCACATTTCATTTTCACATTAATTTATAGCTTGAAGCTTGAATTTATAAAGACTTACATCTGCCACAGACTTTAAGCTAATACAAATATCTCCTATCAAGGTCCACTAACTAACCTAATGTGCAGCGATCAACAACATTAGACTCAAGAGTTGTATAAATGTAAACTAACAGGAAAGGTAAAGCAGCTCTGACCAGAGCAGAGCGAGCCTCAGTCATCGTCAGGCTGCAAGTAACACGAGCACTACTTTCACCAAGGTCGAGTATGACCTGCTCCTTTTCTGAGGTTTTATGAAACCTCTTCTGTGGTTTGAAGGTCAATCCACCAATCAAGCTGACATGAAACCAAAACAGTCATTTTGCTCTAAACACAAAAACACTAAACTCTAAAATCTCAAGCACAAGAAGAAGCAGCTATTTGAACTGATATGACCTTCAGTCTGTTTTGTCCAGAGAGTTATTTATTTATGTATTTGTTTATTTATTTATCGTTTTTTTCCTCTTCTCCAGCAGCAGCTCCGTCCAGGACCTGAACACCCAGCACATTTGTCACGTCACCAGGTCAGATGTGCCGCGCTACACATAGACTGAACGCTTTGTCAACACTTAGATATTAGAAGACACCCACGTCTCTGCAACCCAGTCAACCCTCCCACCCCCCATACACACACACACACACACACACACACACACACACCCACACACACACACACACACACACACACACACACACACACACACACACACACACACACACACTCTCTTCTCTTCATCTCTGCATCTGTGACTTGCACACAAACACAGCGCTTCAAGCAATGTTGGCAGCTATTGTTCACTTTTATTTCACCAAATTGTTGGAGGGCTTGATATCCAGGATGGAGGAAGTGGGTGGAAACAAAAGAGAGGGCGGAGGCAGAGAGCAATAAAATGACATTTTTCAGGATAATGGCTTTTGGAGGAAAAAAAGGGGCTTTTAACCAATACTTTAATGGAAAGCCATCTTGTGTGGATTTCAGAAGCGGTTTTAGAGCCAATTCACTCAAAATCACAACACTTGCAACAGGATTCAATTACCCTATTCATCACGTCTGAAGACTTTTTAAAGCTCTGCACAAACTTGCAACTTCTTGGAACAATTTGGAGCACGTGACACGCGGTTAACGATGTGTATTCTTAATCATGAGAAAGTTGTGAAAGTCAAAGTGAAGGACAGGAGGCAGAACGAGCAGACTCCCACATGTCACAGTTGGATGCTTCAACATATACTGAGCACATATTTACATCATTGACCTCAACATTTGCTCTAACACCTTTTCTGTTTTCGAAAGCTTTAAATATGTTTATTTCTTGGGAATTTCCTCACGTGAATTCATTAGCATGTTATCAATCTGTTATCCCGCTCAACGGGGGGAGGAACATCAAACGTGTGTAATTGGCTCATTTGTCATATGATTGTCTGGGATCCGTGGCCCGGCGCGCTGCACACACACCTCTGATGGAATAATTGGCCATTTTAGACACATAATGAACATGCAAATGACTATAGGATGCTGTGGAGCTGCGCTAGCTATAAATATCCCCATCGATCAAAGACGCCGGCTCCTTGTGTCGGAGTGTGAAAACCTGCTGGGGTTTCGGCTTTGTTTACATCAGACTGCACCCTATAAAAAACACTAGTTCAACATATAAAGAGCTGAGCTGAGCTGTAGGTGGAGGGCAGAGGTTCAACGTCTCACAGAAACACAGCGGCTGAAGAATTTTAGATGTTCCTCTGGCAGGATGAGATGCGGAGATCAAACATTTAATTCAGACGTTTCTCTCAAAAAGGTATGTTCATGTTTTAATATCAAAGCTAAGCTTGTTGTCCTTCACATCAGTGCAGTGCAACCTTTTTATGTAATATTTAACATTTGCTTGTGCTTCACTTTGAAAACACATCTAAAGATACGAAAATAAAATTCAACTTTTGACTGCTGTTTAACTCCGGTGGAAAACATCACGTCCTCTTATCCCGATTAGAGCGATGATTGATTAAGCTGTTGAAAGTTCGTCTTTCCATCCACATCACATTTCTTCTTGTTACTGGATCCGTTCGTTATCAATCATTTTTACTTCTCTAACTGACATGGACCTCACTCCAACATCTTTATTTATAGATCTTAATAACTTTAGATCAGATCAGAGGAAGTACTTCACGTAGGGACGAGTACATTGCTCTTCCACGTGAAATTACAGATATTTTCTCCCAGCTCCTCAGAGAGAAACTGAACAAATATACACCGTCTCCAACACAAACATGCCACAGCAGAAATGCCCAAAAATGTATAAATATATATCATTTTTCTACCCTGTGCATATGATCTCGTACTAATTGCTCTTATAAATAGTGTAAATCAGGTCTCAGGTGTGGAGACTGCACCCACCAGAGGAACACGTAACAGATAATTTGAGATATGAAAGCTCCCTGAATAAATTGCTGAGGAAAAGTCCTCATGGGCTCCTTGGCTAAAAACACACACGTTATTATTCATAGACACCAGTGAAGAGACAGGAGTACAGTACGAGTACAGAATTCATCAAAATAATCCTGAAGTGCCGCTGCAAGAACAGTCTGGATTCTGACATGAGAAACAAACAGAAGTGCAACAAAATCCAAAAGAACCAACCAAACTTAAAAATGAAAACTGCACTACTGAGCTTTGAGCCTCACCGCTTGGAATAGGTGGGAAAACAAAGCGGGAAACAGGGATGTGTGGAAGTGGTGAGATTCAACCAGCCTGGCTGTTGTGTGAAAGAGATGCTGTAATTAAATGTAAATTAATAATAAGTCTCAAAGTGTTGTTCAGAAGCCGAGACAGGAACTCCCTGTGCCACCGCTCAGTCATCACTCCTCTATCAGGCCAGTGGAGCACCTCTGACAGAGAGGGAATCACACACACACACACACACACACACACACACAGATCGAGGAGGAAAAAAATACAGACCCTGAAAAATAAAGATCAAGAAAAGCAGCATTTAAACAAGATGGGATGAAAGTCAGATCGGCGCCAGATCAGGCTGTTTCCCACGTTCAAGGACACGTCGACAGCTACGGATCAAACTGAGGAGCGAGACGACGCCGGCCTCGGCCCGCGTCCCACATCACATCTCCTCATCCCATCGTAGGGCAGTCATCATCAAATCATCACTCATCAGTGGGAGCCTCCACCCCGAGGAGGAGGAGGAGGAGGAGGAGGGAGCAGGTATTTTGCAAACATTTGCATTTACATTTCCCATTTTGCAGATGCTTTTATCCAAAGGGATGAGAGTGAGACAAGAGCAAGAGCAGAGTTTAAGTTCTAGTTTAGAGGATATAAAAGGAGAAGTACTCTCTGAAGAGTTGAGTCTTCAAACCTCATTTCAGTTTAATATCTAACACGAGGCTTCTTAAATGAGGAGAGCGATTCGTATTCATATATGATATTCACAGGGCAGACTTTGTTCGGTCGCTCCCTGGGTTCCCTGTCATCCATTTCTCTGTGACATCGATGAGCCTGAGTGAGGAGCCAGGCTCGATAGAGTGGATCACAGATCGAAGCCCATTGTTACCCAGGATGCTGCAGGGCCACAGATCGTATGAGTCAGCCGATCAGAGCTGGTGTGAAAGGACACAGTGTGAGGCTGTTTACCCCCGAGCAATGCAGCGATGCTGTGTGACACACACCCTCGTGTCTGGAGTTTTCCCAAAATACTTCCTGCCAAAAACTTCCTAACATGCACTCAGCATCCAGTCGGCTGCACCCGCTGACCTTCTGCAGGAGCGGAGCCTCCTGGAATGTGTCTTTACCTACAAGACTGAGTGAAGGTCGATCTCTGCTCCGTCTCACTGCACGACTTGAAAAAAGTAATTTTGTCAGTTTTGAATTTACTTTGAAGGTGGTGGTGAAAGCCCTCCGGAGGGAGTTGAAACACTGACCGAGGAGGATCAGACTGAGCCGAGTTCACTGCCAGGTCGTCACAGCTACAGCATCGATGGAGCTGCAGTGACAGCGTGTACCAACTGTCCTCTCACTGCTGCGGTTGGGAACGTGTTTTCGCTCTCGTATCGTGACCTCAACAAAATTTGTGGAGAACGGAAGCAGCTCTGGAAGCTGAGATCTAACAGAGCAGGATGAAAGGAGCCTCTGCATAAACCTGTAACCGCTGACTTCGCCGCTAATTCAGCCGACGTGTAGAGGTTTCACTGTTTCTGTCACTTTGACAGGAGCCGGTTCAGTCTGCACTCACAAACTGAACCTGCAGCCTTTAAAATGAGACCAGCGCAGCCGCTCATCCCTGTCAAACCTCAGGCGGCGGGGGAGATCCGCTCCAGGCTGCGTCCTTCAGTAAATATTAACTGTCCTCAGCACTCGCTCTGACTTCTCACCCTCATTTTCCCTCCGAATCTGTCTGAACGGTAAATCCCCACACACCTCGTGCGACTCAGCCTGTGATTGCAGGTTTTAGGGAATCTTATCTTCTGATCAATAACACGAGAGGGACGAAGACGTCTGAGATCACAGACTTTAAAGTGTTCCCAGACAGGAAGTTTATCTCATTCACCTTGCAGCAACACAACCCACTCGACACCTCATATATTATGGGCTCAGGCTTCAGGGGAATCGCCAAGGACACGTCCTGATCAATGTCAAGCTCTTATGTTTGCCTCTCGATGATTATGCAAAATCTGACATGTTTTGTTTTTTATTATTGCTGGTTTGTCATCGGCCTCCTGCTCTGGCCCCTCCCCCAGTGGAGGAAAGCTATTCCTGCCAGCAGACACACAGAGTGATGAGACCATTGTGCTCTGAAATTTCCCTGACCATATCAGTTCTCAACAAATGGGCCAGTGCCACTCCCTACAGCTATGTCGTACATCGACACTGTTTTCCTACTGCATCTGTCTTCATTCTGCTATAATAAGGCAGGCTAACGGTGCCATGTTCTCAGGGATATGACTGTCATTAGCAGATTCCCATGTTGGGAGGGAGAGGGGAAAAAGGGTGTTAAAAAAATCAATGAAAAAGGCGACAACATTGTTGTTTGGTGGTAATGCCCCCGTGCTGATTCAGATTGCTCCAGACAATGGACCTTTACAACGTCTCCTATTAGAATACGGTAAAGTGAGTCATGACGGCACCATTCATCCCCGCTCCGAAAAGTAATTTCACCGCGCTCTTTCAAGTATAATGCACGAACCGAGCCTCCTATTTCTCCATTCTGCAGATCATGTCAAACTGTAATTCTCTTAGTGACCATTTAAAACGGCTCAATGATGAGCAGTGTGGCGCGGGTGCTCTCTGAGCACCTTCATCTTTCAGGAAATGACTTGTTTGTCCTCACTTTGTCCTTTTTACAGACTCCATGCTTAACACAGAGTGACCCTAAAGTATTATGATTATTTTATATGGTGTCAAACACAAATATTGAAGACAACCTCATACAGTTCCAGTGCATTTACCTTTTTTTTTCTTGTAAAAATATATATTTAGGGGCACTTGAGCACCCCTGAACGAGGTCTAACGATGCCCCTGGCAGCAACGTGTCTGTGGTGCTGATGTGGCAATAAATAAATAAATAAATAAATAAAAACTGCATCACCCGATCTCTCAGACGACAGAGGAGCACATCATCTGGACAGACTGAGCTGCAGCATTAATCTCTGCCACTCTGAGAGCTGCAGAGCAGTCGCCACATGCATCAGAAAACACTCTCTTACAGGTCTTTTTTTTTAGAAAAAGTTTCTAACTTTTTTAGAAAACTTTCAACCTGAATAATTTCAGGAGCAGAGTTCCATTTCACTTGTTTTGTGAGCTGGTCTCTTTACAATGATTATGATCCATGTGATGCACATGGCTTTCAGAGGGGACTGTCACAAAGACCCTGCAGCTGACAATGGTTTGGACGTCCTTGCAGACTTAATGATCCACAGGTTCAGCTTTTAATGAGGAGCTTGTTCTTTGGCACTGCTGACAACGCCGATGCCAGGTCTCATGCAGAGGTCGCAGCTTTAATGGCGCCACAGAGTCATTAGGAGGAAAGCGAGGAGACACAGGAGGCTGCGAAACCCAGCAGCCGCTCAGGCTGAGCGTCTCTGGTGGGAGAGACGCAGATCCATCACTAAGGTGGAAGGTCTCTGGAGGCCCGGAGGTATGATGCTTCATGAGCATGTTTTTCTTGGCGCGGCCCGGGGGACTCGTCCTCAGAGAGTGAGCAGCTGCGAACAAAAGAACCTGAGCTCCACGAGGCTTCTTACGTACGTTTACATACAGCCCAATTACAGATGTTTACTGCTGCACACTGACGTACAGTATCTGCAGAGCCTGCTGCAGATGATAAAACTCAACTGTAGCACTAAACCATTTATCAGAAATACCCACAAAATACTTGATAACACACTCAGTACTGAGTGCAACACCAGTCATATCCAGCTCTAGTTTTGATGTGACATCAGTGATGTAAATATACGTTGGATGATAAAATGACAAAAGCTGGAAACAAGACAAATCAGGCCCTTGACTCAGCTTTCGTGTTTGTAAAGAAAATTAAAGCGAAAAGTAGAATAAATCAGTGGTGCAGCGCGGCTGGCTCCGTGCCCCCCCCCCTTACTTTGTAAACTACTCAAACGCTGGCGACGGCTTCAGGGGAACGCCGGCCACGTGTCCCCATCAATGTCAGACGTATTGATTTTCCCTCCTCAGTGATTATGCAAAATCAGAAATACTTGAACTCTGAGTTACATCGTAGCCACAAAATGCTAAGTCACCTCTGCATCGTCTGCTTCTCCTCTCACACTGTGACGCTGCACATTTCACTGCGTAAACTAGCGTGTCACATCTCAAGTTACGCTCAGAAAGACGAACCAGACTTCACAAAACGTCTGAATAATGGGAAGATTAACAGCTGATGAAACTTGTAGGAGATGTAACGTGAGAGACGTGAGCGGTGAGACGAGCTGCAGAGCAGATCATTAATACACAAGCAGCTGCACAGCCAGAGGATTTATACAAGCCAGAGCGACTGTAGTTCCGGGTTTTAGTCATTAATCACGCTTTTGCAGTAATTTGAATGTTTTCGGCAACCTGTTCCTGAGTGAAAGCCTACCTGTAATTACTGTGCTACATTACTGCAGAGCCGACCCCCGCCATGCATATTAAACATCATGCTGAGCCCGTGCTAGCTTCACATATCTCACATTAAAGCTGTTTTAATTAAGTAAAAAAGTGGAAACTGTGGCTCATAAACATTTTGAATACATTAGGCATATGCAGAAAATTACACTGCATGTATTAAATGATCCCTGAGCACAGAATGCATTTCTCCTCTGAGGTCGAGGACAACAACAGCTTTATTTTGCGTGGCAGTGAGAACCAGACAGTTCCCGTGTTACTGCCTTACTTTAACCAGGTGTGATGTAATCGAGCAACATAACTCATCTGAAATGTTCAAACAAAGCTCGTGTAGAAGTGTGATCCGTGTTCCCCGACATCATGACGCAATCTGTGAGTCAATGATGCAGCGCAGCCGTGCACTTAAAGAGTAAATAAAACATGGAGGAGCTCAGGCAGGGAGAGGTTTATTAGGAGCCAAATGTCTGAAGGTTTTCTAAATGTATGATCTCCCAGATAATTGGATGTGCTGAATGCACCGAAATCACTTGCCTGATGCGCCGCAACCTTGGCCCTGATTGTCTCGTGGCGATTGCCTGCTGCAGAGACGGCTCGGCTCCATGCACACGCTTCCCCCCGCAGATTGGACAGGCTTTTGTGCACCACTTAATTTTCAATCAGATCCGATGCCGGCGAAGTTGTCATGCAGTGTGAGGGGTAAATGCTGGGGTCAGACGCTCTCCCCAGTGCTAATGAGAAGCTTCAGTCAACACATGGCTGTCATTTTTTATCCTGTCTTCACCACAGACGAGAGGCCAGAGAAGGTGTGTCTGACAGGCCTGTCCGTCTCCGGCACAGACCCAGCCAGCTGCGACCACAACCAAAAATGGCTCCACTCATTTATTTATTTATTGCATATGGGTGTCAGTTCAAAACCAATCATCCCCTGTCCTGTAACTTTTTTGCTTGGGGATTAATTGTCTAACAAACGAGTGAAGCAGGCTCCTCTGGAGCTAAACGTTCCACTTGGTTCAAGAACAAGCTGAGGAGCACCGCTGAACATAAACAGGTAAACGTAAACGTGTGCAGAGATGAGATGAGATGAAGTGGATTTTTTTTTAGTAGTCTGTCCAGAATCTAGAAAAAAAATCAGCATATTTTGATACTTTCTATTGTAAAAGAGCATTGAGTCACATGATCGTCCATGTGAGAGGCAGGCAGACTCAACCAGTCACGTAGAGACACATAAAGTCATATGAACTTGTATGTGAGTAGCAGACAGGGCAACCAAACAGCATGGACTGAACTAAGTCTAATAATGTCCCACAGCCAATGAGGGTAAAGCCTTCCTGCGGTTGCCATATAAGCATGATAATATATGGTCTGATTAAGGTATGAACACAGCAGCACAGACTCACAGCTTCTGCTGTTCCAGCCTCATATTTCACTCCATCCTGTACAATCATTTCGCTCTCACAATTGTGTGTGTGTTCAGTGCATATTCTACCAATTGCTACAAAATCATACAACACCCCAGAGAAATCTGAATATGCAAATCCACTGTATAAGCATAGTAATAGAACTGTGTTGCAGCCATTCACTAACACATTGTTTTGGGAATAGTTGCACCGCAGGAGGACGAATACATTTTGTTTTCAACAAAACGCCATCGTGACCAACATCCTTCATTTTAATGGACAGAAGCAGACGGCAGCAAAAAGGGAAATGTTCTCCAGTTGTAATTTCCACAGAAACAAGACATGATCGTCGGCCAACTCTGGTCCAGATTCACCCAAAAGAGACAAAACTTTAGATGGAAAATAAAAATCCAAAGCCGCACTGCAGCAAGGTCCATAAACTTCTGAATAAGAGACCTGACGAAGATATTGCTCATTGATGCAATTCCCTATTGATTATCTTATCATCCAAATGTTTTTGCTTCTTTTTTTTGCATTAACTCTCTTTTATATCTGAACAGAGGAAACATGCACACAGTTTACAGAGCTCATTTATATTTGACTTGAAACAAACTAAACATATAAAATGTGAGATTCCTGTATTACAAGTCTTGAATAATGTCCTGTTTATCGTTCCTGCCAAATGGAGGCTTTACAGGCGGAGGTTTACTGTGAATGCAGCCACACTTTGACGTACGTGTGAGATAAGAGGAATCACTAAGCAGACGTGACAGGAGTCCAGAGGAATCGACCCGCTGGCTGCGGCCTCTCAACAACAACCAGGTCTCAATTCCCATTTCTACCCTGAAGACTGGGAATTCCATAGCAATCCATTCAGTGACATCAGAGACGTTTCACTGGCACTGAACATGCCACAAGCATGATTACAAAATAATACCTCGTGACCTTTATCTTGCCTTCAGAGACGCTTTATTGAAATCTGTTAAGATAAAATCCTGGCAAATAGCAAAAAGCCAGAGACAGCTGGGACTGGGGCATCACCTCCTTTGTGGAGGTAACTAATATTGAACTGGAGGAAATTCATTATTATGCTGTGATAATGACTCTGTATCTCCATATTGCCAGGTAAATTGAATCCATTACCTGGAGGACAAATAATCCAGCGACACATTTAACATGCCTTTGAGGGCACATTCATTTTACCCGCTAATAACCTCTGATCATAATGACATCTAGATTTGGTTGTGAGCTCTATTACGTTTGCTCAATTATCCATTTCCTCTGATTGCCACGGTGGCTTTTGTAGTCGCAACAAAGAGCAAATCCTCCGCAGCTGTGTGACATCCAGGCAATCCACACGTGAAACTCCACAAACGTGTTTTCACGCTTCTCATTTCTGAAACATGTGAAACTGTGGAGGAGAAAACAAAGCCTTTAGCAGAGATTACCAGTCGCTCCAACAGGTTCTCGTGTCCTCTCCCTGGAGCTCTGATCCAATGAGAAATTGATTACATATCAGTCACAGCAAAAAGAGAAAACGTCTGGACTGAGAAAGGGGCGAGAGGAGAAGGAGAGAAGGAGAGAAGGAGAGAAGGAGAGGGTTTTGTTTTTTTTGTTTCTCTTCTTTTTGGCTCTTGTTGATCTGATATTGATTGTCTGACATCGGTCAGATATCCCACTCTGCATTGCGGAGGGACACTGATTGGGAGCAGGGGGGTTGGTGGGCTGGGGGTCTGACAGGATGGGGCACAGAGAGGCTGATTAGGGCTGTCACCCACCAGGGATGATTGATCTGAGTGCCTTTTTCTCTGATTGGGATGAAACAGATGTTTTGATTTTTCGACACCGACTCGTTTGGTTTTGGCGCCGAATGCTCCTGCAGTTTGCAAAGTCATGAGGAGGAAAAAGGGAAAAAAAAAAAGAAAACCTGCAGAATTGTGAGAGTAAGCCTGCCTCCGTTCAGGACACGTCAAGTCACATGATCCTTCATGTGAGTGGCAGGTAAGACAGCCAATCAGAATCAAGTCACGTAGAGTCTCGTATAGTCTTGTAGAGTCACATTTATTCATATAAATCAGATTTAAGCCGTTCATGTACCGTTGCCATACAAGCATGAAAGGGCACCAGATTGGTGCAGGAACAGAGCCTAGCATTCCCACATCACTGTGACATAGCATCTGAGCCTTTCTGATGAAAACATGCTACAGCTTCTATGTCAATGTGGATAAATGCTGCTCTCAGCCATTCCAGATTCCCTCTGAGGTGGTCTGCACTCCGGCTGCTCTACAGAGACGGAGACTGTTCTAAAAGCTTGTTCATCCCGCCTCCCTACGGCAAGCCTTTGTTCTTTTCTAATTTGAACAATGCAGCTGTGGGAGAACGCGTTCTTGGTGAGGATGTGTGGTTTGTTTTTTGTTTGGTGCTTTACAGTTTGGTTCCATCAGCTCCAACACGCAGCTCCAGAGCCTGTTCAGAGTTTCCCAGTCAGCAGAGGAGCTGTGAATCCTGCCGGGGACCCCGGTGATGACTCGAGAATACCATGAATGTGTCTGCGTGAGGTTTCCTCCTCGCCTGAGCGCAGCAGAGGTGCAGAGTTGTCAGGAGCTCTCGCCTTCAGTCACGTCTGACTTTACAGGAGGGAGAGCGGAGCCTTGTTTGCAGGGACTTAGAATGATTGTGTGTTTATACAATCAATGGTGGAGAGCAGTCGACCTTCTCCTGGGAAATATGAAGAGTGCAGTCGCTCCAGCTGCTCCCGCCTCGAAGCCGGGCTGATGTGTCTGAGGCAGCGATGTTCAGGCAGTCATTAGCATATGTGCTCTAACGTAGTGTGCGTAGTCTAAGACCCTCTGCCACACTGCTGTGTGTTTAAACACACTTTACTTGAGAACTGTAATTGTTTTGCAGAGAACATGGAGACTCTTGCTGATTACACTGCAGCTTGTCATGTTTTCCTCCTGTTCATTTATTCCACAAGGATTCACCAACATCATTATTTTCCTTCATGGCAAGATGAAAGTGTAGATGCAAGAGTGGATTTCCTTTTTTTTTTCCAAGCACAGATCTGTGTGGTGTTTAGCAAACTATTAAGAATGTGGAGAAAAAAAAATCTGCATATTTGGATGTTTTCCATGTTGGCCATTACAGTGAAGGAACATTTGTTGAAAAGTGCTTGTTTACTGTGTTGTTTACTGTGTGAAATCCTGTGATGAACAAACTGAACGACTGCACATTTAACAACTCTGCACCAAACAACAACGCTGAGTGGAGTGGCTGGCAACCACTCCTTCAGCCGAGAGTCAGAGGCTTCCTGCTCTTTAGCTACAAGCTTTGTGCTGAGCCTATAGTGAACCAGCACATGGAAGCTTCCCTGACATCACTCCATCTTTCAGCATTCCAGCTAGTCCTGCATGTAGTTACAAATTGCATTTCTTTGTAATTCTACAGAAATGTACTGGAGGCTGGTTGTACGTCAGGTCCCAGAGGCCACAGAGCAAACAGGACCATGTGTCCAGCAGACCCCACACGTCCCAGATCAGAGGCTGGTCACAGGCGCCCTCACCTTTGTAGAAGCACTCCTCGCTGTGCATGATGGTAATCCTGTGTCCTTTGAGACAGGAGGCCCGGTGCAGCTCGCAGTGGTTCTGGTACAGCTTCCCGTCGGAGCCGCACACAGGTTTGTAGTGCGGTTTGCACTGGTCCAGGCACTCGCACTCCCCCTGAGCCGTCTCATGGTTGACCACGCAGTGACGGCCCAGACCGCAGTACTTGTGCTCACAGGGACCCGGGAGGGCTGCGTGCCCCATGAAACCTGCAGGAAATTAACAGAAAAGAAAGACACATCTTTATCTGACACATCTGAGATACATCTTTCACAGCGACGTATCAGCAAGCCTCTTCATTGTAGACCAAACGTCATAAACAGAGAGAAAAATATCTCTTTAGAGGGCAATGATAGATTTCTCTTTTTTTGTACATCAAATCAATTCCAGAGTGGAAATTCTACTGTATGTGTAAAAATTAATACGTAAGCAGTGTGTAAAATAATAAGAAAGAACACAAAGTGAATATGACAACAACAGACTTTAGTAACTGATGCGATTTTAGACAAAATGTCACAGACACCAAGAAAAAATGTCTGATATAAAATATCTGCAAAATGTTTTGTTTTTGTATCAATTCAATAGAGTGCAGTAGAGTCAAAAAGGTGCTGTAGGTCAAAACCGTTTGTATAAACAGTATTTATTGTTTTTATGTCTCCATTGATGCTGCAGTAACGCAGACCTCCCCTCCGTGGGGCAAATAAAGCTTTATACGATCTTATCATATCTCGTCTTACAATTGACCAGCAGGGAGAAACATGTTCTGTGTAAGTGAGCGTGTGTAGCTATTATGTAGTCTCACAAAAGTACACGAGGTTGTGTTAGCGCTGTATAGACTCCCCCAGCAGCAGTAAAACTGGTTCTGATCCACACACAAGCTTCTCCTCCTGCTCATTGTAAGACAGAAAACGTGAGGAGCAGCAGCTCTGCTTAATGAACACATGCAGGGTAAAAAAATTAATTAAATACATGAAAAATCCTCCCCTTTTCCCTGCAACAACTCTTCTGGACTGCTTGGAAAAGTGTCATTACTCAGATTTATTGACATGAGAATTCCCGTATATGCCCTGACTGTCTATTTATTTGAATAAGGGAGTATTGAACCTTGAATAACTGATTAAATAATGAAGTCTTGTGTGCAGGATAAATGTGTATTTACACCGTCACTGCTGCGCTTTGACTTCAGCGGACGACCAGAAGGTCATTCTGGTTTCTGTGGTAAACGGCTCATACTGGCACATAAAGAGCTTTACAGTGATACTGGCCCAAATAACATCCAAGCACTCCTGCTCAAAGAACTGAAATATGCACTGAAAGAAGATGAAGCTTTTCTTTTTTTTTACTTTTTTATGTTCCTATGCGAGAAAATTCACCTTATTGCAATAGTAAAGACACAAAACAATAAATCATTGCTTCAGGTCAGGTAAGGACAGCTGTGTGTGTGTGTGTGTGTTTGTGTGTGTGTGTGTGTGTGTGTGTGTGTGTGTGATTAAGCTAAATGAAAAGCGTGGGAAGCTTCCTCATGTTGAGGCACATACGACATGAAATCAGAAAAACTGTGTTTCAGCTTTTCTTCAGGGATCTAACAGTGTGCGTCTCTCTGGGGGAAGCGTCCCGATTCGATCTCGACCGACGTGAACTCTAAAAAGTGTTGGCAGGCTAACGGATCGGCCTGTGCTGGAACCCATGGACCGCATCAAATATATTGGCTTTCCAACAAAAGCTTGCTCACCAGTAGATTGCCCTTTGAAACAGTCCTCAGAGGGCTGACAAGTATGATAAGCAGAGAAAAGTGGGTGCAAAAAAAAAAACTTCAGAAACTCTAATCAGAGATTGCATTTCTTTCCAGTCTTTGTAGACTGTAGATGTTTTGAAAACCTGTACGTGTTTTACACAGTGAAGCCTGGACTCTCCACCTCCTGTCAGTTGTTCTATGAGCTCAATGTTCCTCCACACCAGATCAGCTCAAACGGTCGGAACTGCACAGGTTTTGATTCTATATGTGACACAAGGTAAAACTGAAGTGCCACTTCCTTTTCTTAAAAGCCACACATGGACTTTCACTTCCAGGACTTGGAGGAGGAGGAAGAGGATGGTTCCCGGGATCCGTCTCCAAGGACCAAAATATATGGGTGATGAAGAGTCACCACTCTCTATGAAGTCTCCTCATGTCTGTGAACCTCTAACCAGCTCTTTAACCACAATGGGTTTAATGGGTTTAATGGTTTACAACACAAATATGGTGAAGATAAAACAAGCAACTTAAATCCCATTTTAACGCTCTCAAACACTTTCCCCACATCACACACTCTGATTCTTTATACATCGCTTCACTGTTTATTATTGAATGTTCACATGTATGTTTGGAGGTTTTTAGAAGTTGCAGAGTTAAAGTCTATTCTGTCCGATGGAAATAAACTTTTCTGTTTCTGCTTCTAATTCTGTGTCCAGTCGAGGTGTAAAAAAGAGAGAAATGGAACCGGGAGGAGGCACAGACTTCCACAGGCATCCACAAACACTGAACACAATCTGTTTTCCACCACTGACCAATAAATATTGACAAGTGAGCCAAGCTGCTCTGCATTAATTAATTCTATGATGCATTTGGCTTTGAGCAGAATGGTCTCTCCTGATGTACTGGGTGACACAAATAAATAATAAAATAATGAAAAGAGATAGATAGATAGATAGATAGATAGATAGATAGATAGATAGATAGATAGATAATGTTCAGTGTTCAGTGAAAAATATAAATTTGTCTTTTAAAACAGAGCCAGACATTAACAATTAGACATAGATAGTTCAACCATAGCAACCCAAACCAAAGCCAACCACATCATATCAAAATTGAACCATATCAATATTGAGATTTTTTTATGTAAAATAAAAAGAATGGAAAAATAAAAACATTTTATGATTTCAAAGCCTCCTTGTCCTGAGTCCTGGACCTTCACTCTATAAATGAGTGGCTGTCAACTCATTCATGAATATGTGAGCTGCGTTTCAGCGGTCGGATGATCGGGTAAACAAAGTGACTTGAAGTGTTAAGCCTCATTCACATCCCTAACATCTCCCCACACACAGGCCTGCATTATCCTCTAGCCGTCACAGAGGATTTAGATGAGAAACAAGTGTGTACACTGTGACCTGATTGGAGCCAGTCAATTTGCCAGTTTATTAAATCCCCGCGGTGGCCGGGCATAATGATTATTTAGTGAGTTTGTGTTGCAGCCGGGCCGCCTCTGCCCCCAGCAGGGTCAGCGAAGGGCGCAGCCGCTTGCTATCAGCATGCACATCCAACAGCCCGCTCATCAGCTGACATCAGAGACGGATGGTGGGGGGGGGGGGGGGGGTGCAGCCATTCATTTATTGATGACCTCTTACTTTTCCAGTGGACAGAAATGCACGATGCTCGGAGCTCAATGTGAACCTGAAGGCTCCTGTGAGAGATCTGAGCCGCTCTTGTAAACACCTCGGACATAGATCAGGGGACGAGCCGAGGCAGCGTAGCGCAGCAAGGACGCAGACAGCAAGACAGCAAGAAGTCACAAGAAGGAGCAAACTACAGACCTGGCGGGTTGTTCTATAGCCTCACATACAAAGGATGACGATGGGGATTAAAGGTATGGAGCTACAGTAACAAAGACAACATATCAGCACTGGTTTTGATCAGATATGCTACTTTACTACGCTTCTACGATCCTTTATTTACCTGTGGGAATATTACTGCCATTTCATGCTGATCTGGCACCCACACACGGGCCGGCTCGCCTGCCTCTCCCCCATACTTTAACTTCAGTTTCAATGTCTGAGATGTGAGGCGGTGTTTGTGAACCTGCCTCGTGTTAGGGTGAATTATTACAGCTCCATTCATTGGATGAAACCGTGAAGTCTGACACTGTTTTGATCCGACTGAAGGGAATTAATTAAGTTGGCATGATGTTAATGCACTGTTGACGGCTCCTTAAGCAAATGTTTGTTTTACCACTGATGAGTGTTTCTAAGGTGTGAACATCAAATTAAATTAAACTGAACCCTGTTTGCAAATGACTTAATAACAGACGATCGCTATCAGGTAGCTCACCCAGTGGACTCTGTCCAAAAAGAACATCATGAAATACATGTCACACTAACTTGCATGACTTCAACTGCTTAGATGACATTATAGCTTTATTAGTGATTGGAAAACAACTGTGTCATTTCAGACAAAATGCAGAATGTTCAGCAAACAAACATGAAATATAAAAAAATCTGATAAGAACAGATTGTTCTGATAAAGTAATCTAGGTAAGCTGCACATGTCAAGTCATTCACTAAAACTGATTTGATGCCTTTTAACTTGAGTTACTGAACATAGTTGTTATGCATTTACATTATTTACATGATTTATTGTACATAATCATTATTATCTATCTGTGCATTTTATTATCTACTTATTAATGTTATACAATAATAAGAACCTAATCTATGTAAATACTACATGTATCCGCTAGTTGTTTTTCCATTTGCAACCCCGTGACCACGTTTGATCTGCGTAACAAACGCAGCTTTGATTGTGATTGTCTTTGATCGGCTGCGACCGACACTAACGTGCACGGTCTCATTAAAAACAAAGCAGACAGAAATGTTGAGCGTTGAGTCGGAGCATGTAGGCAACACGAGGTCCTGACTCCTGTGACTCCAGCGTGCATCACTTAAAGGCCACCTTCCCTCACGCATGCACAATGAGCTGCACAGGCTGGAGCCGGCTCGCAGACGCACCTGGACATGGAGGACGACCTGAGACCTGAGTCACTGCGGCCGATCAAAGGCTCGCCATCACACAGGCTGAGGGCGGGAGACAGAAACAAACCAACACCAGCGTTTAACAACCTGCCCTCTCTGTGAAAGCGTCAGAGCCGCTCGCTCTGAATCTTAAAGCTCGCTCCCACTTAGGCAACACGTCCCGACGAGGACACTTCAACAAGCCATGGCTGCGCTTCCTGTTTCTGCCCTGGCTTTTTCCTCCTCGTCCTAAAGCAACAATGCTCGTCTGGTTCCCATCTGATGTTTTCCATTACAGCCGCTCTCGGTCCTGAGGGAGCGAGCGAGTGTGGTAAACAACAGTCAGAGGCTCAAAGCTCAGAGTTAAGCTGCCCCACAAGCCCCACGCTGCACAACAAGGGGATGCAAATCAGAATAAACTACAACTAAAAACAACACTTAAACTTTACACGCCGCATAAACAATGTCACTTTCCCTCGCAGCGTCTGACACTCTGCAAAACAGAGTTCTGAGAGAGTCTCTGCAGACGCTGGAGAGGTTCAGACGCTGCTGTGTGCAGCTCGGCTGATACCACAGACACAACAGGAGCCGCTCCAGCCGCTGCTGCAGCTCCAGCAGCTCCACGCGTATTTTTAGACCTAGAACCTGTTGTCATGAACACAAAGTTCAGAGCGTTCACACTCGGAGACGTGACGCCACTCACTCCTCTGCATCCTGAATTAATCTGCGACCATTAGCAGCGTCTGAGGAGCAGCCAGACCCTGAATGTCACCAATTTGTTGACGGTAACTTATTAGTCATATTTTTTGTTTATTTATTTATTAATTTATGTATGGAGGAAGCAATCTAATGGCCCGAACCGCTATGTATTTATTTATTAGACAGCTTAAGCTGTAAATATGCACATCAATATTTATTCCACTTAAAATTCAGGCGCAGCCAGCTCATTTGTCATGGGTGAGTGTTGGGTAACATGCAAATGCTACGAGAACCAAACAGTTTGTGATTTAATAAATCTGGAGCAGCTGGAAAACTGTGCCAGGTTTTTAGTGGTCACTTAGCGGGTTTACATGGAAACTCCCATTGAATCCATTCCAAATGAGGCTTACAGGTCACAACTGTTTACAGGATATCATCTAATCCGATTGCATGTTTGTTTAAAAGTGAGACAAGATGAGCAAAAATGAAGAGCAAATTTCTGAGACAAACATTACATTCAGTTTTAAAAAAAAAGGTGAAATGAAATGAAATTTCATTCGGTTTGGGCTGATTCACTCCCATAGAGGTGTTTATAAGGTAGAAGAGGGAAACAGCATAAACACACACACACATTTCTCAACAGAACAATTTCTAATGATCCATACTTTTGAACCACATGTGCAAAAATAACGCACTGCATCAGAAATCACAGTTGTCAAGCTAATGGCTGCAATTTATGTCCTGGAACAAAGTGTTTACATAAATAACAGCCTTTATTTGCTGCATAAATCCCAGATCTTGTGAGGAAAACAAAGGCTTGATGTTTCCATCCATTTTCCCTGTGGATCCGTGTCAAAGGAACATAATTAATCTGATGCGAGTTGTAAAACAATAAAATATAAACGGAGCGTAGAGGGGAGGGGCTGTTTTTAATGGACACTAGAAAACAGTCGCTGTGTGACTATAAATATCTGTGGACCGACGGGACAATATTCCATGTGTAGTCTATCCACAGAGGTTGAGTTTATACTTTACAGTGTGTCCTCTGCTCTGCAGAGAGGTTTGTGATGAATGTGTCAGAGTGCATTTTATGAATAAATTGGATGCGACTTGATTTGCTTGTTCTGTTTGATTCCTGCACAGTCTATTCACATGCTGTCAGCTGTGTTTGGAGGGAGCTTCAGGATGGATGGAGAGCAGTAAACACACCTTCTGCCTGCATCTCCGCCTATGGAAAACGCCCCGTCAACGCGGTTGTTTCTCTCTTGTGATAATTTGAGGCGAAGCGCAGAACTGCTTCCCCTCGCTCTCTCTCTTGTCAGCACGTTTGATGACTTTGACCTTTGCACTTTTTAGCGGTGACCACATTTAGCATTTAAGAGGAAATGGCATTTCACTGTTCACTTGCCACAAACAGGCGGTAAATGTCTACACTGCGAATGCAAATGCTTTCTCCTCACAGTCAGCGTTTCATTTTTTATAGGTGCGAAGCAGAAAACGCAGAGTAAGGCTGGCGACGTTTCAGTCCAGCAGGCTGCGAAGCTCAGCTCTCACTGGGGGGGGGGGGGGGGCTCGCTTCTATTAGCCATACCCCGGATTCAGCCTCTGTTCACGCACAGTTGCACCAAATTCATTTTAAAAGATGCCAAAAGAAAGAAAAAAGCAGAACAAAGCCACAAAGATTACGAGCAGAGCCGTCCGAGCGGGCTCCATTTGATGCTTGCACCAACATTTACGCGGCGTGTCTCTCCTCGACTGGAGGACTGGAGCTCTCTGGGCCCGAGTCACAGCGGGACGCCGCTTGCTGCTCTGCATTTCTGAGGAAGGACGACGGACTCGTCGAAGTGGAAGCGAAGTCATCAATGTTTTAAACCTAGTGGCTTATTCGACTCCATGGGGCTGAAAAAGCTCTTGTGCCTCAAATAGCTTCTCATAAAATGTTCACGAGTTGTTTACGCCACCAGGAATAAAACTGTTGTCACAGGGTGGCAATTAGCATCCGGCGGAGGGAGGAGGAGGAGGGGGAGGGGGGAGGGAGGGGAGGAAGGGGGGGGGGCATTTCGGCAGGTGATAACACGACACCTGCGTAGTGAGGCTGATGGGTAAAGGTCTGTGAGCGCAGCCAGGAAGCAGCCTTTGACTTGACGAGCGTCAGGTTGGAGATAAGTGAGCTCTCTGACACTCACACTCATTACCAGCAGAAAACAGCACAACCCAGTCGTGCTCTGTGCCAGCAGAACTTCCGGTGAAGCTGCCGCATACATTTCCATATTTCAAGACAGACACACTTCTTAACCTGACGGCTGCGTGTGGCGGGGTGAACGTCTATACCGCGGCAGAAGCAGAGTTTTGAAATGCAGCAGAAGCGGTTTTCTTGAACAAAAATGTGAAAGAATCTTCACTTTGGTGAAGTAAAACTAAATCTCTGTCTGTGTGTCCAGGTTCCTACGTATTGTTGCTTGTTAGTTTCTCGCTCATCACACACACAGTGAACTCGATACACATCTAGCAGCTGCTACAATATTTACAAATCTTCAATTTGTGGACAGAGTTCACTCTTCTTCGTGGCTGTGATACAAATATGCGGCCTGACTTTCATAAAAAGAATAATGTAGAAGTGAGTTCAATTGCAGTAACGAGGCTGAAAGAAATGTGCAGCTCGCTCTCAGCCTCTTCCAGTATGCAGGCGCCTGCTTCCTGGCTGAGTGCGAGTGCTCACAGTGAATACCCGAGCACCTGGCAGCCACTTGGCAACTTTCCGCCCCATTTCGTTCTCTCGTCTAATGACTGAGCGTGGGCCCGGCTCCTCTCTCATTCTGTCCACATCAGGATGCAGCACTGAGAGCGTTTCCACCAACAACCCCATTTATCAGAGATTGCAGACTAATTGTAAGCACCCCACACTACTCCCATTACTACTCCTCATTACAGTGAAGCTGTGGTTGGTGGGCAAACATCTCCGGGTTCTACTTCCTCAGTCCATGTCTGCTTTCTTGGGTTTTCCTCCATTTTTGTTTGTTAATGAGTTTTAGATGCTTCTGTACAGCGGGTTACGCGCTGGGAAATCAGAGGAAACAGAGTGAGCGTATGTGTGTCTGCGTGTGTGTCTTTTCTGCAGAAATGACTAAACGATGTCTGGAGAACCGTACGATTTGCAAACAAAGACATTATTATTGAAAATCACAATAAAAATGGACTCCAAATGAACACAAATGGAAGGAAATCATGCTGGTGCTCTGGGATATACAGACTAGGAAACGTCATACATACGTTCTGCATTTTAAAGATAAAACAAACTCAAAATGTGAAGCAGAAATACTGTTATGCCAATCTACATTGATATGGTGTTACAAGCTCAGTGACATATGACATACAAATACATGTTTTACATTGAATCCTACAGAGGAGAAGTCTCACCTGTGTGTCATGTGTGACACGTCACCTCTGATTATAACCTGCGTAAACGACAAGTTAAAGGCCAGAAATAGAGGTGTGACGTGATCGTCTCAGCCTGGTGCGTTAGTGCCTCTGCTGCACCACTCACACTTTTTATTTTACTACACAAAAGTTTAATATTCCAGCTTGCCAGACTGACGGACCCCCCCGGAGAGTAGCAACCTTCGAAGAGTTGGAAATTTTTAGTCCACACAAATAAAATTCAAGAAGCTTTCAGAAAAGGAACTCTGAGAATTTTTCCGCTGAAAGAGAGAATTAATTCTGTGCGGAGCTTAAAAAGCAACTCTGATCACTGGGAACATGAGAGCACGGCCAGGTCATTCATCAAACATGAGTATTATTCATTTTTCTCCCCCGAGGCAATGCATATTTTATTTATAATGACGTTCTCATGGTGCTTTGTGTCGGCACCAGGTTGAGGAGCTAAAGAGAGGGATGGAGCCTTTTGTGGCGCCGGGCTTCTGAAGGTTTCAGTTTCAGCTCAACAGGAGACGTTTTCAAAGGTGTCACCAAAAAACACACAACTTCTGAATAGTGAAGAGATTAAAGTGCACAGTCGTCCTGTCTGACAGAAAAACTACTGAAATGTGGTTTTTTTTCACACTATGATGAAACACATCTAAGATTTCAGCTGAAATAAAGGAACTAAAGGAAAACAAAAACTGTGGTTGTGTTGTTTTTTTTTGTTTTTGTTTCCATCCAATCCGCAGAGAAGAGCTCGACCCCTGCTGAGAACAAGAACATACAACGCGCCGACTGTCGCTCACATCCACCCCTTATATCCCTCCATATGCAAAGAGCAAAGCTAACAAAGCTCAGAGGAGATAATCTGGAGTCTGCGCGTGTATACAGACGCTAAGACCTCCGTTGTTTTGACTCATACGGCTCCTAAATTTACACCAAACGTCTTCTTAGATGCAGAGTTGTCGCTGCTGTGAGCCGATTAACGTCGGGCTCTGGGAAGACGCGGATAAAGACTTCTCAGAAATCTTTTTTCCAGGTTGAATGGAGAGAACTCCACGCGGGTGGAGTGAGGGGAATCTCTCACGAGGACTCCTCATGTTGGGAACCTGACGGCGTCCGGCCGCTCAAGTAAAGGGAACATTAAAGTTAATCTTGGCCGAGAGCGGAAACCGTCCTTCAACATAATGTTCCTTCCTCCGATCACTGTGCTGACCTTCAGATGCTGGAAAAAAAGAAAAAAAAGGAGTACTTCCAGTGCCAGGCCGCCATCATTAGCCACTGTACTGTAAGTACCTCAGGTTCATGCAGATCACTTAGAATTATTGATGAATCTCAATTAGATTCGTCTCACTCCATTTAATTCTACATATTCACGATACGGTTTGCCAAAAATGACGGGTACCAACATCCTGGGAGTCGTTTAGATCAGTGTTGATGGCGATACTGTTGATCTTGCTAAGTGTTCAGCAAGTTCTGCTTCCTTTGGCAGCGCTGACGATCACTGTGACACCTATCACTCTCCTTTTTACCCTTGCGTGTTATTATTTTCAAATAAGCAGTTTAATGTCCTGTGCGAGTTCATTACAGCCTTCAAATACTTGGAAATAAATAGCTGCAGCGCTCGGGGTTCATCAGCATCCTGCAGCTCACGTTTAACAGCGTTTACAGCTCAGTCTCAAAGTCAAGACACACATGAGCACAGGGGAGGACCAACTCCACCAGAGCTGCAAACGCCTCAGTCACAGGAGCGAGATGCTTTCAGCCTAAGCACATGGCTGTTAAACATAATGCATTTTTAATTCTTTGTCTATTGATGCTATTTATCGATTTTATCCTCACATGCTGATTGTTCAGCGAGTCAAATTTCTCAAGTCTCCACATACCCGGCCAGTAAAACTGCCTTTGATTCTGATCCTGATCTTGACATTTTGGTGAAATTCACCATCGATGGCTTTTCACAGTAAATTTCTTCAGTAGAAGTTTGAGGGCTTCATCCAGAAGTTTTCTCATATTTCCAAGAAATCAGAAGCTACAGAGAATGACGTTTCTGCTCGTTTTCAGTGGAGCAGTCTCAGACAGCTCCTCCCCTCTGCTGCTCAGAGACGCTCTGACTTTAAACCAGAGAACAAACAGAGTCAAAAAGTCAACCCGCCGTTAAAAATGTAAATCCAAGGGTGAGAGCTGCAGACATCGCCTCTAATCAGCATTTAAAGAAGCACTACCAGAAATCATTTCTCAGACTATGCAGCTCATTAGCAGTCAGCGCTCAGGCAGCAACAATTAGCAGCCAGGCTGGTTCACAGAGTTCTGCTGGTTTACGCTCCCACCGTCTGACTGGGAGCGAGCCACACCTGAGACTCAAGGTGAGAGCGCTTAATGAGCCGCTAGCACGGAAAACAGCTCCGAGCTTCATCAGCACTCTTCATCAGCACTCTTCATCAGCACTCTTCATCAGCACTCTTCATCAGCACTCTTCATCAGCACTGTTCAGTCAGAAAACAGGCGTCATGGAGGCGATGCATCGTCTGAGCACTCGCTCTCTGAGCAGGACGAGCCGGGCTCATGGAGGCTGATGGACAGCTGGAAGATCCATTCTCTGTCTCTATATCATGATAACGGCTCAGCTCACTGCTTAAAGTCATATCAGTTAATGTAGTTAAAATAAGTATTTTGGTGATAAATGACTTCATATCATAATTCCATTCACACCTTAAAATGATTTGAAGATTTGACCAAGTGACCAAGTGACCACGTCATTTTGGGTCATATTTTTGTTTATATTTTGAAAGATAGTTTAAAAGTATTATCTGCATGTGGTGCCACAGGCTGGCTAAAATCCAACAAAACGTCTAAACAAGTCCTCACATAGAAGCAGTAGGACTCACATTATGATGCCTGATAGCAATGCATTTGGAGGCTGATACCGAACAGTGTGCAGTGATATGTTTGGCTGATTCGTCCTAATAATCAAACATTGAAGACATTGATATTTCCTCATGTTTGGTGAGGAAGTGTTTTCTCGTTTGGTATTGTTGGTGTTTTGCTGTTGCAGCTTTGCTGGTGCTCAGGCGTTAAGTTCTGCTAACTCTGGGTAAACACCACCAGCAAAAACCTCCGAGGAGGAACCAGTGCATGTAACTCTACGTCCTTGAACTGAGAGAAAGAAACCGACTTTATGAAAGCCAACTGAGTTAAACAAGCAGCTCTGCTGGCTGTGTACTGTAGGGTCTGTTACAGACATCAGCTCTGAGCTTCAGCGATAATTTAATCTGAAATGTGATATTGGAGCAGCACTTAAAGCCCGCGCCGCAGCTCAGAGCTCTCTGAAGCCAGTGACCGTGGAAGGTAACGTCAGCCTCGTCCCCCGGGAGGCCACAGAGCTGGAGCTCACGGTATTTAGGCCAGACACAACTGTCCTCTAATGGCTTAGTGGGTCAAGGAGCATAAGTGGCCTGTAAAGCCGAGCAGAAAGTCCTGAGGGGGTTCAAAAGGAAAATCCAGCGGGCGTTTCTTTTTCTTTTTTTCTAACTCTGCGACTCATCCGAGCCCGTCCCGCTCACAAGCAGATGGCGCAGTGCAGTCCCTGCAGATAGGACCACACACACACACACACATACACACACACACACACACACACACGCACACACACACACACACACACGCACACACACGCACACACACGCACACACACACGCACACGCACACACACACGCACACGCACACACACACGCACACACACACGCACACACACGCACACAAGTACAAATACATCATGTAACCAAGTACAAATACATCCATTACTGTACCTAAGTTCTAAATTCTTTAGATCGATCTGTACTTCACTTGATTTCGATTTCACACTTTTTACTTTTATTTCCTACTTTTGAAGACAATTTTCTGAACTTTCAACTCCTTAGATTTTAGAAAAGAGGTTTGTGGCTTTCTAACAATAAATAACAACAAAATAACAACATAAGTGATAGAAAAGACAATATCCAGTGACTATTATTATTATTATTATTATTATTAATGAATAAATGACACTTGCAAGTAGTAGTTTTTTTACCATTTTACCATTTTGTGACACTGACTTTGATTGTAACATTTTTAACATTTTTTTTACTTTTTTGTAATTTTTCAGAGCCTGTGCTTTCTAACTTTTATTTGAGTAAAGGAGTTGAATCAGTACTTCTACCAAGGTCTTTTGTCCACCAGTATCTGAACGTCTTTTGCCACCTCTGCACACGCACACACACACACACACACTCTTTGTGAAAGCTCCAGGTCCTTCACTGAGACTTACTGTACAAACTAGAGAATTGAATTGAGGGAAAAACGGTGCGAGATTAGACGTGATGACACGTGCAGAGGCATACGGGGAGATGCAGCTCTCATCGTAGCTCTGAAGAGTTATTAAAAGTGCAACCGAGACCCGGGGGGGGCGGGGTGTAATTTTTGAATTAATACACAATTTAGAGCTGAGTGTTTGCAGCCTCTGAATTATTCAAATGTGCTTCTGCTATGGGCTCACGTCTGCTGGGGATAAGGCAGCTGCTATGCATACAAATTAACGTATTATGTCAGCGTATGAGAGAATGGGAGAAGACATAGATTAGAGGAACATAAACATTGGTGCCAGGCAACAAAACAAGATGTTTGCTCTTGTGCAGAGTTCATACCTGAAAGCCAACTCTGCACAAATGGGAACAGACTGGCATGTTTGATTGTTGTTTCACAGTGATACCACCGTCTGTGGGGAGATCTGCACTCATGCAGTTACAGGACGTCCACACATTTACACTGGGAAATGTTCAGATGTCCAGCAATATATATTGAAAAATAAAAATGAAGATAAAGAAAAGAAGATGTATTTTCCATTTGGCACCACAGCTACAATTTAGCAGTTTCCCTGTCGTGCTACAGTTGGCTGCTCCCTCAATGCAGGTGTAATGCAGATTAAATATGTAAATGACAGGTGAAGTTAAATACGGGAAATAAGAGACTAGGGAGCAAAAAAACAGCTCTTAATTATAGACTGCAAACAGCAGGAGACAGAATCAATATAAATGGATTCAGGAGAACATAAACACTGAAATGAGAAAATAACTTGAAACAAAAACCCTGAAACTAAAGTCGCTAAAAATCTCCCAAAGTCTGGTTAATGTAAATAATATCGACGCAGCCACCGAGGAAGATGCTTATTGCAACTCAGGCGTTAAATTGAAGCTGGCTGTCTGTGCTGGGCTGCAGTCACATTCTGTCTTTTATCCTGATCTTATCTTTTATGTTCATGTAAATGCGTAACAGAGGAGACTCTAATTCAGAAAACATTCCTGCAGAGTCACAAAATAACATCAACGAGCTGAAATAACATGTTCTGGGAGCAGCGTCTTTAACCTGACAGGTCCAACACAAACAGATCTGTCATTTGTTGGAATAATAATAGTTTGTTCCACTGAACACCAGCACAACCACATTAGGGTGCCTCTCTCAGACACACACACACACACACACACACACACACACACACACACACACACACACACACACACACACACACACACACACACACACACACACACACACACACACATCCATCACTGTGCTGTGTGCCACCACTGACTGGGTCTTTATGTTCATGATATCCAGGAAGTTTAAATGATCTCATAAAGCTCCATCAGGTATTTCATGTGTCTGAATCAGTTTATTTCATAACGCTGTGTTCACCCAGCAGCCCAGGGTCTCCCAGCAGCAGCTACAGCAGCAGCAGCAGCAGCAGCAGCAGCAGCAGCAGCAGAGCTACAGCAGCAGAGCTACAGCAGCAGCAGCAGCAGCAGCAGCAGCAGTAGCAGCAGCAGCAGCAGCAGCAGCAGCAGCAGCAGCAGTAGCAGCAGCAGCGCCACAGCAGCAGCAGAGCTGCAGCAGCAGAGCTACAGCAGCAGCAGCAGCAGCAGCAGAGCTACAGCAGCAGAGCAACAGCAGCAGCAGCAGCAGCAGCAGAGCTACAGCAGCTGTAGCTACAGCAGCTGTAGCAGCAGCAGCTGTAGCAGCAGCAGAGCTACAGCAGCAGCAGAGCTACAGCAGCAGCAGCTGTAGCAGCAGCAGCAGCAGCAGCAGAGCTACAGCAGCAGCAGCTGTAGCAGCAGCAGAGCTACAGCAGCAGAGCTACAGCAGCAGAGCTACAGCAGCAGCTGTAGCAGCAGCAGGCGTTCTGGGGCTCCAGCTACACAGGAGACGGCGGCTGACATCCTTCTGGGGCAGCTTTTCCTCTACATCTAGAATTGTTTTTGGTTTTTCTCATCCACATTGGATGCAATAGGCATCCATCCATGGTGCTGAGGGATGGAGCATTCAGGCTGGACAGTTCTCCACTTCATCAAGAAGAATGAAAAGCAGGTCATAACTCGGCTTCATTTAATAATGGAAGACTTGTCTAGGGATGTGTTGCAAGTCCCATAAAGCTTCCTCAGCATTTTATGTCCAAGTCCTAAAACATCCTCAGTCTCTGGTTCCTCCTCTGACTCTGGCTGCAACATATCAGGCTGGATGTAGCCAGATCTCTCCACTGCTGCTCCAAAGCTCCAGGTACCACTTAGTGAAGGAGAAGAAGCTGAGGAGCAACGCTGACCACAAGGAACGGAGAGTCACGTGCTCATTACCGTTAGCTTCAGCAGAGACAACCATCAGAATCAGTCATGTTCAGTCATTAAGAAAGACATGAAGTTACTTTTAATCACATGAAGCAAAATTTATGCAAGACAAGACAGTCAATGTGTGGTTGCCAGTTAAGCATGAAAGGACACCAGATCTGTGCAGAAATGGACAGTAATAATAAAACAGTATTAGGGCTGTAAAATAGCACTAGAGAACGAGGAGAAACCAGTTTGGGTCTCCTTTAAATGGCATCATTAAAATAACATGATGAAATATATTGTTTAATATTCCCACATCCAAAAACAGGATTACATAAACTAGTCTGTAGCGCAGCATCTGAATCTTCAGCATCGCGTCTCCTTCCAGACGGCCCCAGGCCTCCTCGTCTCCTCCTCCAGGCATCGTTTAGCACCTGTTGTCAGACATGAACTGGAACGTGTCGCTCTGCTCAGCCGCTCCTGTCTGCTCTCGTTTTGATGTCCATTCAAAATGTAAATGGTGACGTCGCTTGTAAAATTGACGTTTTAATGCCAAATTGACCTCAGTTGTGTAATAATGAGGAGCCTCCAACGTACAGGGTGATGCTTGAATTATTTATGACTTCCTCTACAGTCCGCTTGCCTTCTCGTTATCAGGGCTGGAAATGAGTTTGCTGAAAACTAGCCAAAGTGAGATCTCCCCTCTCGGCTTACAGAACATGGCACATTAAAGTGAATCACGGCAGACAGCTGGGGCCGCCCTTTATGGTAATGCACCCTCTACAATTACTGCTTCGACCTTCCCTGGTGAAGAAAAATGGGAAGACGTCCATTTAGCGGCCCTCTCAAACACTTAGTGGCAGACATGTTGGGCAGCGGGACCACCTTTCGCCTGACATTGACTCTTGTTTGGAGGAGACACAGAAGACATTAGAAAGGTGACAGGTTGACAGATGACGTGCATCTGTCAAACAGCGAGAGAGCCGTGGCACATTCATGGCTCCACCCTGGCCCGGCCGGCCTGAGGCTGCTGGGAGAGGCTGCTGGGTGAGGCTGCTGGGAGAGGCTGCTGGGAGAGGCTGCTGGGTGAGGCTGCTGGGAGAGGCTGCTGGGAGAGGCTGCTGGGTGAGGCTGCTGGGAGAGGCTGCTGGGAGAGGCTGCTGGGAGAGGCTGCTGGGAGAGGCTGCTGGGTGAGGCTGCTGGGAGAGGTTGCTGGGTGAGGCTGCTGGGTGAGGCTGTAGGGAGAGGCTGCTGAGTGAGGCTGCTGGGAGAGGCTGCTGGGAGAGGCTGCTGGGTGAGGCTGCTGGGTGAGGCTGTAGGGAGAGGCTGCTGAGTGAGGCTGCAGAGTGAGGCTGCTGGGAGAGGCTGCTGGGTGAGGCTGCTGGGAGAGGCTGCTGGGTGAGGCTGCTGAGTGAGGCTGCAGAGTGAGGCTGCAGAGTGAGGCTGCAGAGTGAGGCTGCTGGGAGAGGCTGCTGGGAGAGGCTGCAGAGTGCGGCTGCTGGGAGAGGCTGCAGAGTGAGGCTGCAGAGTGAGGCTGCAGAGTGAGGCTGCTGGGAGAGGCTGCTGGGTGACCAGGGCCGACCCTGCTGCAGATAAAACCTCCATTATCCATCTGCATGTTGATTATTCTTGCAGGTAAAAGCTGTTTTGTTTTTTGTTTGTTTTAAACCAGAGCAAACGGCGACTCTTAATAACTTCCCAGTGTACATTCTGATTTGTCTGCACACGCCCACAGGGCGCCTGGAATGAACAAGTCGCTCTTATCTTGGTTTTGTTGAATAACAACAGTCTGTTCCCAGCAGAATGAACACAGCGGGTCCTCATCTGTGTTTGTTTCAGAGTGTGGCGTCAATATGAGGCCAAAGCTTGGAGAAGTTTCTGTTTCCATAGCTGCTGAGCTCTGTTCAGCACAGAGCGTGCAGCCCAGTGAGTGAAGCCGACCTGTGGTTGCCAGGAACCGGTTTGTGCAGAAATGGACCGTAATATCCCAACATCTAAATCAGGGTTGAAAAACTGTAACAAAGCATTTGAGGCAATTCTGATGAAACCAGTTCCATAGCTTCAACATCAACACCAGAAAACAAGAATAAATGTTCAATTCAACTATTCTAGGTTCATTTTAAAGACATTCAGCTTCACGTTGATCTAAAAGCCACAACTCCTCATATGTGGAAATGTGGAACAAGTGACTATTTTTAATTGAAGCTTGAGACTTCTGACCCAGATTGTGGAGGAACCTTCTCCACAGACTTTCTGAAGGAACCAGAAGCTTCTCTAACCTGCTGAGGCTCCTTCAATAGAACCTGCACATCTTCTAATGTGTTTGTTCTACTGCGTCTTTCTGCTGCCTTTTCACCTTTGTTTACTCCTTCATATTTTAGATTTGTTTATAATATATTTAATAATATTGCATTTTGAGCTGAAATACAAATTATTTAAAATGATCATTATTTCACAGGTTAATAACTGGATTGCTCAATTTAGACTTTGTCTTCATTAACAGAAAACTGAATGTGAGCCCAATGAAAATGTAAAATGTTCCTGTGATGAACTGAGCCAGTGAAGCAGATTCATCACCAATGAGAATAATCACTGTTTGTCACTGCTTCACAGGCTCTCTCTGGCTGAGGTGAGCAATGTTTTATTCTAGCAAAATCAGCACATTTTAAAGGCTTCTTCATCATCCCAGGAACCTGGAGAGCAAATGATTAACAAACACAAACCTCCGCGAGGACTTTGGGGATTCAGCTTGTTTGTTCCTTTACTGGCAGATGATGTAGAATTAATTGCTCCGTCTTCCTATGAAGGTTTGAAATCTTAGAAACAATCTCTGTCACGCAGATTTGTTTCTTCACCGCCCACAATCGCGCTCGATGCAAACAGTGAATGCATAAAATATTGACACGTGTGGCAGAGCTGAAAGCTTTCAGACAGGAAGAAGCTGAGACCTGAACTGGTGGATGTCAGAGCTCCACCAGGAGCAACTCATCACCAGCTCCAGGCATTTCAACCAGGAAACCTAATTAAACCCTATTTCAAAATACATGGAGAAGAAAACACAAATTCCACCCTTTAGAGGTTGTATCTTGAAAAATTCCTCACTTGGCTTCCTACCAGAGAGAACCTGCACTTTTTAACCACTGTTTTCACATCCACACCAAACCTGGTCGATGCATAACTGAGGATTACATCAAATAGAGAGTTGAACAGAGTCTGCCTCGGTCTGGTCAGAGCTCTCCTCTGTGGCTGCAGGGCGCCACAGTGAGAAAGCAGAGGTTAAAAGAAGCTGCTTCAGAGTGAACCGGGGGAGGCAGTTCAGATGTGATTATCTGGAAGGATCTTCATGTTGAGCCAAATGAGCGGGTTGAGAGAGGAGGCGATGCGAGCGCAGCGCCTCTCCTGCTTTCCCTAGTCAGGATCTTTTTGTCGAATGTGCTCTGGAGCTTTCTGTTGCTCTCTATTAAAACGTGAAACACATAAATCCTTCACACCATGGGCAGTCATACGGATCCCACAGCCCGCTGCAGACCCTCCACCCACCCTGCAACATGCACGCGCTGGTTGTACATATTGCATGTAAGGGCCGAGGAAGGATGAGGAATGGGAATGAGAGACAAGAACTCACCCTTTATCCTCAGGCTCTCAGGGATGCCATCCTGCTGGAACAAGAACAGAGGAGAGAGAAGAAACCATAGTTATAATAAAACCACCAGAACAAAGCTACAACAAGACAGAGTTTTTTCTTACTTTAGTCGTGTGAGTTAAACCCTTGTAGCCTGCACCAGAAACATTTCATGCAGCACTTAGTGCATTAAGCGGCTGTCTTTGTTAATGGTGTTGAGTTGAGATTGCACGTTTCAATGCGAGCTTGACGTCCAGGTCCAGCATTTCACTCTTTTACATAATATATCATCTTCGCCTCTGTGACTAGCACTAAATGATGCGTTGATGGCCACTTCATTAATGTGTCTTTGTATAAAGTGGCTGTTCTGCTCATTTATATGCATGCCGATAAACCTTTCCACTGGTTACCATAGTCACATCCCCTATGGTTTTATTTTTCAGCTTTAAAGTTATTAGAGCTGTTTCACAGTTTCCCTGTTCTTCTTGCTCATGCTGTTTTTGTTTATCAGATCGTTTGCATTTTGTTCTTTCCAATTTCTGCTGCTTCATGTTGCCATTTCCTTCCCCTATTCCTCTCTCGGGTTTTGTGAGCATTGAGCATTATGTGTCACTTGATTTATTTTGCTTCACCTTAAAAAAATTAGCTGCGCATACTTTGCTCCATTCACAGGGGTTAACAGTGAGACATGCAGACAGTGTATTGACTAAATGACCTGCTGAGCAGGAGCTCCCTTAGATTCACCTCTGAGGAGCTGCACTCCACAAACCACAAACGTGAAAGACAGAGGTATAAATCTTTGATTTCTCTACAGTGATGATTGCATAGCTCATCCTTCTCGCTCGTGCACAGAAAAAACTCCATTTCCTCCATCCAGAGCAACTGTGGCGTTATGGTGGTGATGCATAATGCAGCAGGTCAGCAGCCAGTAATGAAGAGGAGTCCCCGCTGGCCTTTGGAAAACAGGAAATTAACCAATTCCTGAGTTTGCACAGAATATTGGAATTTATTTTCCTTCCTAGCTGAAATATGAAAACTTGATTCTGAGTCAATCAATTTTGAGTTATACAGTATTTTAGACGTGTCCGATAATTATATCCAGGATATTAAACAATAAAATGTCTCAAAACCAAATGATTTCAAATGCAAAAATGACTCAGTTCATCGTGCTTTAACCATCTGAGCCTGTTTGCATATTGTTGCTCTTATACATTCATTAGAGATGCACAGTGTGTGCATTTGCATTAATAGCTGCTGCCACTAATGAGACCTTCACCAGAGGAAATAACACCCACATACATACATGTAATGAAATACATTTTTACAAGCTGAATGTGGGAACGTCCGCAGGCAAATGCCAAACGTCCGTGAACCACAACTGTGATTCTGTTGTGTTTAATAATTATTCTCACTCAATCATTTTGATTGACTTTTACTTATAAAGCATGAAAAAAGACTTTTTGATTAAATGAGTGAGACTGAAGTGTAATTATAGAGCGCCTTTCACAGTCACAAAGAGCTTCAAAATCAAACTGAAATAATAGAGTTAAGATTAGGATAAAAACATAAGGTCAAATATAACGAGCCAAGCATCAATCTGAACATTGTTTTAGGCACTAAGTGCACCTCATTCTGTTGCCATTGATTACTGTTCCTGTCTATATTGATAAGACAATCAGTTTATAAGTCTGGAAGTGCTAACACTGCAGATCCTCCTCAGAGACAGAAACAGACAGGTTTCATTTTCAAAACCTTCACCTGATGAATTATACTAAAAGCTCCCTGAAGAAAATAAATTCTTAAAGACATTGTTGCCAAACAGATTTGTGAGGAAATAAAATCATTAATTAATCAGCTCCTCAGAAAATATCCTCTCAGGTGTGAAGCTCTAATTACTGGGCTGCGCCGTCTGTCTGCGTCTGCTCCGTGTTGAGATAAAGCTGCGGTGGCATTACGGCGAGGAACGACGAGCTTCCCGGGAATGTTTGACAAAACGCTGTTGACTGTCGACCCTCGTCGAGGCCCAAATCATCTGAAACACCTGTGGCTCTGTGACATTCCTCGCACCCCGCTCAGCCCCGGGAGGAGGTGACATTTCCAGCGGCACTACAGGTAGGGAAGATATCAAATGGGGCTCATTTGCATATGGCAGACAGTGTTCACACTTCATTTGTTTGAGGAGAGTGATTTCCCCGGGGCGGCTGGCAGGCTGCGCCCAGGCTCCGGGGACGCTGAAGCACCCAGCTGCACAACCTGAGCTTCATCTGCCCCCGTCACAGCCAGCTGGACCAGCGCCCACCCTCCCCTCCTCCCTCCTCCCTCCTCCATCCCTCCCTCCTGCTTCAGATCACCCATCCTTCACTCCTCCACACCTTCTACTTTCAAGCACTCTTCAGCTGCTGACACAGGACTGCAATTTGCAACATATCTGTAGCACAAGTGAGAAGACTTTCTATGCGCCTGGATGCTCTGTTTCTGCATAAATGGCAAACCTTCAATCAAATCTTGAATTTTGAACGGTTCATTAATTTGTGACCAAGGCCAGTTGAAAGAATAATAAACATGTGTTTGGTGGTGATTCTCCATAAAAAAGAAAAATCTAAAATTCAGAAATTTGACTTCCTGCACCTCAATTCAGCCATTAAATTATTCTTCGGATAGTCAAATAGAATCTGTCTTTATTAAAGATAGTTTCTTTTACAGCTCAGAGCTTTTCCACAGGACCAACATTAGCCAGCAGGAAGCCACAACGCTGTCAGGAAACCTGCTGTTTTCTGAGAAAGACACAGGCGTCTGTCTCTGGAGAGGGCGGACTCTCTCACTGTGACCTTAAGGTAGAGATGCTCATCTGATATTCTCGTCTCTGTCGATGTGTGACAACGCGAAGTTATGGAAAAGAACACACAGTGTAGAGTGGAGCTGGGGAGGCTGGATCTACCTGAGAGGAGGAGAGGGAAACAACACCGCTCCCTCATTCACTTCAAAGCCGACGCTGGGAAAACAATGAACCTGCTGCATCCGTCTATGGAGGGAAACTTTCTACACCTCTAAGCTCTGAGAACCTGGTTTGTGGGGACGTGATTAGAGAGACCCGTCACTGTGAGTGTGTGTGTGTGTGTGTGTGTGTGTGTGTGTGTGTGTGTGTGTGTGTGTGTGTGTGTGTGTGTGCGTGTGTGTTTTGTGACAGATGTGTCAGCAGAGCAGGGTTTGGAAACACTGCAGCATCTAGAAAGGTTACAAGTGCAGTACAACAGACCTGCTTTTTATATACATTCTCTTACATTTCTAGATTAGATAGATAGATAATGTAGAGATTACAGATAATGTTATAGTTATAGTTATGTTATAATTAGATTAAAGCTATAACCAGTAACGACTAGAATAAGTGCGATGGAGGGAAGACAAACGAGCGTGAACGTTGACATCTTGTTATTGTGGGAGCTGATTGGCTGCCTCTGCAGCCCCTGTGGAGGCTTCACAGAGGCTGGTTAGCTCAGCCCCGGGCCGGCTGCCATTTCCAAGAGACAGCTCATCAAGATGAGTGACACGGGCTGGGGCTAAAGCTGACCAGCTGAGGAGGAGGAGGAGGAGGAAGGAGGAGGAGCTGGTCATATTTTAGTCAACTTAGCCGTAACCAAAGCCCCTGTTCTGTGTGTCTCTAAATCAAGCCGCTTCCTGTGAATTTAACGATTTATTCTTGTTATTTCTCTCCTTTCCTCGTCTCTTTGTCTCAATCTCATTTGCTCTGCCCCCTCCCTCTTCTCTCTGTCTCTGCTTATCCGCTGTTAATCTAGATTTGCCATGTGGCCAAGCCAGTGCTGGATGGATGGGGCTTAGCTCACAGTTGTCCTTGCCTCCATTTTGTTTGTCCTGACATAACAGCTTGATGTCACAGCGACAAACTCACAGAAATTGTGTCTGTCCCTCGTGCCACACGAGGCTGAGCTCCAATCCACAAATTTTACAAATTCACAGTGAGAGTCCTCTCCATCATCTGTGCAGTGCAAGTCGTAAAAAAAATAAATACAAATAAAAATAAAAGAACTTTGTGAAAACAGAGTGTGGAAAATAAAGTCTCCAGTATAAGCTCAACAGCAGTTTGAGAAGCACTGCTATTTATAAGAAAAGCAGAATCCTGTTTCTGCACCCTGAGGATTTCACAGTGAATTTCTGAAACAATACCCAGGGAATTATGGGTAAGAGCACGTGACCGGCTGTTTATGGCCGAGCGCCTCCTGGTGATTGAAGTCTCTGGGAGGAAAGATTATAAGGTCATATAGGATCCCGCTGCCCTTGTCAAACACTGTCCTTCAAAGTAAAGGCACCAACCCGGCCACCGAGGCATCAGAGCGGAGAGCGGCCCACAGCCGCTCCCTCAATGTGCAAATGAGGACATTAATTCAACAATGTCATTGACAGAAGTTCCTTAATAATGCTGAATGTGAGATAAAATGAATAGAAAAACACGATGTATTTATTTTCTGTAATTCCATAACTTAAAACGTATCTACAGTGCAAATTATTCAGTTGTTCTAGTTAATGAAAACAAGGAAATGAATATTCCTTTAAGTGTTCATTTCTTATTCTGAGTCTTCAAACTTACATTATAGTCTTAAATCAAGCACTTAACATCATCTTGACAAGTGACATCATCTTACTGCATGGACACATGGTTTGAACACCTTTTTCCTCAATGTTGTGTCTAATTTCGTTGTTAGACACCCCTTGTTTGCATTGTGAAATCAAATGCTGAAACTGTGTTTTTCTACAACAAACTGAGTCTGAGTCTCTTACTTTGAAACCACAGCGTCACTGAGAGGAATCAGAATCAGTTTATTAATAATGCTGATTGTCATATGACCTGAACTACTAAACACTGAGACCTGTGATCCTTGAAAAGTACAAATGAAGCAATAGCTGCTTTGCTACAGACTCATTCTGAGGCAGCTCTCCTTTAGCGCTGCTCGCTCAGCGGCGCCGACAGCTCGATGACCCCGAGCCGCCGTCCGGCCCCGCGCCGAGAAAACCGTCCAGGCAACAAAAAAACAAAGAGGCCGCTGACATATTTTGAGGAAAATCGGGGCCCCCGATGTGGCCATTCCTCACCAAACGGCGGTATATTTCCAGAGGGTGGTGTGACAGGTGGATGGATGAGCACAGTTTACCTCTGTCCTCTCGCAGGATGAATTGTAATGCTATGCAGATGCTGTAATGACATTCCTCTGCAGTGTAATCACAGCGCCTGGCACATTAATTTCATTGGAGTGGAAAAGCACATACATCATCTCTGTAGCTTCTTGTCAAATCTGCCGCTACATGTGGACATACATTAATTATTAAAGTCACTGGTTCCGCATGAGGGCAATAAAACGAGACGAAAGTCAAAAAGCATTGAGTTTCATTGAGATAATGTACTGTACAGAGCACAAAGAGGTGAAACAACTATTTATATAAACTGCTGGATGGACTAAAGACGGTTTATATGTCTGCTTCACAAAGATGAATAGCATCAAGAGAAGCACATACAGAAGAAGGGTTGGAGGAACAGTAAAGGTTAAGTGGGCGATAACTGCTGCCTGAGAAACAGGTTCAATAATAAGGAAAAATGTGTGAATGTGAATGTAAACGCAACTTTATAGTTTTAAAAAAAGGAAAACATGCTTTGACCAGTCATAGAACTAGCATTTCCACCTCTGGGTGTGTGCCCATCCTTCCATGTGGGAGTTCAGAGCAGAACAGATGGAAAGCTTCATCACGTCTCACACAGTTTCAGCTTCAAAGACAGTTTACATGAAACGTGCCAGAGAAAGTTTGCATGCTTGTTGTGTTCTATTCAACTACAACTCAAAGCTGATAAATTAATACATCTCTTTACATAAAATAAATGACTTTATCCTTGTGAAATTAAGATTTCTTTTCTTGTAATATTATGATTTATTTGTTTTATTTTTTCCACAGTAATACTCTGTCTTGTAGGTGATTTTGTTCTGACCTGTTTTGTTTCTTTGTGACTTGAGTTCCTACGTGCGGCATGTTACTACTGACTAGAACATGTTACTATGAACATGTGAATATTTAATGGGACTTAAAGGAACTTCTGTCGACTGTGTCACTTCTGGGCTTCGGTCGTATCTGATGCTAATATAGAAACGGCTGCGCCTCCAATATTTTACACTTAAAGGGATGAACACAAGCTGTGGAAGCTGCACTTCATCCTCCCGACTTCAAAGACTTTTTTTTCTTCACAAGATGAAACGTGGAGACACGGAGAAGTAAAGTACTTATTTTTTTGGGTGGGGGGGGTGCAGGATGTGTAGGTTGCTCTGGAGTTAAGTGCTTATTAAAACAATGCTGCGATGCCAAACTGAAGTCATAGATATATTTGGAAAAAACAAAAACAGTGATCTGCTCCTTTAAATCCCGGCCTGGCAGAGCCCTGCTATCTCTGCAGTTTACTCTGATCATGTGACAGGACATTTGGGATGAGAAGTTCGTATCTCTCCACTTCCTTAACACACACACAGGTGCAGACGGTGTTGTGGGCAGCTGTAGCGAGGAGGCAGCAGAACTCTGGATATCTGCACTCAGTGTGTTTGGGAAGCATCTATCTGAATAAATCTCGCTCAAAAGGTCAAAATATGTTTGACCGTCTTGTCGATTCAACAGCTTCGCATCACTTGCAGCTCCCTGCTCCGCTCTGATACAGTCCAGTGATGCTCCCTCCATCTGCTCCCTCCCTCCCTCCCTCACCCCCCCCAACCCCCCCCCATCCCCTCACTCCCATGCGCTCGTGACTAAAACAGAGTGAAATAAATAAATCGTAATATTTAGTTTGAAGATGATGCATTGGCTCAAACGTGAAGCCATCACACTGATTTCTGCTTTACTGTCACTGCTAACTTGGTTCATCGGGGCCTGGGCAGCGTGTTTCCTGAGCGGTGGGGGGGCAGGGGGGTGGAGGGGTGAAGAGCGGACACTGTCATCCAAATGAAGTCTCTCCACTAAACTGTCGCTGCTTTTCCCAAGTCTCCATCTGCCAGAACTCAGTTTCTCAGTCTGGCTCTGATCGATCCATCTCATAACACCCAAAACCAGACAACGCTGCTGCTGGAGGAGGGGCAGCCCAACTTTTACTGGAGATACTGGGGCCGACGTTATTGAAAGGGTTGCCAGATCAGCATGGAAGGAGACAGATCTCTGCAGAAACTGAGTGTTATATTCCCTAAGTTAAAAAAAGGCAGCGAAGAGGCATTTCTGTTGGAACCAGTGTTCCATAGCTTCTATGTTAACACCAGAGAACAAGAATAAATACTCCATTATTCACGTCCTTTAAACGGTGTAGTTAAACTGACATGTGCGCCTCCTCACTTCATTCACGGCTCATCTTCATCGGCTCAGCTGCGCCGCACATTAATCTGATGTAGCGCGTTCCCAGGGCTTACAGGGAGGATAATGATTCATCAAGTGTTTCCAGTCGGCAGAAAAACAACAACCACAGGAGAGTCATCTGAAGCCCGGCAAGAAAAAAAAGAGGCGGCATGCACCGTAATTACTTTCATACTTGGCAAAAGCTTCACAGTGCCTCTTGTTATGGACAGCAAATGAAAAGCGAAGGCGATCGATACCTTGTGTCGGAACCTGACGACGGGTCGATAGGGCGGCGGGCCGAAGCCCTCCGGGCCGGGCCTCCCGGCGGCGCCCAGCACGGCCAGCCCCACCAGCAGCACGAGCGCCGACCACCATCTGGCCGTCTTCATTGGTCTGCTCCTGTCAAAAACCAGAGCAGACGCGTGAGTCCTCCTCTGCTGCACCCTGGAGGCTCCACGCCCGCACCATACATCACGTCTAGCGTAATTAGTGCAGACAATGGGAAGCACAGAACTGTCGCTGGTTTAGAGCAAAGCTATCAATACATGCCTTCCACTCGGTGAGGGGATTAGATCTCCTTTAAATCAATTAAGGGGAAGTAGACGTCACGAAAAAAATCAAGATAAAGGAGACAAAGAGCCAATATATTAAGGCAATTAAAGTGGGGGGCTTTGGATTAATTAGGCTGAGAGTCTCAGTCAAGCGAGTGAGATGTCGCAGAGATTATATCTTAAACAGTTTTCTCTCGTCCACACACGCACACACACACACACACACACACACACACACACACACACACACACACACGCACACACATGCACACACACACACACACACGCACACACACACACGCACACACACACACACACACACACACACACACACACACACACACACACACACACACACGCACACAGATGCATCCTGGGTGCATCTGTTTAACAGGGTGAGAATATTCACTTTTCACCTCCAGTATAACTGCATGTTCAATACTGTAACAGTGCATGAAAACGAATTTGACCTTTGCACAGTGTGAAATTGTATGTACATACATCCATATATATATATATATATATATATATACACATATATATATATACACATATATATATATATATGGATGTATATATGTATATACATAAACATACTGTATATATACACAACTACAGCTGAGGATGTGACACACACAGCTCACAAGCTTTATGTTAAACTCTGCAATGTGTTTGCTCCGTCTTATTCTTATCCCTCATCTTTATCCTTATTTACGCCCCCAGTTCTTTGTGCAGCTCGGCACCACAATCCTCTTTGTTACAAGCGCTTTAACAATGTATTTGACTCGACTTGACTGGTTGATTTTGTGAGGAAAAGGCGGCGCTGCACTTTCTAAGCCGCCTCGGGCCTCCGGCGCTGCTCGTCATCCCGGGGCTGTGGGAGATGACTGACAGGGCTCGCTGACCCTGCCTCCCTGTTCCGGTGGAGCGACATGGAGTCAGACAACGCTGGAGCTGCTGCGGCGGCTCGGCTCGGCCCCAGCGCTCCCCGCTGGAGGTCAGAGGTCACTCCAGCTGAGCGGCCTGTCACCAGGCTGCGCCGGACAACGAGGGAACACTGAAACTTTGTTCCTGTGACTTCTGTGACTTCTGTTTTCTTGCTGAGACACCTGCTGCCTCCCTGCTCAGTTCCTTTCTTTGTCAAACTTTGTGAACTTTGATAAAACCTAGACAAATGCAGCCAGACCCCCCTCCGACTGCACCAGCTCATCCCGCTGAAGTTACAGAGACATTAAAGTCAAATTACCACAACTGAGACACGCCGACCAGCTAATTAGAGCAGATGTTCAAAGGAACCGTCTACAAAGAAATGTACATACAAGTTGTATGAAACGTAGCATAGCTGTTTCATGCCTCAGAACAGAAGCTCTGGCTCTGCAGATGAGACGACTCAGTGTCTCAGTCCAGTCCGTCAACATTCAAAGAGTCTCAATAATCCAGGGGGCAGGAACCTTCACTGCAAGTCTAACTTCAGACAATTAGAGGCTATTCTGAAAAATAATTGTTCATCTACTGGTGCTGATTAAGAGTCACACCAGCCTGCTGCAGAGACATCACAGTCACCCTGATCTAAAACTCTTCCTCATCTCCTTTTTATTGTGATCATATTAATTTTGCACGCCTTGGTAAACTGCAGGTAGAACCCCTGCAGCCTGCAGCCTGCTCCACTTCTCCACTCCCAGTGTTTCAGGGCTGGGTTTCTATCATTTCCGCTGGTGCAATCAATCAGCTGCTTTGCAACATCCTAGTGTTTTATGGATTATTAATGGACTAACTTTTGCGGGCTGCTGTTACGGAGACAGAGACATATGTGCACTATGAAGAAGTTTCACTGCGTCACTGAGCTCATCTCCTCGCAGACGTTTTAATTCACTCACATCAGTTTCACACATGCAGAGGACATTGTGAGGACCAGCTTAGAAGCAACATTTACAGGGTGGGATCAGTGCTCTGAAACACTGTCTGTCTGTGAGTTACAGCTCTTAAGAATGCATACTCATGTTGCTTGTTGTGGGACGAATAAAGGCATATTCTATTTCTATTCTATTCTTTTTATCTATCTCCTATGTTTCTCCTCTCTCTCTCTTACTCACTGTTATTGTAGAAGAGCTTTGTGCAAAAACTAAAACCAACTTTTTTTGTTTTGTTTTGTTTTGTCCAACACTGCAAAAGCAAATATTAACAGAAGAAACTGCTGCAGCTTGGAAACTGTGTGTGTGTCCCATTCCTGTCAATGTGGGAAGACTAAGAGCCCATCAACATGGATACAGAGCTTCACCATTTACAGATTCATCTTTTTCTTATTTGCTTCGAAAAAATAACTTGTTTCAAGAAAAATCTGCCGCTGCTGAAAACGGCTCGTAGTGCTGCAGTACATATGCCAGACCTGTGTGTGGCGCTGCCACGCTGCCACGCTACTACACTAAAACTGAACAAGAAGTGTGGAGCGTGTCAATAAAGCTATTATATTACTATATATAGTTAAACCATAGTTGGGTCCAGTAGTTGCTATGGTAATGGACAGAGGCGGGGCTATGACGTCATCATTTCAACAAAGATCTGTTTACACATCAGCATTTTCAGATTCTCACACTCTGGGACCAAGTTTTGACCAAGTTATGAAAATGATAATAACCATATGTACTAAATTAATGACCATGTGGAGGAGTCCTAAGTACTATCATCTCAGAGAGGAGCCATCCAGCAGAGCCTACTACAGCCTCATACTACGACATGACGACAGCTAATCACAGTATTGTGGTGGTAGAGTGCAGTGGTCTCAGCTCTAACACTGGAAACTTCTTCAGCTTGTTCATTACTGTTGTTTAGCCAACATGAAACTGAGGCTACATGCACAGTTTGATCGGGATGAGCAGCATCCTCCCCTGCAGAGCACACGCCGCCATAAAACCGTCCGTGATTGCTCACGGTCACAGTATAGAGGAGTGTTTGGGTAAACACTTAGCTTCTTATTTTTAAGCCTTTAAAGCTCTGGAGATAGCAGCAGGCTGGAAGTTTTCCTCGGACCCCTCGGGGAGACCCATCATAACTTTGGCTCATGGTTTTGAAATTCCCCGGAGGAGGCTTTTCGCTTTGGCATTGACTTTCAAATGAAGACTACCTATTTCCCACTATGTACACAATGCATCATGTCCTGACAAGCTCAGCCGCTCTCCTCTAACCGCCACATCCGTCTCATGCAGCAGATTTCTGCCACACGTTGCACTGACCAAGCAGAACAACACACGTCTGTTCTGTTGGACCGACAACGCGTGCATGCTACATATACCACGCCTGCTGCAGGATGCTGCAGACTAGCTGCTTCTGAATAAACGCACACAGGGTAATTTACTATCAGCTGTCAGGCATGTTTAAGCAAATCATAAGTCTGGAAAATAGGAATCTGTAATTAAACGTGCCGTACATCACCCCGGCATTATACATGATTTCCCCCCAAACGGCCTTAATTCAGGAACATGTGAAAGTTTGTCAGCATAGACTAATTCTGACTTACTGCTGATAACACAATAATTTACAGTCAGTCTGTCTCAGACCTAATAAAAGGAAATGAAAGACTTCTCAATATGGCTGATAGTCTGCGGGGACCTGCACTGTTTGAGCCACAATGAGCACACATACTGTAGTCTCGTCGATCAGAACAACATATGGCTCAAGATATCGTCTCCATTTCTCTTTACAAAGCAGCGACCCCGCTGGCAGAGCGCTCAGCATATTTTAGCATTAAAAGCCGCAGTCAACACTTCCCTCCAGCATCTGTGGCACAGCGCTGGTTTACATCTCTGCAGTTCCTCACCACAACTAAAGACCAGAGCAGATAAACAGGCCTGAGCCAGCAGCACCATCTCTTCATCGCAAAAGTCCATACCATCAAACTCTGCGTCTGATAAATTGTAGGTTTGAATTTCCAAATCAGCACCTTGTCTTGAGTGAGTGAGATGCACTTAAACAGCACATTATAATAATCTCCAGCATTATGTCAAGCATACGCCTCAAAATCACAGTGTGAGGCAGAGGCAGACAATAGCAGCTCATCAGTGCAAAGAGAGGATGAATAAATTTACACACAACCCTGTTCTCCAGTGTCTCTGTAAACAGGATGTGACAAACTGTGAATTAGGACTAATAATTCATCCTAAATGAATAACTTCTCATCTTTTTAACATGTTGCTTCCTGAAAATGAAGCAGTCTTCCTGGGACCTCCCAGCATCAATTAATCCCTCTAAACAGCCTCATTGTGTCTGGTCAGAGTCCTTGAGACATTAAATATTCTATAATCCAGACACTCAATCAGACAAAAGTCTACAATGTTAAACATTAATTCAGTTTTCCCTTGGTCTGTTTGATCTCTCTCCTACTGTTCTTCAAAGCTGAAAACAAGCAGCGCCGTAACCTTTCAGCTCCCTTAAGTTTCTAATGAGTTGTAGAGAAACAGTGGAGAGCTGCTCCGCTCCCATGTGTGAGCGGAGTAAACATGTATGAAGGACGAACAGGACGACACGACTGCTCAGTCAACTAACCACAGCCGCTGGAACTCCACAGGAAGCTAAATGACGAGAGGCCCGAGAGCCCTTCAACACCACGTGACTTCATCAGCTAATGGAAGTAGAGAGGCTGGGACCTTCCCTGTTGAGCGATGGATGCAGGAAAATGCTTTTCTGTTCCTTTCTAGAAATATCCTGCGTTAAAGAGGACCTAGAATAGTCCAAGTTTTTCTCATTGTTCTTCAATGTTAACATAGAAGCTATGGAACATATCATTAGGTGTGGCAACATTACGGCCCATTCAGGTTGTTTGGTCACCACTTTACGTACACATACAGTAGCTTAGCAACGTTTTCCTGCACTGAGTGGAGACTGGAGCACATTACCATTAGCTATTAATGTTTAACCACTGAGATTAGTTTCTCTTTAGTTATGCATCTCGTTGAAAAGGTTAATTTGAATACAGATCACACTCACACACCCTCGCTCCACTAACAGCCTCGCTCGCCCTGGGGCTAAACGCTCCCTCCGCCCGGGGCAGAGAGCGGACGTAAAAGCCAACAAGGTAAAGAACTGAACCAACCTGAGCAGCAAAAGCAAAACGCTTGTGATGCTTCACGTCAGTGTGGGAGAAAATGACTGGCTAGTCACGGTAACAGGTGTGAGGCTGTCAAAAGCAGTAAATCAATCAAAAGTGACATCACACACATGCTAAAGTTTTATATCCAGAATGTTTCAAGAGCTTTTAATTCAATACATCAAGCAGTAAATATGCAGGTTCTGAAACATACAAGGTCACAGTCTGGGCCGTGCTGTTGTTAAACTGCTGAAAAACACACTGACAGTCAGAAGAGGAAGAGCGGGACACGTGATGAGCTTCTCCCACAGGTAATTTAAAGTGACCGTCCGTTTGATTTACGCCAGCCTTATTCTCAGCAGATCTCTGTCAATGACATTACTGTAAATGTTGTTTGAGACCTGTCAGCTGCTGAAAGGACATATATCCTCCAGCATCTGATGATGCCTCTGCAAAGTTAAAGGCAAAGTGCAAAGGGAGGAAAACATTGGTTTCACTGTTTCACTGTTATTTATGCTCGATGCTTTGATTTCACATTTCGATAAGAACGTAACTTGAGGAATGAGAAGATAAGCAGCGCCATGTCTCTGCTCCCAGCAGCGTCTGAGTGGTCGGGGGGAGAGTTACACCGTGCTCAACAAACTCGAGGGCAGAGAAGTCACTGCAGCTCGAGTAGAGAGATAAGGGAAGCGGACGAGGTCCAGGTGTGCTCAGCAGGTCACACCCAGCAGATTCACCATGCCACGCAGCAGCTCAACCAACCACTGCGACAACAGTGTGTGCAGCGTGCCTCAGCTCCATGCAGACAAGCCTGTCGGTCCATCATCGTCCTGCTGGGAGCACACCATGGACAGGTCTCTAGTCTGTTACAGCACACACACACACACACACACACACAAACACACACACACACACACACAACATTCACTCTCACACTTACACTTAGGGACGGTTCAGTTTCCTGTTGACATTAACATGCAGGTTTAAGGACTGAGGGAAGAAAGCAACTTACACTTAGATTAACTTTACTGATTTGAGATGACTCCCTCAGCAAAGGAACCTGGTTTCTTACTGTAAGAAAGTAAGATGAAGTAGGATGAACATCATCCTCTCCTGCTGTGCACATGCTGCCATACAAACTGCTCAGCTTTAATGTTTTTCTTGTCTTATCTCAGTGTGGGAGCAACATGCATAGTAAGGTCGTGTCCAGGATACAAATCGTTGACCTTCTTGCTGGAAGGCAGCAGCTCCAACCACAGAGTCACCATGTAGACCAGGTGCCATAGCAACTTTATGAGATGAGACACTTTTTACTTTAAGAATAAAGATGCTTTATTAGCATCTAAAGCGAACCTGAGCATGCTGATTTATCACTGTAACAAACAGCAGCAGAAACAGAAATGTGCTGCGTTCAATATTTGAGGTACAGTACAAAACCAGAGAAGTTATAGCATCAAAATGCACATAAGATAGCAGAAGTAGAGAGGCTTGTTTTGCAGAACAGACCATTTCTGATTATGGACACTTCACTGTGTAGGCATCAGTGCAGTACAGCTGGTGAGTGTGGAGTTAATTCATGCCTCTTCTGCTGCAGAACTTGTGAATATCTGCTTCAGGGGTCAATAAAGTCTTATTGATGCAGCATGATCAGAATTTATCTCTGTCTGGAAAGTGACAGGCAAAAGGTTTGCAATTCAGCAGCAGAATTGAAGTGGGGAGAAAATGAAGATACTACAGTACCTAAAAACACTGAAAAGAAAGAAGCAGTAAGTATACCAAAGCTCTGACTCCATACAGAATGAGACATGGTCTCAGTCCAACTGAGGGTCTTTCTATGTGGAGTATGTGTTCTCCCCATGTCTGTGTGCAGTTTTCTGCAGGAACTCTGGTTTCCTCCCACAGACCAAAGAGATGCATGTTCAGGTCACCTGCAGACTCTAAATGGCCCTGAGGTACAACCGAGGACTGATACCAACACCAGGTGTGAGTGAGTAAGATAGCGGATGGATAAAACTTCATATTGCATATCATATCTAAAGACTACATAAAAGAGTTTTCAGGGTCTGTCTGGTCATTATATTAATGTTATTCAGTGCTTGTTTTTTGTTTCAATACATATTTTCCACTTTCATTCGATTTCTTCTTACGTTTTGTGTTCTGTGGCTGCACCTGCCTGCAGAGCAGAGAGGTGTCCTACTCTGAGAGGGTTGTTTGTTTTCCATTTAATGCTGCCGCCCTGGTAAGCATAAAAAAGGAGCTTCAAACAAGGGTGAAATTTAGAGCAGGGAGTTTTCTTTTTCTTCCGTTTTTTTTTACTGCAGATGGATTCATTTTATTCCTCTATTTCTGCACTGTCATCAGCATGGGAAGGACCTGGTTGTGGATTTCACACCTTAATTCTCCAGCGCTGTGTGATGCATGACTTAGCAGACAGCAAATGGCTCTTTACTGCTGATTTAGTGGAACTTGCCAATGATGCAGAGTGAAACTTGATGCTTTTTAAAAGTTCTGTATCTGCACGCTGCACGCTTGACAACACTGTCGTCTTCAGACTAGATGATGAGCCTCACCTCACGTCACCTCTCCTCTAAACACTCTCCCCCGGACCTGTTCCCAGTCAAAACGAAGGCCTCCCATGCAGCTGAGAAATTGGATTTGAGCAGCAGCCTGTGGGCCTCTCACAACCAGCAGGGATGCTCCGGTGCTCCCGGTTTGCTCTGTAAACCAACGATTTCCAAGAGGACCCTCTTTGAAATTATTCAGATTGTCAGCGAGGTCGCTGGAGGGGAACTTGACGTCAGCAGATACACTGCTCCGCTCGCCCCTCTCTCTCCTCCTCAGACACACATATGCTGACACATCCCTGACCTCCTGTGGGCAGATCTCTTTCAGCAGGCTCAGCGGTTTCTCTATGTACAGATCAATTTGGTTGGAGTACTACGGCTTGTCTCTGAGAAAGGTGGAGAAGCATCTGCTGTGTGTTTGCTGCCTGGCACCCTGCTGCAGCCGGCCTGATCTGGCAGAGTTATCACGCCAGTCCTCGCACTCACGGGTCCCTCAGCAGCAGCAGCACTGTACCACTGATAAAGGACTCCTTCAACTTCAAAACACGTCCACAACCACAGGCATTCGCTCGGCCCCCAGGACGGGATAGGGCTCCCGCTTGCTCCTTGTTCTTCTTTACAAAAGCAGAAAAGCCGAGCAGATCTCTGAGACGGAGCAGCCCTGCATGTCATACATGCCTAAATAAGGTCTGCATATAGTATTCATGATGCATCCTCGCTTTTTGAATGTCGCTCCCAACTCCGACTGTTTTGCTGTTATTCGGAGGAATCAGTAAACATCAGCTGCGTCTGTGGTTCACGTCTTAAAACAAACACTTGTGAAATCTGAAAAGGGAGAAGCTGAGTCTTTTGCATTGCTGAGGAAAAGCACTTTGCTGTTTTTCTTGTGGTTCTGCAGGAGTAAAAAAAAAAGATAACTCAAATAGACGAACAAATTCTACATCTCTCACATTTCTCTGTGCAGGACTCGCAACCAAAGAGCTGGTTAATAAACGGCAGAGTGGGTTCATGAAAAGAGGCAGCGCTCGCCCAAAGGTTGATAGAGTGAAGCTGGAAACTTATATGAAGCCCATATGAGCTGAAGGTGTTTGAAGAGAAAGAGGGGTGTGTGTGTGTGTGTGTGTGTGTATCCACTATTCTTGTGGTTGTTATTATTAGTAGTAGAGGTACTAGCAGTATTAATATTGTTGTCATCATGACTACCATCAGAATGACTATCATTGAGCCGTTACCAGCAGCCTCACACACTCTCCAGCTCCCTCACTGCTGCTCCTGGAGCTCTTTGAATCTCTCCACGCTTTGCAAATCAACAATGTTAATTATAGCGCTAATAAACTGGGATGCTGATTCATTAATGGTACAAGGCGGGACACATTTCAGATTGTTTATTGTTAATTTCCCGGACACATTCAGACGATTTAGCTGATTCGTGCTTGCTGCATGTCGCAGCTCAGGCTTCACTTCAGCGGTTCCTTTAACTCAGCTGTGAAACAGTCACATTCACTTCGATTTGACTGCGTTTGAGTGTTAAAGTGTTAGTGCTAAGCTGCTTACAACACTTCTCACATGTTGGTTAGTTTTCTGATCTCATTGAGGATTAGAAATTCCACTCTGCAAAAGATCCGGCCAAAACCGGTCAGATCTGCAACACACACGATAGCTGGAAATAAACTGAATGCAGGTTTAATATGTTTTCTGCTTCTTACTGTTTGTGGTTCTTTTGACAGTTGTTAATTGTGTTTCTATATTTTCCTATAGACTCAGATCTGTTGCAGAGTTTGTTTGGATTCTGGATTCGCAAGATTAAATGAGAGAAAACCAATTGTATGCGTGAAGCAGAGATCATAACCTACTTCTGAAAAACTTACAGTCGGCATGAGAAAACCATGAAACCACGTACAAGGACTAACAAAGGGACACATATAGAAACGTTCCCTTCTATAGATCCAATCAGCAGCAAACAGAAAGCACGGCCGTGAGATTCTAATTGCCGTCACAGCTAATGTCGACCTGTTGGCATGCGAGTTGTAGGTGGCTGTAAAGATTTCAGCCTGAGCAGGTTCAAGGCTTCTTATCCGTGCTGGCTTAGAGGCAGGACTTCTCTTTTTTAGAAAGGATTAAATGAAGCGTTCCAGGCACAGCTGAGAGATCCAGCTCGATGGAGTTGGAGCAAATCATCGTTTGTTACTGTTTAAACTTTGATGCAGAGAAACAGATTTGTCCTCAGCGATGGGCTAAAGGATGCAGAGCTGCATCTATTATTTTATTACTTTCAGCACTCGTCTCTCATCTCCATGTGCAGCAGTGTTCACTGGGCTCGATCTCCGTCGTATGAATTTACCACCAGACGTCACTTGTCTGTTCAGTCTGGCCATCTCACATCTCTCTTCTCGACGTAGTTTTTCTGTTTTGTGGATTCAGACTGTCGCTGCACGTGCAGACTGCTCCTTCCTTGTGTTTATCACAAGCTGCTGAGGCAGCTGGAAACTCAAGACTCATCCCTCTCGCTCTGCCAGAGGATTCTCTTTTTTCCAAGGGAAAAAGAAAACGCTCCCATCCTTAAATGTGCAAGCTGCCCCAATAAATGGGATGGCTGTTTGAAACAAGTTGGAAGTCTGATGAATGTGCTGTAGGAGCTGCATACATATGTTGCTACACTACATTCATTATGCTGCACCATAAATGTTTTACTCCTTATTAAGTATTTTCTGATCAATGGTTAAACCAAGTGTGCATTGTCTGCATAATAAGTTTAACAAGTAATAAGTTGTTTTTTTAATTCTGAAATTAACTCGCAGACTGTTTCAAAAGCAGAACAAATAAGCAGAGCTCTTGCAGATCAGGTGGAAGCCTTGACTTCTGAGTGGGTTCAAAGCCATTTTCCACTTCAGCAGGTTTGATTTGCACTCAGTGCAAACACAGTTTTGCCACAATAACTTTTATTCTGCAAGCTGGTTCCTGAATTTGGCTCCATCTGCTAAATCTTCTCCCTAATGAGCCCTTTTTTTTCATCTCACCAAGACTTAAACTGATGTGAGGCTGCTCTGAATGTTCTGCATTTATTGATTTCAAATTGACGTGTCTCATCAGCTCCTTTATTCCTCGGCAGCGTGAAGCGTCCTGCCTCCCAGCCCCCAGGATTAGGGAGGTTCAGCACCTCCCTCCTGACAAAACCATCATTGTGCAATCACCAGCCATTCATCTGAGATGACGCGCTGACAGATGTTTTGGGGAGAGGGTGTGCAGCGTCTCTCCTGCTACGGGAGCTCTTCCTGAGCAGACGCCCAGCTGTGCAGGCAGCTGTGTCTGCTGACAGCGAGCGGGAATTCAGCTTCGTGTGCAGCCTCTAATTTTCCTCTGGGCTCCATATTTGGAAATCTCATTTGCATTCAACATCTTTAACTCATGCGTCTGCACACACCAATATGTGACCTTTCCGCTCCACTCTGTCTAGCAATAGGAGGTCGCTGCTGATGTGTGGAACACAGAGTGCTGCTTAAAGAGTGAAACATCTGGGTCAGTGACACCTGAGGAGTCTTAATCACCCTCCCTCTCATCTGCTTTGCTTTTAACGGGACGGAGAGAGAGATGAGTGTTTCTGTGACTAACCGCAGTGATTCACGCGCACCTTTAAGCTCCGACTGTACGAACACTCGGGCGAGTAAAATGCCAACAGAAACGTAAGACTTCATTAACTGTCGCCTGGTTTTGTGCTATTCACAGCAAGATAATGAGCAATAGTGACCGTGGTGTGAGAAAAGAGCTGAAAGGGGCTCCTCTTAAAAAGGACCACTGCACTTCTTTCATTCTTTTCATCTGAGGAGCAATTTACAGAAAGGGGATTTCTTTGTGGAGCTTAAATTGGACCCAAACAGTTGAGCCGAATCTGAGCAGGCTTTGATAAGCTGAGGCCTGAACCTGGCATGGCTTTTATCATCTCTGAGACTCTCTGGACTGGGTCCAGATGAAAACCACTTCAGCTGCCTAATGTCCCTCCGTAATCACCGCGATATATCTGATGTGACTTGTTATACTGATGAGCTAATTCATTAAGCTAATTAATCAATTGGCTTAATGAATTTGCATTCATTTGAGTATATTTTACGTTAATCTAATGGCCATCATATAACATGTAGGTGCTGATCCATCAACTTTAAAGGATCCAGTTCATCATTACTCTTCATCTAAAGTGATGCGATTAGAGGAGCTTGAAAACAGCTTCTCCAGCTAAGCAGTTTTGTTCTTGTTGATGAAACTGCAGATATAAGCAGCATGAGACAACACAAACACATGAACAGCATTTATATTCAGAAAACAAGATTCTTGTTTTCTGAATTTTTAACCAACGGGAAAAAGCTGAATATCTGCAATTACCGCCCAACTTTTCTCTATTTGCAAGCAATAATTGCTTTACAGTAAGTTTCAGCCCATGGTACGCTGCAGGATCCGGACTGGTCCCTTCATCGTTCTTTTATTTTACACTGGGAGGTGTTAAATGTTAGTATCCAATGAAATACTGGAGGAGAATCTACAGTAGATAGTTTGGTCATGGGTAGAACTGGGGGATTTTAGGGCTCAAAAAACTCAGAGAATATATTACAACCTCTATGCTGGATGTATGTTTAAGCTGTTCTGTAAATCAGTAAATCTGTATAAATCACCTGACCTTCTTCACCTGATCAGCTGAGACTTCTCTGTCTTAAAAAATATGAAACTCTTCTCTCTTGTTTCCCCTGTGAGGTTTTTCTCTCACAGAGGAAGAATAAACCGGATCCATATCCTTCATTTTCACCTCTGTCTGCCCGGGGAATGAGGTGCAGTGAGTGCTCCCCGCGAGCTGCACATTTGTTCTGCTTTACAGACAGTCGCACCTGGAAGTTGTCCACGGGCTCGTGTGGGTCACTGAGCACTGCCAAACAAATAACTGGGAGTTAAAGGAGTCATTCAGAGGCCTGTTGTTGGAGCAACTGAGGACCTGTCACCTCTCAACGTTCTGCCAGGTCTCCTCTGGTGCACAACCAAGGTGTAGGTGGAGACGTTACGCTCTGCTTCTGCACAGACCTGGCGCTCTTTCATTCTTATCTGGCAGCAATATGTAGGCTTTAAGCCGACTGGATGTCTCACCTGCCACTCCCATGGATGATCATGTGACTTTACGTTCCTTGTGAATAGTGAAGCGTCTCAGCTCGTTCCTGAATTCCTGAACTTCCTCACCACGTTGTCCCACAGTTGCACAGTCAAGTTAGAAAAGAGCAAAGCCTCGCCGTAGGGAGGAGGGATGAACAAGCTTTTAGAACGATCCCCAACTCTGTAGAGGAGCCGGAGAACAGACCACCTTAAAGACGACCTGAAGATACAGAACATGTTTCTCAGAAATGCTCCATGCAATCACGCTATTACCATAACCAAAGGTAGGCTTAAATCTGATTGGCTATGTCACTTTTCATGACTATATATAACTTTATCCTGATTGGCTGTCCTGCCTGCTACGCACATGAAAGGTCATGTGACTTCATGTTTCTTTGCTTGACCATATATGGCTTTATTTCATATTAATCATTTTAAGGAAGTGAAAACGTACTTAAATTAACCTGGTGTTAATTGCCTAGTTAATTAATAAACCATTGGCATGGCTGTTCATGAAGCAGAGAGGAAGCTCAGACGACCTGCTCTGCCCATCTGAAGCCTCATCAATCACGTCTCAGTCGCTGCCAAACCGCATTACGAGCTCAGACATGCGAGGATGTGTGAGCGCTCACTTTCTCTGGACTTCACAGACATAACTCACCATGCACCTTTAGGAAGCTGTGCTATCTCCACTCATTAGGCAGGACGCACAGCTCTGGATGCCAGCAGCAGACAGCCCCCACCCCCACCTACCCCCCCAACCCATCAGGAGATAACAGATAAAGATGGAGATTGGCCCCCGTGTAAATGTGTTGGCTGCTTTGTTGTGATGACATAATTCACTACCCCTTCCTTTTTACGGGGCTGTTATCCGTTTCATTCAGATATCTATCCAAAAGCATAAAATGTGATTACACTGAGCTGTGAACTTATGCTGCTGTATTGTGTCTCCACACTAAATCCCACTGTGTTGTCTGTGTTACCACTGAAGGAGGAATCTCATCCTGTGTGTGTGTGTGTGTGTGTGTGTGTGTGTGTGTGTGTGTGTGTGTGTGTGATTGCACAATATTGTGTTGTATCTCCTCTAAATTTATGCCTAAATGACCTCAATCATCTCTTTTTACAGCCAGGCTCTAATTAAGTTTTGATGAACGCCAGAGGCAATATTAGGGTCATACAAACAAACCATATTTTGCATGTTTGGAATATTTAGTCAGTGTGGAAATATGTGAGCTGGAAAGAGTCACCGCAGCGGGTGAGAAAACGATATTTTTCTGCACTGGTTGCGCCTGCAGAACCGAAGGAACTAAATCACGTTCAAAGTTAATCTGTTATAAATCCTGGCAGGCAGTGCAGACCTAGGCAGAGAAACTTTGGAAATCAAATGCAGAATTTCAATGATGCTTGCATTCGGAGGGCAGCCGCTTCACCAGGATCCAGCAGCAGAGTGGGAGAAACAAACCCAGGGAGGTGGTTCCCATGCTGGAGCAGCAGCGTCTCCTCCCAGCCTGGCTCTCCGCCGCAGAGATGAGACGGCTCCTCGGTCGGACTCTGCGACGTGGAGGCGGGGGGATGTAAAGCAGCTGAGAGAAGTGAGGAAGTTGTGAGGGGAACCAGAGTTCAGCTGGTCAATCACTGCAACGTTAATGAGTCTCTGATGTGTTTCTGACTGTGCAGCCTGCTTTCTTCTCAGCAGGAATAAAGACATCTCGCGTTGCAGACCGCAGGCTTTCAGCAGCTGCAGAGATGGACCGAGGAATCCTGCAGGGATGTTTTCTGAGGCTCGCTGTCAGATTCGTATTCCCTCCATTCCTCCTTCTTTTGTCTCTATTTTAAGACTTAAACATATGGATACAAAACAGAACATGCAGGGAAAGTGTGTTCGGCGAGCTCCAGACCCAGAAGTGTTCGTGACAGATCCCTGAGTAAAATCTCTGGACATAAATGATTCAGGAACGCTACTACAGAACTGTCAGGAACATCTGCCAATCTGCACTGTCACACTGGCTGTGTCCATCAACATGTTCTCAACAATGTTACTTTAAATCTTGAAAATGTTGACAACAGTGGGAATGTTTTCAGCTACAAACTGGATCATACACACGTGACAGACTGCGTGACTCCAGTGATGGAAAGCAACAGGACAGAACAAGATGCACTTTGCTTGGATCGTTGTTTCCTGGCCTTTCAGACCGTGGAGACCCACTTCCAGCTATTGATACGCTGGAGGCAGAAGCTCTCAACCAGGAGATTTAATGGTCCAACTTTTCAAGCTACAATGACAGAACTGAAAGCCTGAAAGCTCCACGAGGGAACAGACTCAAATGTCTTTGTTCAGTTTTTCTGAGAAATTATACTTCGCATGAAAAAAACAAACTTCCATTCAGATTTTCCAAACTAATAATTTAAAGTGAATAGAAAGAAAGTAAAGTGATTAAAAGTAATTCTCTAAAACACTATAATCTCATTCAGCTCACGGGAGGATTGTGAGAATGTATTTTTGGCCTCTTGTGTCTATAATTTGCGTTTGATCCACCCGAGCAGTCGTGTAAGAGAAGCCAGACAGCACAGTGTGGCCGGGCCCCGGCTGCCAGCTTCTACTGTAGCAGGATGTGAACTACTTCATCCTGGGAGAGAGAGCCCATTATCCATCACCGCTCTGAATAACCACCCAGGGAGAAAATGAACTGATTCTAATATATCTTTTGTCATGTGCAGGATTTCTGTCTGGCTTGGCACGACATCTGAGAATTATAAACAGCCCACAACTGCAGCTCTGAATTCAACCAAAAGCTGCAATTATTAACAATTACCAGCATGAGCGAGCATCACAACATTTTAAAAGTTTGCAGCTCAGCTCAGCGGAGGCGCCAGGACCTTATTGGTGCGGCTATAACTTGTGTGTGAAAACGGCTTGACAGAGGCGACTGTACGTTATATGGAGCAGATTACGAGTCTTTACGATGGCAGGACGCTCCACGTTGGAGGCGGAGGCAGGAGAGACCTTGACTTTTCCTTTATAGCCTTTTAATTTATAGACCATTTCAGATGTGGCGAGGTGCACTCTGTCGCTACACACTGTAAAACTGAAAAGCTTAAAAAAAACTTCAAAATATCAAGGCCAAACTCAAACTCAACTCCAGAAATTCCTCTGCATTTGTGCCAAATAATTCAACTGACAATATAAATAATTTAATGTCACGAAAACAAACTAATAAATTTGCTGAATCATTGGTACTAAAGAGAGAGGCATCAGTCGGACAACATGCAAACTTTAGAAATTTAGGTTTGTTAACATGTTGATTATATTATTTGGCTTACCAAGAAAAAATACAACTGTACAATGTGTTTTTTTTTAATATACTATACAGTAGTACACCGTAAACTCTAATCTCAAATCATGCACTTCACATCTTATTCTCAATCATCTTGCTGCACTGACTTGCTTTGGGACTTTGAGATTTAGTGTTTTGTCTTGTTTTTAGACCTAAAATAAATGCTCATTTTTGCTGCTCTGCAGACCTGTGCAAAGTTTATTTTTGCTCTGGAAAAGGCAAAGAACACAAAGTCACATATTCTCCCCATGAATGACAGGCAGGACAACCAATTAGTGTAAAACCTGTGTGTGGTTGCCAGAAAAGCATGAAAGGGTGCCAGATCTGTACAGGAAAGTCCCAGAACTCCAAAAACCAATTGCACCAGTTGTTAAATAGTATCTAAGGCCGTTATGATGAAACCACACTTCCATAGCTTCAATGTTAGCACCAAAGAAAAAGATAAATGCTCCATTCCACCGTTCTGGATCTCCTCTAAAAACCGGAGCAAGGTGCCCGGTGTCGTGTTGCATTGGCTGGCAGAGGAGGTGCAGCTCAGCCATTGTTAGCGCTCATTACATAATCTCCGCGCTGAGATCTGGCGTGGCGTGGCCCGGACGCTGCCGTCACACTTGGCCGGGGCAGCGGCCCACACTGACCTGCGACCTGCAGCGCCATTAAAAAGCTACGCTTGGCCAGGCCTCCTGCACCCGGACACGTCCGACAAACTGCAAACAACAGAATTATTATCTCAGGGAGAGACTGTGAAGGACTCTGACATCTCCTATCAGCCGCCTCCCCACACACACACACACACACGCACACACACACACACACACACACACACACACACACACACACACACACACACACACACACACACACACACACACACACACACACACTGAGGCATGTTTTGCAGAGCCCGAAGCCTTTTCCTCCATCCGCCCGCCCGCCCGCCCGCCTGCAGCACACAGACAGGATTAGCGCATAAACCTCGAGCGAGTTGACCCTCACCCTGAAGGTTTGTGCTACTTCTATTACGGTCTGACCATCTGCCAAGGAGCACACAGCCCGAGCAGGAGGCCTCGCTATATTTCACCCATCGCAGCGTTAAAAGTGGCCACAAAAAAAAGAGAAGAAAAGAAAAGAGAGAAAGAGAGAGAAGCCTTGTTCGGCTGCACTGTACGAAATGGGTTGTGACAATAACAATTTAACAATCCACTTGGAGTTCAATCAAGACGCGGAGTGGAGGAGGTCTCGCTTCACAAGTCGAGAGCTGTTTGAGAAGTCAGGACGCAGAGGCCGACGGGCTGATCCTGGAAGCCCTGGAGAAACGGATCCAGAGAACGTTTGACTCCAGTGCACACACACTCACACACACACTCACACATCATTAGAGAGGGTTACACACGTGCCGCTGCTCTCAATTACGTTACAATTTATGTCATCTGTATCTGCCACATGTGTAAAGAAGGGGCTTTGTGAGTGCGTGTGTGATTTCAGTAAAGTCGGACTCACATGAAAGAGAAATGCAGCGTGCACGGCGGAGGAAGAACAGGATTTCACATCATCAAACAGAAGCGAGTGTTTCGCAGGAGACGCGGGGATGTCAGGAGGTAGTGTGTCTTAGACATGGCAGCAGGATAACGCATCGCAGTGTGTGTGGGTCTGCAGCACAACAGAGGCTCCAGCACCGAGGAGTGCAACAACAAAGGCCAACACACAGACTCAGATGGGAGTTGGCAGCAGCTTCAGCTCTGCAGCGAGTGGGAAGAGCAGGGATGGAGAGGGGGAAGCAGGTGGAGGTGTTACTGTCGAGGTGGGGCTGGAGCTGAGCTGCTCACAGATTAAACTGTAGAAGGTGCTGGAGCTGACATGTAAAAATATACTAAAAAGACTGCAGGTTCAGATTCTCAATGGAGGAAAGTGAGTGTTTCATTTGTTTTAATCACCTCAAGAATTTGACATGCAGACATATCAGGCCTGAATAGAACGAGCTAGAATGAACAAAAAACTCTGACACTGTAAATAACAATAATACCGTGAACATCAGCACGCCTTCATTCTTGTATGAATTCAGATTGAAATTCATGAAATGGTAAAGATAATGGATGGGTGGATGAAATGTGTATGTGGAGACACATAATGGTGTGTCTTCCATGTGTTGTTGCCAGGTTAGCCTGAAAGGGAGCCAGATCAGAAACAGTGTATTCTCCCCACATCTATTGCAACAGGGCTGTAAAACTGACATTTCTGATTAAACCATCTCTCATAGCTTCTATGCTAACACCAGAGCACATGCTGAATACGTCCTCAGTGGTGGGATGTCTTTGGTTCTGAGACGTGGCGACTGTGTTGTGATGCTGCAGGTCGCCTGCCAGAGGACGACTCGGACCCTGAGTACCACAGATACTGCAAAAGTACCTACAGTACGTCCTCTCCTGGCTCCAGCGGACTCACTCAGGCTGTGATGGGTAACTCCCATGTGTTAATGTGTGTAACTGTGCATGTGAGGCCAGACACCATTTAGAGAGCCAGCACAGGTGTCCAGAGCAGTGAGGAACCCAGACCGAGGGCCGTCTGGAATATTAAAGCAGAAACCTCAGATTTTCTGCTGAGTTAAAGGATGCCATTCTGGCTGTGTTCTCTGATCCAATCCTTAACTGCATATGAAAAGAAGAAAAATGAAATAAGAAAAGATCTGAGCTGCTTTTTGCCCTGCTGTGACAGTTTCTTGGAGGAACATTTCTTGAAGAACAACAGCTGGATGCAGAGACTCTCGGAGGCTGTTCTTCTCAGAACAACATGTCATTTCTCATCGTTCTCACACTACTATCTGTGTTCAAATCACAGAAATGACACAGACGTGTGAATTATTGAGTCTTGTCAATGGACAGAACCCTGCGAGCTGCTTCCTGCCTTTATCCTAACCTCACCAATCACCCTCAGTGTCTCAGGCACGAACCTGAGGAGAATATCGATCTCTGCATCGCGCTCCGTAGAGTATGAGCATTGTGCTGGAGGTGTTCTTTGAAAGCACAAGCTCTTACATTACTATCACAAAGGAACATGTTCCCCCATGTCCCTCACCTCTTGAATAGGATAGAATAGACTTTTAAAAGTCACCCAAATTTAATATAAATAGGTCCCTGTTAACAGGCTGTGCTGCAGCTGTTTACCACCAAAGACCATTTTCACACTTTACTTACGTCCATTGTGCTTTGTTATGGTAAGTCAGAGACATAAATCTCAAAACTTGGGCAAATGAAACCACAATCATCTGCATGAAAGGATAACAAGTGATGAAATTTTAATTCCAGCAATAGCTTTTTAAAAATGTCCACTGGCGTGATGTTTCCAGTGAATGAATGCAGAAATATTGCTGCATACAGCACATCGTACTACCTTTATAGCGGTCAGGCCGTCGGGAGATTAGGATGATAGTAAACAGACATTAAAGGCCTCGTTTGGCCTCATATTAGCGCAGCAGTGTTGCTCTCGCAGAGAGGTGAGCTGCTGAACTGAGGACGCGCCTGACATCTGTGCAGAAAGCCACAACAGAAAAATACTGAGGGAAAATATGCTTCTTCAAATCAGTTTACTCTCTAAAGCAGTCCCATAGAGGCCCCTCAGAGGGTAATTTGTAAAGATTTTGTGAACCTGCTGCAATGCCAGGACACCTGAGATCATTGTGAAGGCCTCTAAACGCTGCCATTTTCAGCCCCGCAGCAATTTTCCTCCCCAGCTCACAGCTTTATTGTCATATCATCCAAATCTGCCCCCCGCTACCAGCAGCCATTACTGGGCACCCACACCTTCACAAAGAGCACTTTTCCTCTCAAATCTGCAATGCTTTGATCAGTTTCTTGCCCCCCCCCCCCCCTCCTATTTCTGGTGAAAAGCATTATTGACTCAAAAGGCTTTTGCCTCCACGCAGCGCGAGAAGAAAGTCATTGTAATGAAAAGCAGAGCAGCTCCATTAACTCCACTACCTGCTCAGCTGGCACCATCTCCTACCTGTTGTTAAATGACTTAATTGGATCTGAGCTTGGGAAAAAAGGGGGCAGTGAAAAGCTTTTCTTTTTTCTTTTTTTCCTGATTTTGCTGTAGTGAAGCAAAGTGTTTTCCCAGTGAGGATATGCTGCCGTCCCGGCGTCCTTGTGCCTTTGAACAAAGCTGAGAGTCTGTGTATCGTGTGAGTACAGGAAGCCGACAGAGTCATTGTGATGACGAACACCACATTATCTCTCCTCCATATCCCGCTCTGCATGAGGCTTTTATCGTTATAAGACAAGCACATTTATCAAGGATCCGCGCTATACGCTGCACAATATACGGTGCCAGGAAGAAGGATTTGTCCTCCTCCTGATTTCTTCTATTTTTGCATATTTGTGACACTTTCAGGTCTTTAAACAAACTTGAATAGCAGATAAAGAAAACCTGCCAAAGCCATTTCCTGCATTTTAAAGGACAGTTTCAGTTACTGTCGTCATTCTGTCCCAGGAAAAGCAACTGTCTTCTGCTAGTTGCTGAACTGAATTCAGTTCAGGCTCTGTAAATTTACATAGACACAGTCTGCCTCCCATCAATTAATCAATCCTTCCCACCAATGCAAATTAGAATCAAGTGGTTAGACAACTTTCATTCCACAGCTTTAGTTCTGCAACTATGAGGAATGTGACTTTGTGGTGTTTGGTACAGGACAAATAAGCTGCATATGCAAACCTAAAATAATATGTATAGATGGCTCAACGGCCTGAAACTAATTCCAGAGGAGATTATTGAAATAAATCAGTGGGAGGTCTCAGCTTCTGACTCTCACTGGGAACAACGTAAACAAGACTCGAGACAGTAATGCAGACATTGCAGGGACTCTTAATCACAGCCGGCTTTTCTCTAACTCCAATGTAAACCCATCAGCAGCAGAATCAGACACTCAGAGGACAGTGGAGGATAGAAACAACAAGCCAAGCTCAAAAAGAACAACCTGAGCTAAACTGAGGATGTTGAGACAATGTTAGAAAAGCTTTCTGGCAGACATCAGGAAGCCACAGACGATGCTAAAGACAAAGTCCAGTCTCACATTTATGCAAGAATAGAAAGTGACAATCAATATTTCTGAAGGAGAATGGACAGTCAGACATGATGCTCTGATGCTGGTGGTGGGTGTTGTGGAGATGTTTCCCTGTTGCGTAAATTGTGATGATTCTGGAAAATTGTGAGGTGGGAACATCCAGCTTTTACTCTCTGATGGTTCATACAGTAAAAGTGTGATGTGAGTGCATCTCTGAGTGGCTCAAAAGAAACAAGATGGAGGTTTGAGAGTGGCCTGGTCCACCTGAATCCAGCTGAGTTTCAAATGGCTCTTTCATGCTTGAAAACCTGCATCCACAGTGAAAGACTAATATTTAGTGTGGCTGCAGTTTCTGCTGAAGGGAGAAACAGATTTTTTTTCTTCCACTTGGTTGATATATGGTGGTGTTGGAGACCATTTATTCTCCAATAAATAAAGTTCTCACTTTTACTTGTATCTCTTGCTTTAGGTTTGGTTTTGTTTGAAGGTCTGAAACCACTAAGTGGGACAAATGTGCAAAATCAGAAGAAATCAAACAGGGCACAAATACGTTTTCATAGCACTGGACCGTGAACAATAAGTATAACCTGTAGAAATGATGCATTACTTGGTTCCTGGTTCCCATTGGAGAATCAATTAGCAAGAGCAGCCCTGAAAAACAGGCCCGCCTAATGCAGCCCTGGAAACAGACTGTACAGCTCTGTGGTTTCAGAGAGCCTGCACAGGCAGCGTGAAGCATTGTGGGGTAAAGACGCTGAGGTTGGGTTGTAAATGGGTGCAGATGGCGCCGTGCTCAAACTGCGTGGCTCCTCCAAGCTTTTCGCACTTCCTCTACAGGAACCTAAATTACTGCTGTAATTAGAGGAACGTGTCGGGATCATTAGTGTCCATGCGCCTTGAGAATCACACACAATGTGAAATTTGTGCAGAAAAAGACACAATACGATCACCGAGGGTTTGTATAAATCAAACATGTTGCTCTCTGCCGCCTGGTTCTATTGTTGCATTGTTAATGTATTGTTGTATTGTTGTTGTATTGTTCATGTCATTACCAGGATCTAGTTTTACAAAAACAACAAACAACTGCTCAGAGGAAGTGAAGATTCTGCTGTAAGCCAAACGATAGTCTCAGTCCGTAGCAACACAACACTGTGAAAATACAAATGTTGGAATAATATAGTCAAGAGAACGCATGTTAGTTCCATCACATGTCAGCATTGTGTCATACAGGTGGAACCTGTTGGGATGTTTATGATGAAGCTAGAACTACAAATATGTTAACGAGCTGCTATCAACTGTTATGTTAACTACATTAACTACTGAGAATTCAGAACATGGACCAACCAGTACACTAAACAAAACTGAAAGGTAACACACTGTAGTGAAATATGGGAAATGGGCAAAGAGGGTGTGTGGATGCATACTGTTCCATGTCTTGTTATTTATATTTTTTTATCTGATTTTACAATGTTTTGTAGTTTTGTTTCGTAGCTCTGGAGTATATAGTTTATGCATTTAATGGTTCTGCACTCTGTGCTATTCTCCTCTATTACAGTCTATATTAGTATACTACTGTAATGTAATGTAGTAAAACGGAATCACATGAACTCCAATTTGTGTTTCATAGCACTGTAGTAGTAGTAGTGAAGTGAATGTATTTGGTGAGACCTCAACCAGACACTGATGTGAGATCTTGAGATATTCAGAGCAGCACAGATGCTAAATGTGCTGATTCTGTTGTGCAAGCTGTCCTGTGTAGGTGCTGTTTCTCCTGAAGTCACGACGGAGCCGTTTCATCCTCCAACAGAAAACTGCTGAGAGGACTCCGAGTCCTATCGATGGCAGAGACTAATCTGGTTTTAAGTTAACTCTCGCTCCATCTGTGGCACCAGAGGAATAAAAGATACACAGAGACAGGGAGGAAGAAAGAGAGACAGAGAGGAGAGAGGAAGAGAGAGAGCCCCAAATCTGACTGGTGAGCCATCAAACAGCACCAGTAATGTCCAGCGCCTGTCAGACTGAGCCAAATGAGTCAGGCGCAAATCTGAGGATGAAAAACAAAAGTATAATCCCTCCACTGCTAACGGTGTCACTCAGGGATTAAGCATGCCAAGGAAAAAATAAAATAAAACGCACAAAGAGAGACGCGGATAAACGCGGAGCAGAGCTCCAGCTCCAGGCGACTCCTCCAACACACACACACACACACACACACAGACACACACACACACACACACACACACACACACACACACACACACACACACACACACACACACACACACCGAGGGAGGAGTGTAATCTCAACTTCACATTTTATCCTCAGATCAGATGATCCCAGCCCGCAGGACACTGACACGGCCAGGGCTGCGGGCCAGAGATGTGGAGCTCCCCAGAGTCAAGAACAGTGACCCTCACTGAGGAGGAGGAGGAGGAGGAGGAGGAAGGGGAGGACACACACATACACACGCGCGCGCGAGAGAGAAAGGTATTTTTGACTCTACCTGTGGTTCCAGCAGACGTAAAGCATCCAGGAGGATTATTAATCCAAGCGAGATTAGAGAGGCGCAGAGAGGCAGAGGAGCAGCGACACTTCTCGACTCTTCTTCCACAAACTACTGTTAGCTGATGATAATGTGAAGCTGTGGTCCGATCCTCCGCTGCTGGACAGGAGAGGTTATATCCACCAGAGGGAGAGATGGAGAGGGAGAGAGAGTGCTCCAGAGAAGTTTGCACCTATGAGCAGCAGCCGGGAGCTCGGTAATCCTGCTCTCCCGCCGCCAGCGGAGCGGCAGCGCGGCGTGCGGTGCGGCAGGACGCGGCAGCGGCTTCAGCACCAGGACTCAGTGAACAGCTCTGGCTCCTGGTCCAGCTCCTGGTCTTGGTCCAGCTCCTGGTCCTGGTCCTGGTCCTGGTCCTTCAGCGGGGATGTGAGATGTGTGATGTGAGCTCCGGCCGCTCCCGAGCCTCCAGCTCCGACCTCAGCTACTGGAGGATTTACACACAACCACAGGGAGGGAGGGAGAGAGAGAGGGAGAGAGGGAGAGGGAGGAGAGGGAGGAGAGGGAGCAGCCAATCACAAAGCTCCTGTCTGCAGCAGGTACACAGAGAGACACTGAGAAGCCAGTGGACCAGGTGGAACCACTGAACCAATGTCCCTGACTGACCGAGGACAGAGGTCCCTCCCCGCAACACACACACACACACAGACACACACACAGACACACACACACACACACACACACACACACACACACACAGTGAGAGAACCACTGCACAGCTTCCAGTGCTCCAGGTGAGAGAGCAGCATGACCTCCAAAATAAGTTGATTCAAGTTTAAAGGGATGTTTATTCTAATGGAGAATTAAACTCCTGCCCCTGGTAATCTTCCTCTCTCTCTCTATCTCTCTCTCTCTCTCTCGCTCTCTCTATCTCTCTCTCACACACGCAGACATACACACCAAGCAATTCTGTTTAGTTTAGGTAGCTGATTTCCTTTTAAAGACCTGTTTAGTAGCCATTCATGTGGCCCACATAGGCAGAACATGCTAAGAGACCGTTGGTCTGACTGGGATTCAAAGCAGGGACCAGGGAGTCTCTCTATCAGGAAACAGCGCTAATCCAGCGTTGGTTGACCATATCCATCTGAGGCATTTACCTCACAGTTTGATAGTCTGGTACAGAGCAGCTCCAAGCCCGTGGATCAGCAATTTAAATAAAACTGAACTGAGTTGAATTATATTGTAAACATTTATAAAATGTGTTTTATTGTTCGAGTTAACCAGACAACACTGAAATGGTTATTTTATTAATTGTTCCAGAAGATTCAATATAAAATAATGTGTGGTATATAAAATAACACCTCACATTGAATCCATTTGACCAGACATACATGAATTGAACACCTAAGTTGAGTGTTGAAAGAAGGACTCAAGGCTTTTTATGCAACAACAACTATAATGTAGATGTTTTACAATGCAAATACGTCAATGAAATTCCAAGTGTAATAAAAGTGAGAAAATGATAAATGCTATGAAATAAATGCAAGCAGCAGAAGAGGTATGAAATAAGTATGAAAGGTAAAATATATTTCCATAGAGTTCATACTTCATGTATCACACAGGTTTCTGGCTTTGAGTGGCAGGAGCAGAAGCCTTTCAATAACTGATCAGGTCAGTAATATCCAGGATGCTTGTGTGTGTGTGTGTGTGTGTGTGTGTGTGTGTGTGTGTGTGTGTGTGTGTGTGTGTGTGTGTGTGTGTGTGTGTGTGTGTGTGTGAGCTATATTTACAGTGCATCCAAAGTTGATTTTGTTCCATGTGCAAATGCACTTATTTATACATTCTTTTTGCATTACTTATTCATGTGTTATTTCTGTTTGGCCTATTGTTATGCCAGGTTTCTGTTCTGCTCCTTCCCTGTCTGCTTGCAGTCTCTCAGATAATGCACTGTACTGCAGGCGGCTCCTGGAGACTTGTGAATCTGTCCTGGATGTATGCCACTACACTATTTATACGCCTTTATGCTCTTGTGAGTATTAAAGACTTTCAGGACAAAAATAGGCACAATAGCGCGTTCCAAAACGTCGTAATGAATAAGCACCTGCGCTGTCACAGTTGCAGACTTTTAATTGTCTTCTCCTCGTTGCTCCAGCCTGAAGTTTGTTTTTCAGGCGAGCAGAGACTTCTCAAGTCGTCATGTGACTGGATCCAAAAAATTAAAATAAAATGAAATATCCAAATAATAAACAAGTCCACGTTGAGTTTGATGCCATGGATATGGAGCAGATGTGGAGTTGAGAACCAGGCTCAGTTGGTTTACTCTTCGTAGCAACTTTCTTATCTAAAGTTTTGTTGTTTGTTTACATTGCTGTTTCTCTGTGACATGAGGTCGGTAATGGCTCTACTCTACTCTACTCTACTCTGCTCTACTCTACTCTACTCTACTCTACTCTACTCTACTCTACTCTACTCTACTCTACTATCTCTAAGGGGAGGTTTCTATATAACTCATAGAGGGATTCTACCTCACCTGCACAATGTTTTTGCCTCTAACGTGCAAATAAACCAATAAATCCACAACACAAAATGATTTCACAGCTTGAAAAAAAATATAATTCTGAGTCATATTGAACACTTTGATGCAACAAATAAGAGTCTAGGTGGATTTAAGCATTTTGTATAGTATCTCCAATAAGAAACTGTCTCTGTATAGTAAAAGTCTTTATTGTGTTAAACCTCACAATAACTTGCATTCGTCTTCCATTCATCTGAAATCAGCCTGGAAACGTCTCCGCACTGAGTCCTGGTCCTGAACCGTGCTGGAGCACATGCTGGGTTTTGGTCTCATTTAAAATGAGAAAATGTGAAGTTTTAACGCCCCGAGTCAGAATCACAGTCAGTGATGAAGCCTCTGAGTAATAAAAGCTCTTATTTCTGCCTGAACACTTCTTTTTGTGGCAAATCGAGGCCTCCAGATGACTCTGTCTGGACTTAATTAGCTGCAAAACACAATGAGAGCACAGCAGGGCGCCACACTCGGGTCTAACTCCTATTAAAGTAATGAGTAATAAAATCATGTTTTCTAATGGCATGTTTTAGCTTTTTGGTTGAAAAAAGGCAATTTATAAATTTCATAGATAAACTTCTTGAGTAATAAATACTAAAGAAATCCATGTTTACATTTTAGGTGTTAATGCTTCTTTTACCCAATATATTTGAGAACAGGGATTTTCCTGATCATTAGTTTGTCTGTTGACTTTACCTGCTGCTGTGGGATGAAATCATCAGACATGATTTATGGATCTATTGATCGGATCTGAACTGGACAGGACCTCATGTAACCTGCAGCTCTATCGTTAAAGTCAATATCAAAATCCATGACAGGCTTAGGTGTTTATTCTAATTTTACACCACATGCTATCACTTCAGGAATGAATAAACAATGATTAAAAAAAATGATTTGTTTGTTGCTTCTGTTGACTCTACCTGCTGTGATCATATCTGAAACATTTCCAATAATATACATAGATAATTAACTGTGTAGAAACTGAAGCCTGGAATTGTGGATGTAACTTATAACACACACGTGTGTGTGTGTGTGTGTGTGTGTGTGTGTGTGTGTGTGTGTGTGTGTGTGTCTATAAGAGAAGAATATGTGTGTGTGTGTGTGAGACGATACTGTGTTGTGTGTGTGTGTGAGTATCTGGGTGTGTGTCATCCTGTGTCAGCTCCAGCTGAGCCTCAGCTCCAGCTCCTCTCTGAGTCAAGGTTTCCATGTGTCTCAGGCTCTACCTGCTCTAACTCATCTCATCTCCATTGTGGATTCACAGGGTTTCCATCTGGTCAGAGGACAAAGGCTGCTGTTGTGCGTTGTGCAGATTGTGAAAGCGGATTCAGTGCAGATCAGTGTTTAGGCAGATCTGTGTGCTTTAAATAAAAAAGGAATTGATCTGAAATCCACCTTTGTGTCTTTTAGCTTTGATGAAATCCTCTTCCTGCCTCTTCATCCTCTCTCCTCTCTCTAGGTACCAGGTGCTCAACACAAAATAGGTCACACAGTCTTTTAGTGCCTTCAGACACCAGGAAATAAGCCACACACACACACGTCTATTTTTGTCACCATTGTATGGGCCATTGGTGAGTGTCTTCTGATCCATCACCTCAGTTCTACTCTGAACCCTCAGCTCCAGAATATATTTCCACATCCATCTGCTGAGGGTGGAAACTTTCTCTGAGCTCACTGCAAATGCAGACCTGACAAATCCTGCTCTGGTAACTGATGATTTTAATGTGATAACAAAGCATTTCCTTGCTTATAAAGTCCTGTATAATAAACACACCCAGGGTTAGGGTTAGCTTTTCAATGCAAATCTGTTCAACTCAAAAACTTCACTCGTCCCCAGGGGGGATTAACAAGGCACACAGAGCAGTCGCACAGAATCACAGAACAAGTCTGATAAGTTATAAGAATGAAAACAGCATAAAGAATAAGATAGTGGTGGTATTTACATATGGTGCAAATGGAAATCGATATGAATGCAGCACTGGGGTTAGTGCACTGTCCGACCGAAATGGAAAAGTAAACAGGAGAAATAAGATAAGAACAGAGAAGTGCTGGCGGTATTTACACAGGATGCACAACAAACTGTGGCTTTGATGTGATTTGGTCGAAACAGCTGAAGTTACATTGTTTAAGTCCAAACCTGATTGATGTTGAACCGAGGAGAACATGTTGGTACAGACTTTAGTTCACAAACTAATCCATGTCTCTGTGTTCCTACAGCACAGTATGTGACTGCAGTTTTCTCTTTTCTCTTGGATCATGAATGTGATGCTGAGGAATCAGGCCACAACATGGTCCAGAGCAGAGTGTTTATGGTCTAAATTACTCCCCGTCTGTGGCTGCAGCTCTATGGATTTATCAATACAGAGCACAGTTGGGACATTGATATTTCAGGGCCATAGATCCTAACTTGCACAAACCTCAGTCTGATAAAGAATCAGTGAGTCAAGCAGACGAGACGGACACATTCAGCTGGCCAGGCTGGATGAGCAGGATGGTATCCTAACAAAGACAACAACACATTGTTGCGAGGATGCAAACCTGTGTGGTCGGCAGCTCCGAGGACCTCGTGCCCAAGGGTTTCTGCAGAGTCACTGTCCTCTGTGCTCAGCTGCCTGTGGGAAAGGACAGTCACACTTTATTACACAAGGTCGGGACATATTAAGCATTTTAACAAACACAACGTAAACCTGGGTTACACAACGTGAACCTGACCCGAGATGAATCCCACTTTCTTCTACCCACGACCTTGTTTGTCTCATCCAGCTTAAACCTGTGACTTTTATAAGACCTTTATGTTATTACTGTGAGCCTCTAAACTTCACAGATCTTAACCTTTTCAAGCCCAAGCAGGAAAAAAAAACACTAACTGCCTCTGGTATCTCTCCAGCACAGCTTGGAGGCACCAGAGTAATGACAAACAGCACGAGGGAAAAGGAATGAAGCCAAAAGAAAAATACTTTGTTGTTTTCTGTTCAAGTGTCTTTCATTTAAAATGTATAAACAAGACATGTTAACGCCTGTCATCACAATAATCAGACATGGAGCTCGTTCAGCACATATGCCAAGCGTGTTGCCGCCGCTGCAGAATGGAGTTATGGTGTGATTCATTAAAGTAAATAAGAAGAAGCTCTCCCCTGACATCCTGCCTGCGAAGCCAGAGATTACGCTGCCACATCTGTGCTTCTAAACAAGCCGGGCGAACACGTCGCCCAGCGCTGCTGAGACGAGCAGCCATTCATCACACACACAATTAACAGCCTGCATGTTAAGTGAGCAGAGGGACGGCTGTGGCTGTCTCCAGCTCTGTATGCAGGTACAGTATGCACTCTACATGTCATCTACATGTTTGTCTGAGCAGGTGGCTTTGCCTTTATGTGTGAGTGCAGACAGTTATGTTTGATTTATGTGCATGGACAGAGAGATTTGTGTGCATGTGTGTAACAAGGGTAACTACAAGTATGTTTGTGCAGGTGATTGTGTGTATGTGTGTGTGTGTGTGTGTGTGTCTGTGTAAGAGGTTGAGGGTGTAATATGTTGAGACACATGCTCTGGGGTGACACATGGTCAGCAGTGTGAACACGCAGCTGTCCAGGCGTCAGGATGGAGCGCTGCTCCACTCCGGCAGAGACGCTTTGTTTGGATGTAAGACATTTTGTTTGACCTCTGTGAGTTAATGTAGCAGTGGAGCTGAAGAGTCACGGCCACATGTGGAAGGATGAGAGATACAGCCTGAGCGCTCGAAAGTGAGAGCTCTGATATGAGGAGGAAACGGCGGTTGTTATTACTGATGGCATCAAGCAGCAGTGAGAGGATTTCTTACCTCATTGATTCACAAAATGCTGGAACATCTGGAAAACAGATCCTTCTGTGGGTGACGATGGTGGAATGTGTGCAGAGATGATTGATAATTTAGCAGATTTTAACATGGAAAGATAATGAATCAGTGTCGGTTTCAACTGATTAATTCTTTTTTTCAGTAATTTATGGAGCAGAAGTGACAAAGCTTCTTTCTCTCTCACGTATGGATCCAGTCTCTCTCTGCTCTGGGATGTTGTGATGGTGATGCCTTTGCCAGAGGCTGAAAACAAACATTAAATGAGCCACCACTCATTTATTCTGTTTACTGTGAGCTGCAACACGTCTACATTGTAGCCATCACAACATAATAATAAGTTTGTTTATAACAGTCTGTAGTCTAGTCTAACGGTCTGTACTTCTCTGTAACAGATTTATAGATGGGAGAAAAAAGTGATGTTAACACTTTGGATTAGTGGAGACGCAGTCGTCATTGATTAGAAGATCATTGACGTGAAAAGTTAGTCAATGAAAACCACTTATCTGCATCTTAATCCATACATAATATGTGATATACAGTATACTGTACTGTACACCAGAAACAAAAAGTTTACATAGTAATTATAGTTTCCAGATGTGTGGGTCATGTTTCTCATGACAAAAGACAAAGCATAGCATCATAGTATGGTCGTGCTAAATCGGACATTTCAGCCTGAGCTGTGTGTGCGTGTCACAGCTGATGGGTCTCCGAGCCTCTGGATGCTTTCAGCCGCACTCCGCTCCAGTCGTTTCACTACTTTAAGAATGAGTGCAATACTTTGCTGCGTCAGTCCTGATGGCACATCCATAATGCAGGACTCGCAGCTCGAGCTTTGAGAGAGAAAGCTTTTGTCTCTGGCTCGAAGGTCGGAGTCCGAGCATCGCTGTGATGTGAGGAAACAGGAAGAGGACGCGGCTCCGCTCTGCAGGCCTCCTCCTCTCTTTCTGCAGCTCGCTGCTACATGACTGCTTCCTGCCAAAGGCGTCGGAGGAGCAAAATCTGCATGCAACGACTGAATACTGTATATCTCCTGATTAGAAAGGAAGTGCTATAAAGGAAAGAAACAGACAGTTTGCAATGCTGTTTTGTAATTAAGGTGGTTATTTTGGCACGTTTCATTAGATTCTGGTGATCGCTGGAGCTTTGCGAAGGGAGGTCTGCGAGGATCACAGCACCTGCTCTGCAGCCAAACATCCCTCCTGGAGGACGGGGGCCAGGAAAGTGGATCAACACCGATCAAAACTTTTTGTAGACGCTTTTTGAAGTGCTGCTTTGCATTGTTTCCCAAAGGAGGTGGAATGAAATCTGACCCAGTGGGGGAAAAATACATGAAACACTTCTTTGACATAAAGAGACACGGTGTGGATCTAAAGCACGTCCAGGAATGAGATCAGTGCTGGAGGGAAAAAGCAAGAAAGTATGAACCACTTTAAATTACAGTTTTAGTGTGGTTTTGTCATCTGGCATCATTCATTTATCTGATATTTTCAGATCACATCACATTTTGACAAGATGAAAACTACAAAGGGAAAGAGTAGATTTAATATGTGCTCACAACTGCAGGTGATACAGACTACAGGCATTTCCAGGCAGTCAGGATGCAACAGAATCTCCTTACACTTGGCATCAGCATAGAGCATGGACCATAATAAAGAGCATAATCCCATTAGAAAAAATGCACAAATAAAAAGCAGCCAAGATGCCATCGACAGCCACAGCCTCTGTGTTACAGCATCAGCAAACAAAGCAGCGAGTCACATACGTACGACCGAAAATCTCAGAACAAATACGCATCCAGAATGATGGAAACAAACAGGTGACGGGCTGTCAAGATTGTTGCACAATGGCCAAAAACTGTCAGAATGATTTAGGACGCTGAAACAAAGCAAGCTGTGAAATATAATGGAGGGGATGGAACGTTTATTCCTCACTGAAGACGAATGACAACAATCATAGTGAAAAGCAGCAGTGGCAGGGGTTTTCATATTCTTTATTCACACGTGCATCTATTTTATGCATATTAATATATGGGTAAAATTATGCAAACAAAATGTACCATTGCTGATTTTTAGCAGTGGCATGTTTTTTTTAGCTTATCGTATGTTTTGGAAGGTAAAGTAAGAGGAGAAGTACAAAGAGACAAAGAACTGAATACAAATATTTCAAAGAGGACCTAATGATCCAGATACTGACAGCATGTTAAAGCTGTGTGCTGAGCTGGAATCCAGAGGAGGAGCAGAAGGAGGAGGAGGAAGAGGAGAATAAGGAGAAGGAAGATGAGGATGAGGAGGAGGAGGAGGAGGAAGAGGGAACCAGAGGTTTGAAGAAGTGAAGAAGCAGATTCGGATCAGCACCAACCTGGCAACAAGAAGGATGAAACGTCTTTAAGACGGACAACCACAAACCGTCACAAACGCTGCTCACAGAGGCAGAAGTCCCACTTATGCATGGACGTGAAAATGTGATTCTTGGGTACGTGATAATGATGGATGTTAAAATGTGATTTTTCTATTTCTCTTGGTCCGTTTCTGTGTGGAGTTTGTATGTTCTTGTATGTTCTCCAGGTACTTTGGTTTCCTTCAACAGTACAAAATATATTAGGCAATAATACATTACAATTATCTGTTAAATGTGACTTTTTTTTTCTTTAACAATTTCATTCATACAAATGGTTCCCAACAAAGACAGAGCTTTAAAATGTCTCGTCTCTTGTTCAATTTAAATAAAGAGAAGCAAAATCCCCCATGAAAGTCTGTCATATGAGAGACCTGAAGACAGGCAGAACTATCACTGAGCCACCACAGCACTAATTAAGAAAGAACTATGTGTCTAATTATGTTGAATTTTTTGTCATTGTATGTCAATTAAACAGCAGAAGCTGGCCCACAGCCTGTAAAAACCATGTTTTTATGACCCCTACATCGGGTGAACGCCATTTTAAGTGGCGTCCAAATGTCTGGTGAACAAGAGTCAGGGCAGCCAACGTATGTTGACCCAAACTGACCAGTCTGTGGCGGGGATAGAGCGTACAGGTGAGCAGTCAGGTGAGCGCCATTACTGTGATGCAGCGCACAGTTCATCACGCTGGACAGCAACCTGCACGCGCGTCTGGTGGAGGCGTCCTGAGTTAATTAGCAGGAGGCAGGTGAGTTTGGACCGGGAGCTTTGTAATGAAGGAATTTGTCTTTGAAAGTGGTGCGAGGAGTGAAGGAGAGCATGGTTCATTTGTCACATAAAGCCATTATGGGGGAAAAACGTATTGTTGCAGCTTTGAAAGATGTTTTTGTCTGGTTTGACACTGGAGGAGTAAAGTGCAAATGCAGCATCTGTAATCATTAAGTTCTCACTGGTTGCATGAAGTAATAGCTGCTGCACATCTGTTTCATCATACGTTTCCAGAATAATCTCTGAAAAACTTGATGCTTGTTTTGGAAATAGTCCTGTGATGATGGCACCCATCTGCCAGTGTTTTTCATGATAAATCGTCATTATTCTGAGTTGACCCAGAACCAGCAGTTTTGGCTCTTAAAATGTTTCCCTAAAGTAATTAATTATTGAACTGATTTTTCACAGTTGGATAAACCTATTGAGTTCCCTTGTACATATAGAGAAGATTTATATGAAGAAGTAATTGGATTAACAAAGTAGTACTGGCACTGCTGGAGTATTTGCAGTAGTTATGATGAGTACAAAACTGCAGCGTAAGCATCTGTGGATCGAATCCGCCACAGTTATCTCAGTACTTTGATGTTTAAATCAAACCTCATTTCCAAGATTTAGTTCAATGTAATCCAGTGCAGAGAGATACAGAAACAGACAGAAATAAACAGGAAAAATTCAGATTGCTTCAAAATATGGTGTTATTGGGTGGAGGCATTCATGACTGGGTATGTTTACATGGAACTGAATAATGGCTTAAACGTTATGTTACCTGGCTTTTCCAGACCCAGATGATGCAGTTTGAAACAAGTTTTCTACTGCATGCATCACCTTAATCTGATAAAGCATGTATGCATGCTTCTGGACACAAACTTCTAGAGCATCAGAGCTCTGCCAGCTGTAATTAATGAGGAGCCACCCAACTCAGTCCACAGTGAGGTTTGTGCATTGTAGGAAAGGTGGAAAGTGGAAAGAGAAACTCTGGCTTGTTCTGCTTGTCCACGTCAAATTAGAGTGCAATGTTTAATCTGATCCGTGCTTTCTAATCTTGAGATCACATAAAACTATTGATCTGCGTTGGTTTGTTCTCACTTCTGCCGACATCCTTCTGATCTTCTGATCTCAGGTCTTACGTTGCTTAATGTATTTTTTCTCTGTTTCTCTGCTGCTGAAAGCTTGTTTTGCATCTAAACTCTGATTCCACCTGTCAGTGAATCCCCCGACTGACACTACTGCAGCGTCTGGAGGTTTTCACGGAATAAGTCTGAAACTCCAGCGTGCAGCACACTTGAATCATCAAAGATGATTTCTGGTGGTATTTGGCTGTAAATGTCAAACCTGGTCCAGGATCCAGGGTGTTATCTTCTTACTGTTTTCTCACTCTGAACAGACACATCAAAATAAATCCAAAATCGTGTTTTATCTGTCAGAAAACCTTTCTGAGATTAGTTTCCTTTTGATCTTCTTCCTAGTAAATTCATATTGATGTTTATTTTCCTCTTGCAGTTTGTGGCTTCTTGAGCTTTAAAACAGACAAGGTCTCCTCTGCTTTCTGTCTTGTCTCGCATGCTAAATTTCTATGAAGAGAACTGCATTCTTACCAAGGCTTTAGGAATATAGCAAAGAATAATGCTATCGTTTGGCTTTTTACTAAAAGATACAGTAGCAACAAGGCTGCAGAAATAACAACATTTCTTGCTCTTTTAGTTTCTCTAAAGGTCGTTTCTCTGTGACTGAGCTTCACCTCGGAAAACTTTTGGCTGCGGCCGGCAACTCATGGTGAGTCTGACACAAACACCTCCAGCTCCTCTGAAACTGCAGATCTTTGCCCTTGGAGGCCCAAGTTTGGCATTGCAGTAAACCCTGTGTGTGTGTGTGTGTGTGTGTGTGTGTGTGTGTGTGTGTGTGTGTGTGTGTGGGCATGTGTCTGAATGTGTGTGTTCAGGCTGTTGTAGATACAGAAGATTTTGTATATTTTGCATGTGCTGTGACCATGTATTCAGTCATATACTGTACAGGTTTAAATAAGCATGTGATTTTGTTTACATGTATCTGTGAGTGCGTGGTTTTGTGTGTGTGTGTGTATGAGTGCAGATGAGAGTGTTGGAGGAACAGGGATAGCTTGTGATAGCTCATTTGACATTGTAAATTATGTATTTATCTTGATTTTTTTCTATATTTATTTTTGTTTGAGTTGAATTAGTGAAACTCTAGGACAAAAGTCGTTGTCGGCCGTTGCTGGCAGTCTACTGTCCCGATCCTGCAGCCAACATAACATTTTGATCCTTGCTCTCTTCAACATCTTCTCTCTATACAAAGTGCTACAAAGCTAGAGGGTTTCACACCTAGTGGAGCTTCACACGTGTTTAAGACTATATCTTATAATAATAATCTTATCTCATCACCAATTGTAATCGTTGCAAATGGAACAAACCTCATCAGCTCAACCACAGTCCTCTGTGAGGAGGTGAATATGCAGATTAAAGTGGGCTCAAATCCTGAATTTGACTTCCCAAAACATATAAATCAGGCTGACTCAAGTGAGCAGAATATGAGACAATGACGTGACATTCTTCAGTCTTAATTAATCACATTTACTGTGTAGACAAGCTAGAACAGCTGCTGACACTTTTACACCACGCTCCTCTTCTCCATGTTTATAACCCAGAGTCCCAGGCACAAACGTATCAATCCTGCTCTCGATTTTTCCTCGACTCCATCTCGATTGTTTCCTCACACCCATGGAAGTGAGACTTCAATAAGCACCTGCACACACGCTGGTGATTCCTTGGGATTTTTTTCCTCCAATCTCTCTCTAATCACAGCTTCGCCCTCCTGTGAAACCTCTCTCCCAGCGCTGCCTCCCACCCTGCACTACACTATCACGCTATCACTTTATTGCTTCTTCACGCTGATCTTAAGTCTTACTGCAGGCGAGCTGTACTTTTATCCCACATCAGCCACCGACGTCTCCTCCTCTGTCTAGCAGCAGATTACCTCCACCCTCTTTTCCCCTCCCGTCTCTTGCCCCCCAGTAAACGTCTGACACCAATATTAGTTTCATAATCCACTTTGGGGCAAGCTGCCGTGAGATCTGAGACCTTACAACCCCCCAGGCTTCAGCATCTAATCCTCTCTGTTTAGATCACCTGGCCCACGATGCAGCGGGTTTAGTTTCCAGAGCTCAGAGTGTGTCTGCAGGCCGCTGTGGTGCAGGATCTCCCTGCCCTGCATCCAGCCAGCCGGTTAGCATTTTACCCCACACTAACCATGTCTCTAACACATGCTCCTCTGCTTAATCTCCACCTAATCTCTTCATTTGCATCTGTGTTATATGCTCTTGAAAGAAGAACAACACAATAAGCGACACATATCAGAAGATGTGAACAGTGTTAATGTGCCGCCTGAAGCTCAGGCTGCTTCAGCTTTCTATCAAAGGTTCATGGGGACATCTAGTGTCGACTGAGCAAAGGCAGAGGGAGCGTTTCCACTATTCTGCCTGCATGGTGATTGGACACACTTCTTCCTAACTGCTTCTGTGGAAGTGCCAGGAGAAATAGGACACAGACTTTCCAGAAAAGCTAAAGAGGAAACTCTGGATTGTAACAGCTTTTTTTCACTGCTGATTGACCTGCTCCAGATCAAAGGCCACGGTTCACAAGTAATATTAGAAATAATGATATTGAATGTTAATGCAATGACTAACATAAAATAACATTGTTTACTCTTATTACATGTTCAGACATCCTCAACCAGAAGAAGTTGAAGGTGACTATATAGCATTTCTTTCTTTCTCTACTCTCCTTCTATTCAAGATCTGTAGTTTGATCTCTGTTCCACACACATTTGCATTTACAGCTGCAATACATTTGCTGAATTAGAAAAGGTTGGTGGTATATGAACACCTTTGCAGAGGCAGAGCCCATCAAATAACTGGATGTGGTCTAAAGCATTAATGAAATAGATACAAGTGACACACGGTCACCTGAAATCATTGCAAAAACCTATATTTGTATATAAACATATATTTGTATATATGTATTTAGATCTGGTAAATTATCTAAATGTCCTCTAGAATATCATTTGATATTCACCATGTTTATAACTGAGACAGGAGCCATAGGTGTTGTGGATCCTACTCTATCCTATAGCTCCAGAATAGAGTAGGATCAAATAGAATTGAATTGCATTGAGTAGAAGTATTTACTGCCATAGCACAGGAAGAGAAAATCCAACAGGTACAACAGCATTGTAGGAGTCTCTGCAACAGTGCATATTTAACCGTTAAAACGGCATAACTTAACACAACACATAACACAACACATAACACAACTAGCATGGCAAGGTAGGGCGTGCAGACCCAGCTGGCAGCAGTGATGAGTGTAAAAAATAATGAACTAACTAAGTAAATCCAAGGAGCCGTCGTCATGGCAACTGGATGTAGATTTACAAGACATTTCACCTTCACCCAAGAGGCCACGGCAAGTTACAAACAATGTTGTTCAGAGCCGTCCAGTTTACAGTATTGTGTACATTTGTGTGGTGTATGTTCACAAACAATGACCTCCAAACAGCTGCTAGAATCATTACACCTGTGGACAGATGAGAGGCTTATGATTGGCTGTGAAGTTGAAGCTGTGAGGTGGGTGAGGCGTTTTTTTAATAACTGTTTTTTCTGCTGCTTTATACAGCAGACTAACCTATACAATCCAGCTGATTTATTGGCTTGGAGTGCGCATTAAGGTAGTATTTATTGAGGCTGAATTAGAATGCATTGGCTTTTAGTTCTAATAGAGCAATGTCTCAGACCAAGCTTCACATCTCGCCCCTGTTATCATCCTTGCTGCTTTCCTGCTTTCGCCGGCTTTGATTAGCCCCCATTAGGACTCCACTCCAGGCCGCGATGCTACCCAACACATTTACAAGTCATAAAGCATCGCAATCAACAAGCTCACACCAGGCTGCAGCTCTCCAGCGCCCATTAGGAGAGCGGCACAATGACGCAGAGAACTCAAACCGCAACAAAGTGGTGCTTGACACCGCTCTAGGACGAATGGGAAGCTGTGGAGGATTTGTATGTCAAAAGCATCAAAGTCCATGAGAGAGAGAGAGGGAGAGAGAGAGAAGGGAGAGTGAGAAGAGAGAGACAGAGAGGAGCGAGAGAGAGAAAGAGAGAGAGAGAAGCCCTAGGGAGGGGATGGAGCTGTGTCCTCTGTCAGATCTAAGCAGTTTGGCTCCAACAGCCTAAACAAGCAACATTTGTGAGCAGTACAGAGCAAATGATTTCACATCATTTTATCCACAACTGCAGAAAATGTCAGGCAGCAAATGCAATGAGTTGTGCTCACCTTGGAGCTCCAGTTGTCTGATACAGTAAACTCCATTAAAACCTTGTATTTATTTTTCTTTCCAGGGCAGGTGCAGATCGATCTGAGCTCAGTGGTTTCCACTGTCGCCCTGCATCCTGAGCTCTGCAGCAGACACAGCAATTACGCTTTTGTTTTGACAAATCAGACCATTTGGCATTTTACATTTGGCTGCTCCTCATTCCAAGCTCAAAATGATGATAGATGGTCCATCATGTAAAGCACAAGCACCTTGAATTGGTTCAGTTGGAGCTGAATAAATAGACATCATTCTACAGCAGCTCCTGTTTGATTTGTGTTCATTATACATGGATGACTTTAATGTGTGTTTGTGTACATGACTTGACACATCAATGAGGTCTACTGACGCGCTTAACCACATGTAACGTAAACACTGAACAGAATGAGAACGATACATACATCGATGAATGAACATCACTGTGGAGCATCACAGAGGCTCTTGAATCAAACAGGGTCAGAGAAATATATGTGTATATATATGTATATATATATATATATTTATATATATATATATATATATATATATATATATATATATATACACATATACATATACATGAAACTCGATAAACACAAGGGAGTAAAGTGAGTGGCATTGAACCTCCTCAGACTCCACTTCAAGTGTTTTCTTCTTCTTGTGACTTTTCATCCTTTCAGATGATCCAAACACAGAGATTTGAGGTGTGTTTGCAACCAGAAGCATCTCTGTCTTTGACCCGCCGTCATCAGTAAACGCTGAGAGAAAACCTTTATGTAAAAGCTTTAAACTGATAAGGTGGCCTCCTGACACAGCTGCAGGTGAGGAACTGAGTGACAGTAGCTGTTGAGTCTGATCGTGAATACAGAGTGTTCAGCTGCTGCGTGTTCAGCATAAACACTGACACATTAAATACTGAGCAACATCCTGTTGGATTTAACCTTTTTACGTGCTCTTAGGAAATAACACGTTGAAGCCAAGCAAGTTACTGTGTACACCACTGTCTTTGCATCTACCTGCAGGACGTCAAACAAATGATCACATGCAGTGTATATGTTTACTGACTTGTGGAGCTAAATTTCAATGTTACAATAAAACAGTCATATCACTCAAAAACAGTCCAAGCCCGACCTTCCTGTGGAGCTCTGAAGGAGATTCATTGAGTTTCAGAAACGCCACAGCATTTCAGGTGGATGGAGTCGCACGACTTTGTGGTCGAGTGAGTAATGTATGCATTAAAATGTCTGAGTAATGGCTTTATGCACAGCTACAGAATTTATCTGCAGCATAAATCCCCCTCTGAAGGCAGCAGTGTGCTTTAACATGCAGAGAGCACCTTTATGAAAGATAACTGCGCTCCACCACTTATGCATTACAACTGTGATTATGTATTTTCATGGGTCATTTCGGAAACAAACCACTGTTCACCTCAGATAAATGCATGGTGATAAACATTATTCAGCAAAATAAGAGGACAATAAAGGTAAAGTCAGATAAAGTGTGAGGCTAAAAGAACACTTGTTACAGTTCTGGGCAAGAGAAGATTTAAAGAGGCCAGAAGAGCTGAATAATGGTAGACAATGAAATAACAATAGGAAGGTAAACATCGACAATAGATGTGTCATCTAAAGTGTCATCTGGACACCTACAATTACACGTTAGACTGGAAACAGAGGATCAGTGTGGATTTAACTGAAACCTTCAGGGACATCAGGGCAGAAGGTTCCTGGATTTAAGGTAATAAACAAGATGAATATTGTTACTTATGATGAAGATGCATTTAAAATGTGGAGCATTTGTCCAGTGACAGGATCAAACAATTGTTTGTGGTGGAGGTAAGGCTGGAGAGATAAAGTCACATCTCGGTTATCACTGGACTCTACTTAGAGCAACATTTGTGCATTTTTCAGCTCATTGATTGGCTCTGGTGACAGTTTCCACTCCTCATGGTTCAGTTTGATTAGTCTCATGGTGCTGATTTGCAGCCTTCGCTCACAGCTGTTGCTGTAAAAGCTCAGATCAAACCAAGTGCAAAGTAGCACTCCTGCGTGAAACGCCCGATGGGGCGAACGTGTAAAATCGACTGTGATCAATGTTGTACTTTTGTGGTCAGGTTCATAGTGTATTTCTGCTGCCCCCAGGTGGCCAAAAATAACAGTGTTTGAAGGTTTTCAAGACATCATGTAGTGTCTTCAGTCTTCCTGTGAGATCTGATAGATTAAAGAACTGACTTTATTCCAAATGTGCCACTTTGATCTGCTTCCCATTCAGATCCACTGACATTAAGCACAGCTGATTTTATAAATAAGGTCTCACATACAATTCCACCCTTTACAAGATAACATCACAAGCTCTGAGGGTAGAATAAAGTGTGAGATGAGCTCACTCCTCCATATCTTTATGGGGTTGAGATCATGTCTGATGACTGAGACAGTATAGGGACAGTATCCGAGCTCTCTTATCCTGAGATCCAGACTGAGGATCCACACTCACTTTGACATTATGGTACAGTGGGAAATCTTGAATTTTTAATTCCACCGTCTTCAAAACTGTCTGGTAACATGTGAGTGATGAAGATGTGTTGGAGAAGGTATGAGCTTCAGCCAGATTTTACATTTCAAAGTTAAAGTCACTTTTTACCTCTTCTACAACACACAGATGGATGGATTCTCTACGTATCCTGAGGGAAAGTAGGACAGAGACATGGCTGACTTAACTTCCATATTGTGATTAAGCTCATCACTCAAGAACCTGAGAAGAAGAGAAGTTTAGAAGACACGTACACTCAAAATGGTCAAAGGAAACAATAGTAGGACAGTTGCTTCATGCTCCTCCAGTGGATTTTGTTGCAGTGACAGAGGTAAACAACCTGGGATCTCTGCTCCCTAATTTAATTTTCCACATTGAAACCAGGAACCTTTCAATCATCTTTGAGCAAACAACCCTCTGCTTCCTCCAGGCAGGCGCCGGGCTGCAGACAGACCGCCCGCCCGGCTCAGATTTCAGATGAGAACTTATAATTTTGTGTTTGTCGGCTGTCAGAACCCCACAGGACGTCTCTTCTGGGTCTGAACCAGACAGCGGGACACAATTATTGTGTTCCCTGGTACGTCACCCAGCTCTAGTCCTCATCATGTCAAACACCTACACACCTGCAGAGTAACGTGTGTATGGTGTGTGTGTGTGTAACCTGCTATCCAGGGGAGGGGGAGCCAGACAGGAGGGGAAGGCACCACACTTTTGTTTACTGCAGTGGAAAAAATTGTGTTTCACACTCTTGCTGTGTGTGTGTGTGTGTGTGTGTGTGTGTGTGTGTGTGTGTGTCACACTAGACAAACCAAGCATTTATTCCCTGCAGCAGAAGTGTGTGTCATATCCAGGTGAGTGTGACAGATCGGGGGCTCCAGCGCAGCGACAGGGGAGCCAAGGCCACCGCGGCTGTATTATTCATGAGAGGCCGACGTCTGGTCGGCCGTGAGCCGGGCTCAGCCCGACAGGGAGGCGCAGCAGCAGAGATAATGGGAAGCTGTGGATCACTGCAGTGTCACCAGCATCGCAGGCTTACAGCAGCACCTAGTGCCCGGCACATGAAAACCTCACCGAGGGGGAAATCCAACCAGCCCCAGAGCCAACAAGCTGTTGTTACTGTGAAATGTTTCCCTGAGACCAAACAGAACATAATCGTCCCGTTCGGATTGAGAGACTGCTCTTTTCTTTCAATAAGAGCCATGACAGAAAACTTACATCCAGGAATCTGCACTATGTGGCTTAGTGTCATTTTACAGTAACTTTACATATAGTCCCGGACTATTTATTCATGAGAGACAATTTGTGTGTGTCCCCCAGCCCCTGCAGACTGAATACACTGCAAGAAATATAACTTTAATATCCCAGGTGTGTTCAGTGCTTGTGGGTGAGGCTGAGCCGGGCTGTCAGACGGTAATGTTGAATTTGGCACCAGTGTGAAATGATTTTATTCAAATCTGCACAAAATGATGTTGTAAATGAACAAATAGCAGCTTTGAGATCTCATGAGGTGTTAGTGTACTTCAGTATACTGAATGTTCCCTGCAGAGTGGCTTAGGTATTGGATTTCTTCCCATCTTCATCTCCATGTGCACATAGACACTTTTTTTTATTTCTCAGTTCATTATTTCTTTCCACGTTCCTTACCTCTATTTCGTTGACACTCCTCTCTATCTTTTTTTTATCTTATTCATTCACATTTCTTTCTCTCTCTGTTTCTTGGATATTCTTCACATCTTTTTCTGTTTTTCACGTTCCTCTTTTCTTTCTCTCTTGGTTTCCTCTCCTCATTTCCGTCCATGTTTGTTCTTTATTGCTCTGTCTCTTTCATATAAACATGAACACAAGCGGAATATACAACGAGCAACATGTAACAAACGCAATGATCGTAGAATCTCCGACAGTCTCTGAACGCAACACCGGCTCTCCACTTGTTGCTGCCTCCTCCTCCTCCTCCTCCTCCTCCTCCCCGGTCCTGGTTCTGGTCCCTCCCCCTCCTCCCCCTCCTCTTCCCCGCGGTATTAGAGCCGCAGCTCCCCGGTCTGGGACCAGTCTCTCTCCGCTGCTGACCCCGCTCCAACATGGCTGCCGCTAACCGGGTGATCGTCTATGGAGGGAAAGGAGCTCTGGGCTCCAGATGCGTCCAGGTGTTCAGGTCCAAAGGCTGGGTGAGAGACACGGCAGCGGGTCTGGGCTCCTCCTGCAGCACCTGCAGGTCCGCTAACCTCCTGTCTGTCTGTCTGTCTGCCTGTCTGTCTCTGATAAACAGTGGGTGGCCAGCATCGACATGGCTGCTAACGACGAGGCCGACGAGAACATCATCGTGAAGCTGTGCGAGTCCTTCACGGACCAGGCAGCGCAGGTGAGCTGCAGCTGACAGGTCCACTCACACCTCACCTGGCGGCTCTTAACGTCAGAGCCGAGCAGGTGAGCCGTGGTGAGCGCGGGCTGGAGTCTGAGGCCAGGCTGTGCACGTCGGAGCGTTGATGGGGCAGTGAAACGTGTTTGACAGTGTTGTTCAGCTTCCAGGACGGGTATGCTAATGCTGCGTTCAGGACACACTGACAGAGTAGTAAAACAGAGCTCTCATGAAGGCACACATCCCTAGTAAGTGATTTTATGAGAAATAACTGCTTTCGTATGTTGTGATACCTTCAAAGAGATTTTATTAACAATTCATTCCACACTTACCTGAAAATGAAACTCGGGGGAGCAGGAAATAAGCATAATGAATACATAATGAATACAAAAAAAACTGTGCAAGCAATAAGTAATAAAGGTAATAAAAGATAGATTGATTTTTTTCAGTTCAGCAGAGTTCCAGACTTTATGATAGACAGCAGCAGTCAGTGTATGTAGCAGAAATGTTAGTATTTCATATGAATAGCCTTATCTTATCTAGCAACATGTATTTGTATTTCTTTTTTTCTTTCTTCTTCTATTTAGATGTTTTTAGATCATTAACATATTCAGATTCTGAACCATCCTGTAGTGTTTCAGTGTGTAAAGCAGCACAGCGTCTGCTCTGAGGCCTTGTGGCTGCAGCTGCTGTGTGGACGCGTCCGTCTCCCTGACGAGACGCTGATAACCGTCTCTCATCTGGTGCAGGTGACGGAGGACGTGGCGCGGTTGCTAGGGGAACAGAAAGTGGACGCCATCTTGTGTGTGGCAGGAGGATGGGCAGGAGGAAGCTGCAGCTCCAAAGGTCAGCGCCCACTGTTTGTTTGCTGTTGCATTAATCATCGGCCTTTGATTTCCTGTGGCAAAAACTCATAGGATCCAGCTCTGTAGAAATAGGCCTCAACTGAGAAAGTATATGAGAGTCAGTGATCTGTCAGTTATTGCTCAGAGCCCAATAACTGAAAGCCCAAAAAACACGTATGAGTGATTATTATCTGTCAGACTGGGAGGAAAACTAAGGTGAAGCAGCAGTGTAATGTAAAACGTATGTAAACATGTAGTATAAACTGAAAAGCAGGTTTGAACATGATATTTCATCCTTTTTTCTCTTAGATTTATACAAAAACACGGATCTGATGTGGAAACAGAGCGTGTGGACCTCCACTATCTCCAGCCGCCTCGCTGCTCTGCACCTGAAAGAAGGTGGACTGTTGACTTTGGCCGGAGCCAAAGCAGCGCTGTCAGGCACCGGAGGTGAGACGCACACGCACACACACACACACACACACACACACACACACACAGCACAGAGGGGTGTTTACCCTGTAGCCTGGTGTGGCCTGGTGTCATTCAGGCTCAGTCCTAATGGAGACTTTATTGCAGAGATGTCTTTGTTGCCTCAGCTGTCAAATCTAATCAGGCAGCTGATAGAATACGCTGCAGGGCGCAGATGGAGGAATCGACACAGTGATCAGGGACGGGGGGGTGGGCGTGGGGGGCTTGGGCTCCCGCAGCTCAGAGTGCAGGATCTATAAAATGGATCCGAGAAGCACTGGGAGGAGGAAGAGCAGTGAGAACACCTGCTCTGACCTGTGCCCTGCTTTAGTAAAGCAACCTCACATTATGTAAGAGCAAAGACAACAGAGTCATAAAACTGCACTCAATGATGAAATCACTGATTTGAGGTCAAAGAAGAGAGAATTTACACGTGAGCCTGCAGCTGCTTCCTCAGGCTGAGAGCTCCTTCACCGTAGTTAAGGTGTTAGTGCTACTGCAGTACTACCACTGTACGGCTATTACCAATGCTACTACTACTTAGAGATTTTAGCCTAAATATACTTACCGCTATTCTTCTAGTACTACACTACTAATATACTACGACTATACTATACTATACTACACTACTACTACAGTATATTGATAGAAATTTATTACACTGCTACTGCTAGAATACTACTACTGCACTACCTCTAACACTCCTCCTGTAAGTCTTCTATTGTGCTACTACAATTTCTAAACTACTTGTACATTACTACTGTATTGCTGCACTATTACTAACTACCTCTAATAGCACTACTTCTATTCCACTGTTCTATACTCCTACTACTACCATACTACTACTTCTATTGTACCACAACACTGTTACTACTACCACCACATTAGTTCTAGTACTATTCTCCAGGATATTTTGGTATCATTCAGACGTTTTCTAGGAGCAGTAGAGCATCTCCATTCTGTCAGACATGTATTAATATGGAGGAAATTTGATTAGATTTTGGTTGATTTGGAGGATGTTGTGTATTAATCATTATTATGATCAATATTTCTATAATCGATAAACAGAGCTGCTTTTCCTGTTCAGTTGGAGGGTTTTAGATATTCTGCTGTAGTTCCTCACTATGGCTGTGCTCCAGACTTTGACTCGTCTGTTAGTTCTGGACTCGTTTTCATTCTACCTAATGTATAGTGAAGCATTGTTACTGCAGCAGAGCCATATGATGACCACCCCCCAGCCGTGTGATGACCCCCCCCCCCCAGAACAGCCATGTGATGACCCCCCCCCCCAGCACAGCCATGTGATGGGCAGAGATCCAGCTCTCCAGAATAAATCTGCAGCTCAGCAGTCGCCACAAAGCCCGTCCTCTGATTGGCTGCAGCCTCAGAGCAGCACAATGACTCAGCAGTTGTGGCTCCGCATCCACTCATCCTCCACGTGGAGGAACTGCTCTGATACAGTTTCAGCTCCACAATATCTATTGTCCTCTTTTCACGCTGCCTGTATTGCTGTCGGGGCTGACTCTACTGAGCTGATTGTGTTTCAAACACAACAGCACTGTGAAGGATTCCAGCTTTGTTTTTCGCCCCCTAAATAAACCCAGGTGTGTGTGTGTGTGTGTGTGTGGGGGGGGGGGAATAAAACACTGTAAAATCAGTCAAATGAGGATGGTAGTTATATATATATATATATAATTTATTTTTTATATTAATCCCAACCTGTTGACTAGGATTAAAATCTGAGCTCAGACACTAGACAGTCACTTCAGGCGTCTTCCCTGTGTTCTCATGTGACTTCAGTTGTTTCTGCTTAATCTCTAATCTGATTATCCTCTAGAGTATGTACCTCTAAACTGAAGGTCCATCCAGTTCACTCTCCTTTACTGCTGTAATATATCCACTATTGTAAATATACTAAATTAGGTTGGGATATTAGGTTTTCCTACATGTAATATAAAAGCAGCCCACATGTTTTCTGTGTCGCTCCAAGCGAGAATCGTCTTAATTAATGACGTTAATTCTTCCCCCTCCTCGGATCCTCGTCGGTTTGGCTCCTACAAACCTCGCTCTGAGTAGGTTTGGTTGCAACTATAAGCTCAGTTGTGTGCGTTGGCTGCAGGGGGAGTGACCCCTGACCTTCGAGCTGCTCAGAACTGGAGCTGGAGCCGTGATGCCTTCACTGCCCTCGCTGCCCTTGGACTTTTGCCCTCCAGGCTGCATTAACTTGGCCTTCCTTTTGATTTTTTTTACTCCTGCAGGGAAAAAAAAAACAAAAGCTTGTGGTGAAAGTCATGTCACCACCCCTCGTTCTCATTGGTCAGATCATTGTAAGCCTGTCACAAGATTGGTTCAGTAGGGCCGTGCAGATGCTCGGCATTCTTCACAGACCCCTTTTCTAGATGTTTGGGAGGGGGAGGTTAATGCTTCCAGATGCTGGAATTGCACAACATCCCCTCAGAGTTCAGCTGCAAACATGGCATCGAAACCAAACCACTTTTAATATTTAACCTGTAAATGGTCTGATTAAACGAAGTGAAAACACCTGGTTCCACCTGGCTCTACATCAGGTCTTCTACACCTCTGGACACTGAGGATATTGTAATGTGTGTGTGTGTGTGTTGTGCAGGAATGGTCGGCTACGGCATGGCCAAAGCTGCCGTCCACCAGCTGTGCCAGAGTCTGGCAGCGAAGAACAGCGGGATGCCTTCAGGAGCTGCTGCTGTGGCCATCCTGCCGTGAGTCTGTGCACCACTCTGTGTGTGTGTGTGTGTGTGTGTGCGCGCGTGTGTGTGTGTGTGTGTGTGTGTGTGTGTGTGTGTGTGTGTGTGTGTGTGTGTGTGTGAGTGTGTGTGTGTGTGTTCTGTACTGTACTCTGCTCAGTTACAAACATGAAGCAGAAAGAAAAGCTGATTTGAAACCTTATTATTACCCTGTGACCTCTGTCCTCTGCAGCATCCCTAATATGATCCCTGCATAAAAACAAAACTGAAAACAAGATTAAAAACACTAAATCTGAGGAACAAGGAACTCAGAACAAATGAATTATCTGGCTTTGAAGCAAGTTAATTTCATTTGACATGATTTCTTGAAATCAAATAGTTGAACTTAGATTATAGATTACACTGTACAGTTGAACACAACAGATACAATAAAGTGGATTTGTAACATGCTTTTATAGGTGGCCAAAGACATGTCTACGATCAAACATGACGACAGGCAAGAAAAGAAGAATAAGAACAATATAGAGTATTATAAAGTTAAACATTAATTGTGACAGATTCATGATCAAGTCTGTACATCATTTCCTTGCTTTTGGATTTTTTCAGATTATTCATCCATGTTCTGCCCCTCCTGCTCCTGCCCTGCAGAGCTGACATTCAGGCTTCTTCTTGTTGATGACAGTAGAAAGTGTGCTCCCGTGTTTACCAGCCTCGATGATGCTTTATGACAGAGGGACTGAGTCGTTTTCCCTCGGCTGCAGCGCACTCTGTTTATTGGATGATATTGATGTTTTTTTTTTTTTTTCTCCCACATTTTATCAGTTATTGTCGGCAGCAGAGTTTTATTAACAAAAGGGGACAAATGTGCAGGATCGGCCTGTGTCTCTGGCTGCCTTGGCCTCATTCTGAGCCTCAGGTCGTACAGTATGCACCCAGAGCGGAGCAGATGAAAGCCTTTGTGTTGTAGAATTAGCTGTGCCTCGTACTTCCTTTGTGATGCTGCATGGATAAACGCTGGGCTGAGATAAGCTGCCGGGATAAAAGGATGGATAAGGCTGCCAATTTCACCCGTTACATCTGCGCTTGTGCTCTGCTTTCAGATGGGTGACGCACGCAGCGTTATCGCCGCTGCTCGCTGATTGAATTTTGCATCCAGTGTTTTAGCCATGTCACCGTGAGGCGCTGGAACCGGCCTGTCAGGGGGCGGCTCCCGCTCCCGCTCTCTCTTTGGTCGTCTCCTCCGCGAGCACGAGGCTGGGCTGTCACATCTGTTCAGCATTAGCAGCATGACTTGCAGTTCTGTAGCCGCCTGTAGCAGCCTGTTGCAGCCTGTGGCAGCCTGTAGCAGACTGTAGCCGACTGTAGCCACCTCTAGCAGCCTGTAGCAGCCTCTAGCGGCCTGTAGCCGCCTGTAGCAGCCTGTAGCCGCCTCTAGCGGCCTGTAGCCGCCTGTAGCAGCCTGTAGCCGCCTGTAGCAGCCTCTAGCAGCCTGTAGCAGCCTCTAGCAGCCTGTAGCCACCTGTAGCAGCCTCTAGCCGCCTGTAGCAGCCTGTAGCCGCCTGTAGCAGCCTCTAGCAGCCTGTAGCAGTCTCTAGCCGCCTGTTGCAGCCTGTAGCCGCCTGTAGCAGCCTGTAGCAGCCTCTAGCAGCCTGTAGCCGCCTGTAGCTGCCTGTAGCAGCCTGTGGCAGCCTGTAGCAGTCTGAAGCCGCCTGTAGCTGTCTGTAGCTGTCTGTAGCCGCCTGGCTACATTTGGCTTCTATGATAACACCATAGATCCATGATAAGTACTCCTATCTGTTGATCAAGATTCCTTTTAAAGATTAAAGTGATTAGAAAAAGGAGAAGGACGAACGTGCATGGCAGGCACGTGTGGTTGCCAGATCAGCATGAAAGAAGCCAAATCTGTGACTAAATGGACCAGAGTATTCCAACAGCGAAAGATACTATTGTAAAATAGACTCTAAGATATTTCTGCTGAAACCAGTGTTCCATAGCTTCTATATGCAGATCAGAGAACAAGCATCTATCTTTCTAGATCTGCTTTAAAGGTGCAGGCGGTGACTCTAATGTGTGTGCTCCTACTCTGAATGTTAAAGAGGTCTTCATTCCTGTCGTTGTTTATTGGATCTAACGTGACTCGTCTCGGTTTTAGCCCCTGAACCCGCCCGCTCCGGCAGGTCAGGACGCGTGTTGTCTCTGCGTGTTCCTATTAACACGGTTGCTCTGAAGGTGACATGAAACGCTGGCTGTGTAATCCAGCGCAGATATTAGAATTCATGAATATGATAATAAAACCCAGAGCTGCTGCTGCTCTGTGTGTGTGTGTGTGTGTGTGTGTGCTTGTCTGTGTGTGTGTGTGTGTGGGGCTCTGACTGTCATCTGGCTGAACTCCACAGGGTAACCTTGGATACGCCGATGAACAGGAAGTTCATGCCCAACGCTGACCACAGCAGCTGGACGCCGCTGGAGTTCATCGCAGAGTGAGTACTCACACACCGGGCCAGTGTAGGAACCAGGGTAGGAACCAGGGTAGGAACCAGGGTAGGGACCAGGGTAGGAACCAGGGTAGGGACCAGGGTAGGAACCAGGGTAGGGACCAGGGTAGGAACCAGGGTAGGGACCAGGGTAGGAACCAGGGTAGGGACCAGGGTAGGGACCAGGGTAGGAACCAGGGTAGGAACCAGGGTAGGAACCAGGGTAGGAACCAGGGTAGGGACCAGGGTAGGAACCAGGGTAGGGACCAGGGTAGGAACCAGGGTAGGGACCAGGGTAGGGACCAGGGTAGGAACCAGGGTAGGAACCAGGGTAGGGACCAGGGTAGGAACCCGGATAGGAACCAGGGTAGGAACCAGGGTAGGAACCCGGGTAGGAGCACGAAACCTGAGGAAAGGAACTGAAATTAGACAACATAAAAACAAAATAAATGATCAAATACTTAAATCTACATTTGTTTATCTGCTGCGAACCAAACACTTGCAACAACAGTTGTAATAACGGAGTCGATCTGATAAGTTACAACCATTTTTTAAGAATGGTTTTAAGAAATTTCTGAGGTGAGGACAGATGAAAAGTAAAGACCTGATCCTGGTCTTTGTGTAATAGACATGAACCATTTTTACAGTTTTTGACTCATTTTATAAATTAATCAACTAATCTAGTATGGTCACATAAATAAACAACAAAATATTTTTTTTATTTCTTAGTTTATTATTTCTTAGCCATAGTTTGTTGTGTATTTCAGAATTGTATTTTCAGAGTTGAGTTGCAGATTTCAGTTGGAAGCAGCTGTTCTTATCGTCCATGTTACTTCAACACACTACAGAATGATGCATTATTCATAGACCTGTGTTAATGCACTAAAAGTCTATGAATCTGCAAACCTCATTCATTCTGCTTCGACTGCTTTTGAATCTGCTCCAATCTGCTCCATCGCACATTGTAATTACAGTGGTTTTGTTTATTTTCCAAAACGCCTCAGAACGATCTCATGCATTCTGTAAAATGAAGATGTGTGGACGTTAAGAGTATGAGATGCAATAAATCACCAGAGATTTTAATTAAATGGCCTAGATCACAAAGCAAAGGTGACTGGTCGTCACAGACTCCCGTCTGAGCCCAGAGAGTGTGAACCAGCATCAGTTTAGATCCTGAGGACTGTGTGTGAACATTGTGATTGTGACAGACACAGATGTGTCCAACATCTGTCCTGACGTGGACTCAGCAGCTGCTTTAAACACATCTCCATCTTCTCCTTCACACACACCTTGGTCGGCTCATTAACCCGCCCTGACCCGTCTCCTCTCAGCCTGCACAGGCCGGCGCTCTGATCTCCAGCTCTCCTCTTAAATGAATTATTAAAACAAAGTGTGACAAAAGATGCAAATGTGACATTTTGCCACAAGACGGGAAAAAATGGCCGTGTGATGTTGTTGTTGTAGCTCTGTATGATTGATGGAGCAGCTGTGTGTGTGTGTGTGTGTGTGTGTGTGTGTGTGTGTGTGTGTGTGTGTGTGTGTGTGTGTGTGTGTGTGTGTGTGTGCGCGTGCCTCTTCAGCCGTTTCTCTGCCTCTGTGGTGCTATTAATGACATTAATTCTCCACTTATTCTCAATCCACTGTTGAGATGATGCTGAATTAAAGTAACTGGTAATTTGTTAGAATCCATTGAAGGGTCCATGTAAGGGTGTGTGTGTGTGTGTGTGTGTGTGTTTAATCTGTGCTGGCCTGAGAGATTAGATGAGACCTGATCCAGTTTGATAATCCCAGAGGGAAGAGAGGGGGGTCTGAGGACAGGAATAGAAGTAATCTGTGAGGCAGGGAATGAAAGGAGATGCAGCTCAGCGTCTCTGCTCAGTGTCCAGCCATAAAACATCTACAACACGAGCTCCTCATCTTCATCTGAACACACACACTCCTGCTCCTCTTCATATTCAGCAGCGCTGTGGCTGTTATCCCACAGTTTCACTCCACCCCCCCAAAAGAAAGAAAACATTCAGATGTCGATCAATCACAGCTTGACAATAGAGGAGAGGCCATGGTTAATTCACAGTAGTTTTCACAGCATCTCATTAACGGTCTCTGAAATATTCATTGATCCAAGCAATTTGTAACTGAAATTCTAAAAGAAACCCGTTAAAACGTTTTCAAAAGTTTGTTTGTGTTTGAAGGAGTCACCCAAGTCAATACAGTGTGTTTACTGCTCTATTGTAGCAACACAGCAACAATAATGATGAAAGCAGCTGTTGATAGTGATGACACCTGGATGAATAAATCAAAAAAAGTCTGTACAAAGTGCCAGTCTGAATACAGCCTCTCTGTGTCCAGTTTGCATGTTCTCTCTGAGGGTTTTCTCCAGGTATTTCAGTTTCCTCCCACATTCTAAAAACATGCATTTTAAGGTGGATTGGAAATTACTTATTTAACAGGTTAATGGTCTGTCTGGAGGAAGTGGATGCACATTGGATGTCTCCAGTGTTCTGGTTTACTTCAACCTCTGTGACATCAGAGCTGTAGTGACCATGGATGCAGATGTTGACAGAGTCTCTGCAGCTCCTCTGGATGGATGGTGCTGTCACGCTGCGGAGCAGGTCACACCTCACAATCATTGCTTCAGTCTCTTTGTTTTCCTGCAGGATGTTCCTGGGCTGGGCCGCCGGGGAGAACCGGCCAGCGTCCGGGAGCCTGATGCAGCTCGTGACCTCTGGAGGAGAAACCGAGGCTGTGGCAGCACAGTAGAGGAGAGGAGGAGGAGGGGAGGAGGAGGAGAGATGGGAATGATGAAGAGGTGAGGGAGAAAGATGGTGGAGAGGAGACGGTGAGATGGGTTTGCTTAGGAGGGGGAGGAGGAGGGGGAGGGGAGGTAGCGGTGACTCCTCCATCACCACAGCCTCAGAGCGCCATCTAGCTGTCCGTCCTTATAGTGTTCACCACATTCAGGATGGTGCCTTCAACAATCACTGAAGTTAAGTGTGTAAAATAAGGCACTTCCCATCGAGCAGTTTTACAGTTCAACTGTATCATAGAAAAACGTCTTCTCTGTTTATTACTTTACCTGGTGTTATCCCAAATTACAAATCAGCATCTTCACACCCACAGTAGTGTCAGTCATGTTGTGAGTGAGACTTGTGAGATCTGTGGATCTTTGAGTTCGAGTCGTTTGTCTCTAAACTTCCTCTGAGTAGAAGAAATCGCCGCTGTCTTCTCTGAAACGGACAAAGCAGAATAAAGTGGAGTGGCCTTATTTTCTGTTGCTGTCCAGTCCAAGTGTCCTTGGTGTCTGTGGTATGAAAAACGGTGCTCCGTTCCTGTTGTGGGTTTTCTAAGTACAATACTGTATTTGTGTCTAATTCCCAATAAAACGAGTTGAAAAGTTTTTGAGTCTCAGAGTTTGTTCCTGACCTTGGAAGTCGGTGGAGAGAAAGTCACATCCCCGGCTCCTATTAGGGAATATAGATGTATATTCAGTATCATCCATGATGTGATGTTTGGAGTGAGTTTCTTAAACTGTGTATTTTACTTTTTTTGTGTCAAGTTCAGGGTTTGAGCCGAGCTCTGAATCTGCTCTGTGATTCTAATTTACCCTGAGCTTAGACTGTTTTATCCAATACTTGGATATAAAACCAGTCAGTACAGAACCAGTGTGTTTAAATGTAGCAGAGATACATAAGTATCACACAAGATATAATAACAAAAATATAACAATCTAAATAATACAAAGCAATTAAAACAGCTATAATTAATCAGTTCAAGCATCTGCAGACATCAGATAATTATCAGCTGAGTCTTAGAACACATATGTCAGGGTGCGGCATGTGTTACATTACATGTTGATAAATATTGGTGCAATGGATGTTAAGTAATGCACACAGCTGTCAGCATCAGATAGATGTTTAAAAACCAGTGTTTAGTGATAATGTTTTGTCTAAAAAAGAAAAAAAATAGTAAATATTAAATCATCATTTCAGCCTTTGAACGTGTCCATGATGGACCACTAGGTGGAGCTCTCTAATAAGAGCTGCTCTGCTTCTGAGTGTTTCCCAGTCAGACTCGTGGATGTGATGCTCCATGCCCCCACGGAGCATAAACACCCCCCCTCCCCCCGAGCTGATTGAGAAGCCTCTCACCTTGACAAAATGCAAATCTGAGCACGGCGACACCTGCCGAGGACATCAATTCAAAAGTTGGGATTATGAAGACGAATAGATAACTTTACAGCCCTGTACAGACTGTTGTTGTTGTTGTTCAGCAGGCCCATATATCCATCCCAGTGTGCAGGGGCCACAATGCACATAAATAGAGTGGCTGGGGGGGGGGGCAGCTGCCGGGCCTTGGTCTTAAACTCCACTATTGGTGCGGCCCGGTCGCTCTTCCTGGGGACTGTGTGGCTGTTGACAAGCACACTGCAATAAATCACCAGGCGCAGGATTAATAGGAGAGAGCAAAGCGGCCCAGCTCACTGTAGCTGATATGTATTTATTCTAGTTGGCGTGGCAATTCATCTCACTGCGTGTGTGTGTGTGTGTGTGTGTGTGTGTGTGTGTGTGTGTGTGTGTGTGAGGGCCCGAGGCGGATTCAACACGTCTATGCATACATTACCTCCCACGATGCCAGCACTATAGAGTGATTGCCCATGGGGATGGAGTCAGTGTTTATCACAGAGAGCGTTTCAGCTGATCAAAGATTACCGCTGAGACGCAGCGCGTTGTTCCTGCTCCAGCCGGCCTGATAACTTGTCACCCGCCGCCGTCCGTGCCATTGTTTGTGCAACGTGAACCTGTGAGAGGCAAATTATTTGTGTGTCACAGGTGCAGCGCCGTGCTAACGAGAATTTATCTGTGGCGTTTCCTCCCTGAGAGAGTGTGCCACACGTCTGGGCGTGTGCGTGGGAACACGGGGAGTGAGGCGAGGACGTCGTCTGAGTCGAGGCGCAGAGTCACGTAAGGTCACCACAAACATCTGGAGCACAGCAGCATCACAATATATCACCGCGGGCCCGACCATGGGAGCGCTCCTGCTCTATAGTCGCTCCTCATTCACACAAAATAGGAAATGATCACGCCATAGTTTCCTGTTATGCTGGTATGATGTTTTATCATTTCTGATCATCATTTATCATTTCTCAAACTTTAACTTTAGCCTCGTAAAGATTTGAAACTGAAGGGCTGATGTGTTGCTGTGTTGGTTTCACTGAATGTCCTCATAGCCACATTAATACATCTTCTCCCTTCTCTTTTTTTCTCACTGTGTCTTGTCTCAGCTTTGATCATCATTTGTTGTTGTTTTGTGTGTACTGTTCTATATTATTGTAAATGTGATGTTCTACAATTTTTGGCTTCTGTACACAACAGTTTTCTTTGGAGATGAATAAACTACATTTCTTATCTTAAAATAACAATCTTTCAACATGAATTATCAGCATGAAATATGGCTGCAGTAATGCTATCTGGTGTCAGTGAGGATGCAATGATGGCATAAAAACTACAGCCTCCTATTTTTAAACCCCAGCGGTGACCTCCGCTGAGTGTCATCTCTCTCACTTCATTTTCCTTCTGAAAGCAGCAATAAAAGCAGAGAACATGTAAACACACTCCGCTTTTCAAAGAGTCGACATGTTGCGAGTAAAAAGAGTCTTTACTTCATTGAAGCAACGATCTCGTCAGGAGCACCGTCGTCAGTATAATCACAGAAGGATTCACACTATTCTCCTGCAGCGTGGCACAAACAGCAGCTGCCTGGGTAGCAGGAGAGAAGCAGAAGAGCTCGAGGTTTGGGTTTTATTTCATCTCAGCCTGTGGTCTGAGCTCTTCTCCTCAACGTCCTCATCATTAATCGACACAGTTTCCCTGTCAACATGTCTCAGTTACATATTCAAAGCGAGTGAGCTGCTTGTTAGGACGTATATAACTGGTGTTTACCATCCTGGGAACACCTGCTGCACACAGACAGACGCGTAGCCTCTGGACTCAGCTGAGCTTCTCGCTTATCGTCTGAAAGCCCAAACAGCAGGACTCCACTGAGCAGCTTTGTGTGAAAAACGTTATCTGTGTGATCTGCTTCACATACTGGGGAGTGACCTCTGGCATTTCACCCTCACACCTAAACAGAGCTCTGTATATTTAAATACGCTCTATATGTCTCCACGTATCAGCCAGCACAGTTGTGTCTATGAGATGTGTGTGTGGAGGTGTTTTTACTGACTGCTGTTAGCATTGATCCTGGGTAACCAGCGATGGCTGTTTGCATCTGAAACTCTGCTGGCTTCTCTCCACGCTTTATATAAAAGCATATAACAGATTACAGTGGGCACGGAGAACCTGTGATAGCATTAGTTTTATTGACAGAGGATTGAGGCTGTCTGGGTGATTCATTGTGCCGAGCAGAGAGAAGAGCAGCGTCCAGTCCTGCTTACATGAAACCCCTCGAGGTGAATTTCCTGATTAAACCCCCCCCACACACACTCACCCCCCCCCCCCCCCCCCCCTCACCGCCACCCCCACCCCCCACCCTCCACACACCCCCACCCCCTGCCCGCCTGAAACCCCTGCAGTTGTGTGAGCGGATGTGTGTGTGTGTGTGTGTGTGTGTGTGTGTGTGTGTGTGTGTGTGTGTGTGTGAGTCTAACATGCAGCATACGCCTTTGTGTGAGCATGCGGGCTGTGTGTGTGTGTGTGTGTGTGTGAGTTAACGTATCTGATGTGTGTGTATGGGAGACTGCATATGTGCATTGTGTCTGTGGTGCGCCTGAGTGCGGTGTGTATTCATGTGGTTCACATGTTAATGAGGAACAATGAGTGTATGTTCTAACAAAGAATCTGTGTTTTTGTTGGTATATTTGCTCTACCTCAATCTAAAACACTGATCTGAGAAATGTTTATTGTATTCTTGTTTATTTTACTGTGTATTTCAGTTCTTCTCTTCCCTCTGTGTAACATCTTTAAACTGCATTTTTGAAGAGTGAATGGATGACAAAATATTTAAATATACACATCTACATTGTTTATTTCTAATTGTATAACACAGTATTGTAATCACTGTATCTCTTATTACAGCAACATCTGCTCATTCATATAATAACCAATCTAAATACTTTGTATTTTAAATACTTCTAAAAACTAAATACTGGATTACTCACAATTTTTCTCATTTGTCATGATATGAATGTGTTATTCTTTTATATGATCTTTCATCTCATTACAACAAACTTGTCCTGGAAACAGTTGACCACGCCATATAATGAAGTGAAGATGGACATGTGAAATGGAAATATCCTGTTATCCCTTCATTTTCAGTCTGACTGCATTCTGATTACAGTCTATTTTAATTGTTCCTCTCGTGTCCTGGACACTTTCTCATAGTGTTTATTGTAATAAGCAAAGAAGGAAACTTTGCTCCATCTATTCTGTTACACTTCAACACAGTGTGTTCGTGCAGGTTTTGTCAGTGTGAGTGCATCAGCTTTATGAAAGTGTGTGTGTGTGTGTGTGTGTGTGTGTGTGTGTGTGTGTGTGTGTGTGTGTGTGTGTGTGTGTGTGTGTGTGTGTGTGTGTGCTGCAGAGGTTATGTCTGAGATGGCGGGGCGCCATGTGGAAGCCATTGAGCAGCGGGCCGGCGTTGGACATGGAAGGTGGGGGCAGATGGAAGTGTTTAGCCTCTGGCTGCTCCGGGTAACCCGACCTGCAGGGGAGGACCCCGCCGCCTCCCCAGGACCCGCCGCCACATGTGTTGCGTGAGAGTAAGTCACCCCAAACCCAGGAGCCGCCTCCCGGCTTCCTGAAGGCCTGTTCTCATAGCCCCGCGTGTTTTTTTAAGCGAGGATCTAAAACAACAAACCAGGAACAGGATCAGACGCTGCAGTTCAGAGGCAGGATCACCGCAGGGATGAAGGTGTTATTAAATGTCTGATTCATGTGTTTATGCGGCATTAGCACTTTGTTCAGTGGTCCACAGTATCCTCAGCATATGTCAGTGTTGCATGGTGGAAGCACCACAGTACATGTGCTGCAACTCACTTATGATTGTATCTTAAGATAATATAGAACAGATCTGCTCTCTAAAGTGATCTGACATCTGAGATCTTTTAGAACAAGCACAGCAAGTTCAACTTACAACACATCAGTCCCAGTTGTACATTAGGTAGTAACCTGCATACAGTTCAACGACTGCTTACAGGTAAATGCTTCAATATATTTTACTATTTCTGATATTTTATTTAATCGTAAAATGAAATGGTTCTTCTTGATGTAGAAGAGTATGAAATAATGTTGGTACCTTCACAAAGAGTGAGGATCTCTGCATCTGAATTCACTGACATGGGATATTTATTGTAGTCGTTTCTATTCACTGACATTCATGACAAAAACATGGATATGACCATATGGATCCTCAGCCTTTATTTGATTCTGCACAGTGAAAACTTCTGAAGTAATGTAGCAATAAGCCAAACAAAGCGCTGCTCTGAAATCCAGATCTACGGGAATCACCTACTACTGTCTGTCTGCATTCCTCCTGCAGCACAACTGAAATCAGCAGAAAATTGAAGTTCATGTGTCAATTAATACACCGATCCATCCCATTTACCATTCAACTGAGATGATCAGTCTCATCCATTGTGTTCAGTCACAGCAAGCTCAGCTGCTCTTCATGGTAACCAGTGAGCTGGGTTCAGCTGTTCCTCCCTCGGTCTCTAGATGGCACTAAGTCATAAGTGAACGCCAGCGGAGACTCTGGGAGCATAATTAAAATCTGAGTGATATGTTTTTGATTTAATGAAATGCCCCAGAAGCCAGTAACTCTCGGCACAGGGTCAGTTCGGATCGAGAATTTCTTTTTAAAACAGACAACATCAGGTCCAGAGTCTCTTAAGATCGAGGCAGCTCGAGAAGGTACTCAACATCTGCTCAGCGAGAGGTGAGCCTCAGTTTGAAAAATCCATGCCAATGAATAAATGATGGGCTGATGAAGACCTGCTCCAGATATTCTCACAGCACGCACAATAATGAAATGTGTGAAAATTACTTAAAACTTAAAAGGACAACTGCAATACGGGTGCAAAAAAAAGCGAGGGAGTTTGGGAGATCCTGTTGCTGATCACATAGAATTTAATCAGTATCACACACACACACACACACACACACACACACACACACACACACACACACACAAACACACACACACACACACACACTCTCTCTCTCTCTCTCTCTCTCTCTCTCTCAGAGGCAGGAACACCAGAAGCTCCAGTGCCTTTGGACTGTTTTGTTTTGTGATTACACTGAACTTGTGTGGGAACATGTTTCCCGGCCTGTCACAGACGCCACTTCGACAGAAGTTACAAGCTGACAACAGCAGCTCGGCTCACGAGCAGTTTCTGTCAAAGCTCGACTTTCCATACGAGGCGTTTCAGTCTGAGCCGCATAGACAGCGCTACCTGAGTCACACCAGCACGCTTTGACCTCGTTTACTGTCCGTTCAGAGGGACGATGTGACCAAAGCAGCTTCTAGACAAAGACAGAGTCTTTGAAATTAGAAAACTGGATCACACTGGGTTAGAGTTAGAGACAAGGTAATGATGGTTTGTTTTACTGCCCTTGTTTCACACATTCTGCTACTAGATCTGCACGAGACAAAAATGACTTTCTTATGTTTCGTATGCATTTCTTCAAACATGCCTTTCAAGCAAATACTGTACTGTACTGCAGAATGGTTGAACGTAGTATGTGTCTACTTCCTAGTGTTGACATAGAGGCTATGGCAGATTGGTTTAATCAAAACACCTTTCAGATTCTTTTTTTAGCCCATTTAGAATCTCATTTTTAGGTGCTTCTACACAGATGCGGAGCGTTTCATGCTTAGCTGGCAACCATATGCAGGCTTCACTCTGATTGGCTGTCTTACCTGCCACTTGCATGAATGGTCACGTGACTCTACATGTCCCTCTAACCAGCGTAGCTTCTCAGCTTTTTCCCCTCCACTAAGTGGTACCTGGAGCTCTGCTGCAGCTATGGAGCGAAACGTCCACATCCAGCCCGATATGATGGAGCCAGAATCAGAGGAACAAGAGACTGAGGAGGAACCAGAGGAGGAACCAGAGACTGAGGAGGAACCTGAGGAGGAACCAGAGACTGAGGAAGAACCAGAGGAGGAACCAGAGGCTGAGGGAGAACCAGAGGAGGAACCAGAGACTGAGGGAGAACCAGAGGAGGAACCAGAGACTGATGAAGAACCAAGAGCAGAGACACTAACATTTTACCCAAAACATCATCAAATTGTCCCTGTTCAGATTTAACCTTTTTTTTCATGTATTTCAATATCAAAATATAGAGTGAGGATGTTAGAGTGTTTTAAGAGTTTCCAACGGATTCCCTTTACAATCTACATTTCTAAATCAGCAGCCTATAGACTGTTTGTACACATGGTTTATTTATCTCTACAACATGCCTTTGACTCCTGCACACGCTCACTCATGGCCACACGCAGCGTTGACATGCAGGGCGGCGGCCGCGCCATCAGGAATTAGGGTCCAGTGTCCTGCTCAAGGACACTCTGACAGGTGGACGCCAGACACAACCGAGCCTGCAAATTAATGAACGAGCCGCTCCTCAGCCTCAGCCTCAGCCTCAGCCTCAGCCTCAGCCTCAGCCTCAGCCACATGGTATATATCAAACATGTTCCCTGAAATGGTTCTACATTCACAGTGTGTGTGTGTACATGTAAATGCACAGACTTGATCTGATTGACTGACAGTATAACCTCCATGATTTCAAATACAAGATGGTACACTGGGACTGTGACTTACAGAAGCATTGTTCAATTTGTTCCAACCCCAAATGGTCATTTTCTGAGGTGCTCAGCTTGGTGCTGCTGGTTCTATTCCCACCTTGTATTTTTAGGTATTTTTAATTTTCAGAATCAGCATCAACTGAGAGGTGCAGCCAATCAGGTCCAGCGACTGACTAATGTCAAGTGGAAAAAAGACCAGACACGATGATTAATAACCTCAAGAGGGAGTTTTATGTGGAGAAATACACATTCTCACCCCTCTCACCTCATGCTTTTATTAGGGGAGGAGGTGAGAGATAGATAGATAGATAGATAGATAGATAGATAGATAGATAGATAGATAGATAGATAGATAGATAGATAGATAGATAGATAGATAGATAGATAGATAGATAGATAGATAGATAGATAGATAGATACATAGATAGATAGATAGATAGATAGATAGATAGATAGATAGATAGATAGATAGATAGATAGATAGATAGATAGATAGATAGATAGATAGATAGATAGATAGATAGATAGATAGATAGATAGATAGATAGATAGATAGATAGATAGATAGATAGACAGACAGATAGATAGATAGATAGATAGATAGATAGATAGATAGATAGATGTGTTTGTCTGGGGTCAGCTCAGGACTGTGTAGATGGGGGGAGATCGTTAGAAGGAGGAACTGCAGACGTGTCACAGATGATCTGCCGGAGCCTGACTCCTGTCTCATGGTAATGTCTCATGACATCCGGATGTATGGTGAAGAGGGAGGCAGCGTTCTGATGTGTGTAACATGTCCCCCGAGACACTGGTGTCAGCACACACATAAACTGCTCTAATCATCAGTACTCAGGGAAACATCGCTTAGCTGTAGGTTTTTATGTCTTTTAGAATTAGAATGATACCTAGATTTTATGTTGGCTTTTTAAAAAAAAAAAAAAACAGGAAAACAGGTGAATCTGGACGTAATGATGTAAAAAACTGTGACGGTAAATGAAGTTCAGTAAATGAAGGACGTGACTGTAAAAACTGTACAGATGATGATGGGAAAGATAAACACACTGTTGGGAAACACTGTCCATGTGCTCAGGATTAAGAAATGTAGTTTTTAAAGGGAACCTAGATCGGAATAAAATTCAGAACAGAAACAAAATGAATCCAGAGGTTCGCTCAGGTCGGGAAGGACATGAAGGACAAGACTGAGAGACTGCAGCTGCTTGGTTTCCAGTTCCTGATGGTATCTCTGTGTCTCTGCTCCTGGTTCCTCCTCAGTCTCTGGTTCCTCCTCAGGTTCCTCCTCATTTTCTGGTTCCTCTTCAGGTTCCTCCTCAGTCTCTGGTTCCTCCTCAGTCTCTGGTTCCTCCTCAGTCTCTGGTTCCTCCTCAGGTTCCTCCTCAGGTTCCTCCTCAGTCTCTGGTTCCTCCTCTGATTCTGGCTCCCATATGTCAGGCTGGATGATGACGCATAGCTGCAGCAGAGCTCCAGTTACCAGGGAACAAGTTGAGGAGCTACGCTGGTTGGACATAAAGTCACTTGGTCATTAATGTGAGTCACCAGCGGGACAGCCAATCAGAGTAAAACCTTTTGGATGAAAGAAATATTCCATAGCTTCTATGTAAATACCAGGGAAAATCTATCAAAAAATATCTGTGACAGCATGGAAACACTGATTCATGTACATCATTGTCAATGTGTGTAAAGAAGGATGGATGGATGGATGGATGGATGGATGGATGGATGGATGGATGGATGGATGGATGGATGGATGGATGGATGGATGGATGGATGGATGGAGGGATGGATGGATGGATGGATGGGGTTTACTCAGTTTTCAGCAGGCAGCTGGCGGTAGCATGTTTAGATCTTTGTGCTGTGTTCTGATTGGCTGACGGAGGCTTATGGGATTTTCTGCTTAGATGCTGAATCAGAGATGTTTGATAGAAGTGAATCAATGCAGTTGGTGCCATAAAACTACACACTTTCATAGGGTCAACTATAGACAACACATAGACATAAAATGTGTGTCATATTATAACATATGAACAGTCAGGAGGTAGAGATTATAAGATAAAAAAACAGATTCCAATTGATTACACAATGTGAGTAACTTGTTCGGAGGACTTTGGATGACTTCTACATTGTCTCACTCTTGGCAGCAGTATGAATCAGAACCATAATTTGTTGGCGGTGGAGGATAAATCCTTCACCTTATTAATATAACTGCAGTGTTATTCACATCTCAATTAACATTATACTGGAAAATAGTTACTCATACTTCCCCACACTTAATAGAGATAGATTTTATTATAATAAGTGACATAGTGAATAAGTGGTTAGCACTAGAAGACCTAGATTGGACCCCTAGGCCAGACTGAGGGTTTTTAGCGTGGCTTTTCTCCAGAAACACACGTTAACGTCACCTGGAGTCTCTTAATTGCCCCTAGGTGTGTGTGTGTGCATGTGTGTGTGTCCTGTGATGGACCGGAGGCCTGTCCAGAGTGTAATCTCTGCCTTCGCTCTATGTGAGCTGGACTCAGACTCCGACTCACACGTGAGAGTAGTTACAGAGTAGTTACAGAGGTCAGATAATGGATGCACATCATCAAAATAAAGTTCTCTGCTTTCTGCTTCTGCTGCCAGTATGATTTCTAATGCTTCCACCCCATCCCTGCCTACGCTGCTTTAACTTGTGTTTTCACTGCTGCTGCTGACGGTACTTTTGCTAGTTTGTCATCCATTAAAACAGAATTTATTTATTAAAAGTGTGTAAGTAAAAGTTATTTCCTTCGCAGCCAGTCGATTGCAGCCAGCAGGCCCGTCAGAACTGGTGTGGGTGGACGCTACAGGCAGCAGCCAGTCAAATCCAGGTCAGCAGCCGCCATGGTGGGGGTGGGAGATGTGTGTGTGTGTGTGTGTGTGTGTGACTATACACTGGACGGGCGATGTGACCGAATTGAGAGTTTCCATATAAGCAACAGGATCTGACCAAGATAAGCCTCTTGGGAGTCGTGCAGTCCTCTCTCTCAGGGCGGATTAAGCAGACACACACAAACACACACACACACACACACACTCCTCTCCGTGTCTACTGTACACACATCTGTCCATATGCCGTCTGTCTGCTTCTCTGCTTGAGGCAGGTCCGAGAGGTTCCAGGTTTTGGGGGATTTTTCTGTTTCTTCTGAGCCTGAGGTCTTTGTGGAAACATAGTCGACTCTATGCCCCCCCCCACCCCACGCCCCACCTCACCCCACCCCACCCAACACACACACACACACCCAACTCCCTCCTACACATCTGCTTCTCATTTACATCCTGGGTCTAAGTTCAGTCCGGGAGGAAGGGGAGGAGGAAGGGGGGGTGGGGAGTTGGTGCTGGAAAGCAAGGTGGGGGGGTTGGTATCAGAATCATCTCAAGTCCTCCACATGTTCCACAGCTCCACAGCCATGCTCTGGCTGTAAATACAAACTTCTCCACAGCGTCCGACATGTTGGAAACATGTGAGGAACCTGTGATTCTGCTCTGAAGATTCTCACGTAATAATTTCAATGGAAGATTCCAGAAAGTTATGATTTCTATGAGGTTGATCTCTGACCCAGTCCACAAGTCTTTACTGGAACAAACTCACATTTGTAGTATTTCTTTGACTTAACGCAGACCGAGGTGCTGCAGGAAAGATCAAAGAAAAGGTTCAAAATCAATTGAGTGGATTACAAACCAGTGAGAGGGGCGGACCATTTATCTGCAATTACGTTTCTACAAACTTTAATGAAAATGTTATTGACAACGATTTTCGATTCGTCTTTGTTCACTGAGACATGAGGAGCAGGGATGTGTGACTTTCTGTCACTCCCACTCTTCTGACCCAGAGTTTTGACTAAAACAAACCCGTGGTGTAAAACGTGGCTGTGATGCAACACTTTGCAACGAGCTGCAAATCAAAGCAAGTGTTTGAGTCTGAAACACAGTAATGGCGACTGTGGAGAAAAATATGATGTGAGAGTGATTTTTTTGGAGGGCCAATGGAGAGCCTCACATCAGGGATAATTATGGAGGACGTTTATCATCTCCAGATGCAGGTGAGGACCTGCACGTTTGCAGGTTCAGGTTGGGCTGCGATGTCGGCCACACGGCAGGAATTTTACTGCCTTTGTTCGGTTTCAGGACCACCAAGTCAGGTCCAGGAAACCAGGAAACAGCAGCGTGTTCCCATACACTCAGACTATTAGTAACATGTGTTTGATACCTTTACATACGCTGCAGTTAGAAGGAAATCAAATGTAACATTCTTCAACAGTACGAGACTCAGAGTCTCAGCAGCGAGGGAGAGAGAGATTTGGAGAAATCCCCGACATGATCAAAGCTGACAAGATTATCTCTGTGACAGACGCTCATAACTTTTCTGTTTATAGGTACGGTAAAACTGACTTAGAGATATATCTGCTTTACTTTAAAACACTCATAAATCCTGTTTAACGTAGTTTAGGTTGCTTCAATTCAGTCGGCGAATGAAAACATTGACCAAACATGTCCCAGAGAACATGTCACTGTCCTTAATCTCCAACGTGACTCAGAGACAGGAGAGACAAAAACTAAATCACAAGTCAAACCAGGAATTAAAGATAAGTTAAGCTGTTTACAGCCAATGCTCAGCTGCTTTTCTCTAACCTTTCATGACAAAACAGAGATTTCTATAATTTCACAAATTCTGGATATCTTGAAGTTACAAATGTTGCACTTATTTATATATGATTGAAGGTTGTAAACCTGATTTGTATCATGTGGAGTGATCTCAACCGCCCCGATTGAACCTGACACCCAACATCAGTCGCTCACGGTGCATTTGAGTGAGATCTTATGCACATTTTGTCTTTTACTGATGTATTTTCTTTGGAAGCTCAGCTCAAAAAGATACGCATGAAAGGACAAAAAGCAATAAAGCCTGTGAAACTGCAGTCTGCCGGTGCTTTTGTGTTTTACAGTGAGTTACTGAGGTAATTCGGCTCAACATTGTTCAGTCAGAGAGAGAAACCTGAACTGAACTGAGCAAAGTTTTCTGTTTGATAAGAAACATGAAAAATGTACGAATCTTTCCTTTTACTTTGTTTTTGCTTATTTTTTAACAGCTACAAAGTAAACTTAGCAAACTCACTGTTCAAACGCATGCACACACACACACGCGCACACACACACACACACACACACACACACACACACACACACACACACACACACACACACACACACACACACACACACACACACTTACCTACCTGCTGTGAGACTTTATCAGCAAATTGGCAGATAGAAAAATTTAAGCCATCTGCAGGATTGAAAATAATAACTGAGTCTTCCAACCTTTAAATTGGATTTTGCAATAAACAAACATATTTTCCAACAGTCAAAGCAATTATCGACGTATGTGATGTTTAGTCTTGTCATAAATGAGTCCGTGTGACTGCTTAATTTCTGTGAATCATAACAAACACTACTTTGACTTTTAAGTCATAAAGTCTTAAACTGGTCGGTGACATCATGTTGCCGTGACCCCTGTGTGACCTCTGCACTCATTACATACAGAAAATCAAAAACAGATTAAGAATAATAACACAATAACAACTCTGTTCTCCAGAAAAATATGATAAAATGTAATGAAATTAGTGGCAGAAAGCCATAGTCGGCCACAGGAAACGGTTCAGAGCCATAAAAGCAGCGTAGGGCGTGTGTATTTTTAGTTTTCGCTGCAAACGACTCGTTAACAATGCAGCTGTTAAGGACTCTGTGGCCTACATGACCACACAAAGACATTTTTGTGTTGTGTTCCTAAATGGGATTTCTTTGAATCCCAACATTAAAGGAGCCCTTGTCCTTCATTACTGATGTTAATTTATGCCATGGAATACCGGCTAATAAAAATTTTGGAATATATAAGTGTGTCTTGGTCTGGAGTAATGAGATATGCCAATAATAATATGTAAATTTGGTGAATTATTGAATAGGCATGACTGAAGATTTCTTATTAGTTTGCATGTTTATCTGAAAAAAAATCCATCAATTTTTCAGTGTTTCTTGTGCCCCATCCAATAGGTAAATCTAATCAAACACTGAAATCAATAATTCAAGTGTTTATGTGATGCTGTGTGTGCATGTTTCTGTGTGTGTGTGTGTGTGTGTGTGTGTGTGTGTGTGTGTGTGTGTGTGTGTGTGTGTGAGAGAGAGAGAGAGAGAGAGGGAGAGATACAAGTACAGTGGGTTTAGTTTTGTCTGGTCTTCATTCACAGGAAACAGCCTCCAAACTTTATGAGCCAGCTCCCTTCATCCTCTGTTATAAACTCTGGATTGATCAGAAACCAATCACTGACCATTGATGATCAATACATCCAGATTATAATCACAGAGCGGCATCCTCAGATACCTGATAAGAGAGGCAGCCGCAGCAGGAAACACATCAGGGAACCTATGGGATATATTTCACTTCGGGGCCGATCTGTTTTAAAAGAATATATATGTATCTTTATATATATTTATATATTTTCTTCTTCCTCCTCCTCCTCCTCCTCCTCCTCCTCTTCCTCTTCCTCCTCTTCTTCTTCTGCTGCTTCTTCTGCGTTCCCTGTGCCTCATTTGCAATGATTGTGTTATCAGGGCAGCCAGGCAAAAGGGTGGAGCAACCATAATTTCAGAGCGGGATTAGGCAGAAATAACGAGGTCACCAAGTTACAGTTGCCATGGCAACGACACATCCAAGAACACAGGATGCCATTGCTTAAAAAAAAATAGAAGAAACAGGGCCCAGGATTTTTTCTTTCTCCTCTCCCGCTCCCTCTCTGGCTCTTTTTTCATGCGCCTCCTCCCCCTCTTCCCCTCCACCCCCTCTTCCCCTCCTCCCCCTCCTCCTTCTCCCCCACCATCTCTTTCTCCCAGCCTCTCCCTCTCCCCGTCTCCGCTCTTTCTATTTTATTTTTTTATTTTTTTTATAAGATGGTAAGGAGCGGAGGGGAGCAGTTCACTTTCACTCCCCCTGTTTTTTTTTTCTTCTTTTGTTTCTGAACATATTCAGAATAATAAATTCACTATTGGGCACATTTGCATCTTTCTGGTATTCATATTTGGTGGGAGGTCTGTTTCCTCTCATTTTAACGTAGCTGCACCCGTTCCATAAAGCTCATTAGAGAGCACCCGTCTTCACCCCTTCTCCACCCAAGCTCCCCCCTCCTCCCCCTTCACCTCCCACAGTCGTAACGAAACAAAAAAGACAACAAAAGTTCTCAGGGAGAAACTGTGCGAAGGGATCGAAATCGTCAAAACTTGGAAATAAGAGAGAATTGCTCCTGTTTTTGAGGGGGAAACAATTTATGTGGTGCCCTGGCCTGAGCATTGATTCGGATTGAAGTTGCCAGAAGCTTTGGGCTCGGATTCAAACAGATTTCCACTCCCAGGTTACACCTTGCCTGCTGGTGAGACCACAGCCCAGCAAACCCACCCCACACACACACACAACATGCAAAGCCCAATAACAATCAGGCCTGGAGATACAGCACCCAGCCCAGCAGTCATTTTGCAGCGCTATTGATTGTCTTTGGGATGATGCCGATTACACCAAGCCTGAAGAAAATAAAGAATGAAACACCGTGGGGTTTTGTGGGTGATACAAAGAGCCCGGCTCAACCTGGCCAGGTTCAGAGCAGCACTGAATTAAGCAGAGCTCTGTGATGTTTGTGTCCAGCTGATGAACGAGTCCAAAACTCAGAAACACACACTGAATATACACAGTAAATATATAAATGAAACCTGGTCCGCTTCAGGTACAGTTCATTCTTCTAGGACACGTAATGGAGCCCTCAATCATATATTTTACACCCAAACTGAGCCGGAGGTCTGTCTTCACTTCTACTTGAGTAAAAGAAGCAACAAAATAATTAAAATAAAGATAAAATGATACAAAAAATGATCATATAAACACTGATTTAAAAAACCTGAGGTTTAATATGCTTTAATAATAACAATAAAAAAACGACCTCTTCAAAGTTCAGGCAGCTCTGAACTCTCTGGAAGTTACTCTACAGTAAAACTGAAAACACACTGGCAGCAGCTTAACAAACTAAGCCATCTTAACTGAGCTCCCGGAGCCTGGAAATAGCTGCTTCACATATAAAAGGAACAGGGACAGTTTGTTTCAGATGCAGGTGAAGCTCAGACAATAGAGAGACCTACCTAGATGTGTGTGAGTATAGAACTAGAAGGAGTCTGAGGCTGCTTCCCTGCAGGAGGAGCCGAGGCAGTCATTAAGCCAAAACAACCTAAACAGTGTAACTGTGGTGCTAAAGCATGCTATAGGATGAGTTTTCCCTCAATAGACTCATAATTATTTCTTATTGATTATTGATTATGGAGCTATTTTGCATGGTTACAATCTTAAGAACTGGATCCTTCATGTTCCCCAGGCTGTCAGAGTGAGGCCACCCTTAATGCTAATGAGCAGCTCATCCAGACAACGCAAGTTTGAAAGACTCGCACATCGATTCCCTGTGTGGACGAGACTCAATGAAACATTTCAGTTGTGAATGAAACATTTTAAAGCAGATTTCAGCACACGGATGCTGATTCTTCTGCTGTTTTTCTTTGGTCTGGTCGGTTTTGAGGCGACAGCCTCGGTCCTTTCATTAACATTCAGATCATGAACTGCGAGTAGGTGCACACCAGTCGATAAAGTAGCATAATGACAAAAAAAATTTAAAGCGGAGCAAACTAACTCCAACATCCACGATCGAAAAATGTCAAATGTAAAGACAGATTGTGTCTGTGACCACACCTCAGTCATAGACAGACGTCGTAATGGCTGCAGCACCATCTCTGCTCAGCTGCTTAAACAGTCTTTTAATGAATGATTTCCATCAGATGTCCAGGATGAAACCCTGTTGAACCGAGGCTGAAGGATGTAGGAGCATGAAGGGCAGCAGGACCTCCACAAGCTCCAGTCCACCTCCGAAAACACTTAACATATTTATTCAGCACTAAACTTTTTACTCTCTCTCTCCCTCTCTCTCTCTCTCTCTCTCTCTCTGTTCGTTTTCTTTTTTCTTTTATTTTCTAAATGTCTCCAGTGGAGTAAAATTGATCTTTGAGACTAAAAGGAGCGGCTTTAAATACATGCGTGGATTTAATTTGAATTAGCGGCAGTGCGGCGTGATTTTTCTGTTTCCTATGAATAGCAGAGGAACATTCATTGTGTTTGGTTTCTGGAATATTCTTTCCTGCCTCACATCAGGTAGTGGAGAGAGATGGGCTGTATGTGCGTGTATGTGTGTGTGTGGTGGTGGTGGTGGTGTGTGTGTGTGTGTTCTTTTTTATGCATGTGTATTTGTGTGTCCATGAGAAAGTGTGTGTGTGTGTGTGTGATGTGTGTGATGTGTGCGTGCGTGTGTGCGTGTGCGTGTGTGTGTGTGTGTGTGTGTGTGCAGGCGCATGTGTGCGAGGCTGCTGCCATGCCTACAGGAGGGGGGATGGTAGCAGCACAGCCAGCTATTTTTCTTTCTTTCTCTCCTGAACATCAAGTTTGGTCTCCCATCAGCCTCCGCAGCAAACGGCTGCAGGTTAGAGACGAGCTGCAAACGTCTATTGATAAACCGGCGCATCAGACATACTATTGATCACCTCAGTACAGTAAGAGACCTGTATTGATCTCTTCAAAAATAAGATACATGTTGCTTAACCACAAACGCTGCAGATGAAAAGATGTCCTGGATGCAGATGTCTGTTAACGAGCTGAGGAAGACGTGAGGTGACGTGCAGATGTTTCCTGACAGAAACAAGCCTGACTCAGATTTTAATTGTCAAACGTGCAGATTAGCTCAAGATGCAGATGTTTCATTCTTAAAAAAAAAGCCAGGACAGATGCAGATGTTTCATTGCAAAATAAAACATGAGACACTCTGGTCTTTGCTGGCTCAGATGACTGACACCGTCTGTCTGTCGGACACTCTGTCCACAGCTCTCATCCTCACGTCTGCTCCTGTCTTCTCTGGCTCCATGAGGAGCTGCAGTGATTGGTCTAAACAGCCTGCAGGGAAACAGGTAAACAGGTGAGGACACTCCTCAGGTGCATCTTTTGTGGTTTGAGAGCCAAACAAGTTCTTCTTAATCTGCTTCAGGTGACAGAGCTGTTGTGATTGGATCACTGAGTGGAACTCCAGTGTGTGAAAGAGAGGAGTGAACATCTTCTCATTCATCACGTGAACCTTGAACATGTCAAAACACTATCAGGATAGACTCGCATGTCATGTTGTTATGTAGCTGTTTCTGTGTTGTTTTGTTGTCTTTTTGTGAGCCGAGCTAATGAACTGACTGCTCCATCCACAACCCGACTCAACCTGAAATCTCCAGGCAAATCTTTGTCAAATTGAACCAAAAACAACAACAAAAAACAACACAATTCCAGCATTGATACATGTGTCCAAACAGCAGGAAGGTCCCAGGTTTGGACTGAGGGCCATTTCATGTTCTCCCATGAGTTGCTACGTGCTTGTTTAACTTATTTATCTCGCTCGGTTTGCAACAAACAGAGTCTAATTCCTTGTTGTTGCATAACTGAGTTGTGTAACTTCTTGGCACCAAAACAGATTCTGATTCTGATCCTGATATCAACACAGAAATGAAGGCCAGTTTGTCACTCTCCTCTTTCTAATCACTTAGATTACAGCTAGTATGTGTTCTTAATCTACGGTGTAAACAGAAGCTATGAGACACTGGTTTGCCTTACAAAATGATTCTCTGTTCTGCACTGATCAGACACATCAACCAGACGCAGCTTTTACTGATAGGCTGTCTCACCTGCCAGTCACATGGATGGTCACGTGACTTTACGTTCCTTGTTCAGCAGCTTTTGGAGCGATCTGTTCACCAGCCTCATGTGTTGGAGCCAGAAGCAAACTGCTGCAGACTCACAGTCCTGTCCTTCATGTCCTCACCTACCTGAGCGGAGGCTGGAACAAACACAAGCTATTTTGAGGCAGTATAGTTTGTGTCTGGTATTTTACCTCATATATTTTCTATATCTGAAATTCGTTATGGATCTGCTGAGCATCTATTCTGGGTGTATTCTGTCAGTATTCATTTCTATGTCTCCTTTAAGACGATTTGGAGGACTTTGGAGCTGTAATGCAGACAGGTCGCGTAATTAGGACCCTGCTATGTGCCTGTTGGCAGCCACCGGGCCTCACCTCTGCACGACCTCTCCCAGTCTGAGGAATGTTGGCCACAGATTGCACTGACGTCTCGCTCTCCAGCACCAGCGGCTGCGGGAGACGACCAGGGGCATTCAGCCGGGCAGGCGGCGGCTGGAGGCCGGCGGCTGGCGGCTGGCGCTGCCTCCTCACTAAGAAAACATATCCAAAACATCTGCAGCAGAATGAGCCAAGAGAGAGGAGGAGGAGGAGG
>CM055195.1:2253816-2291316 GCA_029224185.1 Karalla daura
AGGAGGAGGAGGGGGTGAGGGTGAGCCCAGGGAGGCAGGAGGAGGAGGAGGAGGAGGAGGAGGAGGAGGAGGAGGTGGTGGTGGTGTTGGGAATTATGGGTTTGTGTGTGTGCATGTGTGTGTGCGTGGGAGTGTGCGCGAGTCTGAGTGTGATCAGGGGTGATGGGTTGTGGGGATGTGAGTGTGTGCGTGCGTGCGTGTGTGTGTGTGTGTGTGTGTGTGTGTGCCTGTGTGTGCCTGTGTGTGCCTGTATGTGTGTATGTGTGTGTGTGTGTGTGTCAGAGGCAGAACTGGTTGAAAATATTAACTCTTTGCTTGCTGAGCTGCTGTGCTGCAAAAATTCAGCATAAGAAAAGCAGAGTGTGGTAGTTCTAACACACTGCTCAGCCTGTGTGTGTGTGTGTGTGTGTGTGTGTGGGTGAATGTGTGTGTGTGTGTGCGGGTGAATGTGTGTATCCTCGTATTCCACACAAGGACATGTTACTACCTTGTTAAAGCAGTTGCAGCTTGCACAAAAGCCTGCTTAATCACTTTATTTTTACTGCTTGCCTTTTACTGATCGTGGAAGTCTTCAATCTTTCTCGTTTTCTGCATCTTTGTCTGAATCCACGTTTCTTCACCGCAGCTCCGAGCTCTGGTGCAAATATGATTCTAAACTCCACCTTTGCACACGCACACACCATTTCTGAAATAGAACTAAAAGCCTCCACTTTCTGTATTAATCTATTTACTCTAATTCGTCATCCCTGTGTGCAAATATTAGTTTGTACTTTTGTGTGTCTTCCCGTAATTGCTTGACACAACTGTAAGACTCATTTGTCACCGGTATGAGGAAATAGCATAATTGAAAAGTGCTTTTCAATTACAATTTGTTTAACTTAAATAATGAAATAAAATATGGTGCTTCAAAGTTTTACTTCTTTTTTTTATATTATTATTATTCCATCCAGCAGTGAAGAGGAAAGAGAGCGAGGGGGAGAAAAAAAATCACTCACGGCAAAATGCAAATGAGCCTGGAAGCTATTACGATGCTAATGAGATTCCACCATAGAAGTTGCTGCTCCGGCATCCGGGGTATATTTCATCCATATTTGGAAAACAATTGTGCGCTCAAAATAGGGGACACACTTCGCAGTGTTCACATTGGAGTTGGCTTTTATGTCCGGCAGGGTCCTCGACACACAGGGTCAGACTGGAGGTGCTTTACTGCAGTTTCCCCGAGCAGCAAGTACAGCACGTTGTGCTGCACAAAACTGTGAAATCTGCTCTATTTTTAGAGCTTTGTCTGCTCCACTGTTGCATGTCAATCACCAGCAAAATCCCTCTTATTAATATCACAATCAAACTCTTCCTCCTCGGCTTCAACACATCACAAACAGGCTGCATGTTGGCACATGTTCCCTCTGAAACAACACAAACAAACAAACCGAGAAAGAAAAACGAAAAGGCAAATGAGTGTGGTTGTTAACAGCAGCAGCAGGAGCTTTTCAAACACAGCGACAAGTTTGGATTTCCACGCTCGGCTGTGAAACAGGATGAGACAGATTCCAGGTTCTTCCGGCACTGGTGCGTTCAGGTGCAAAACCTGTAGCAGTGTAGCCGGGGTGTGGAGCCGGAGCTCTGCAGGCAGGCAGGTAGCAAGGTAGCAAGGTAGCAAGGTAGGGAGGTAGGGAGGGAGGGAGGGAAGGAGGGAGGGAGACAGGGTGTGTTACCATAGTAACACCAAGAGGGAACCCAGCACAAGCACAGTGTCTATACGTGTCCTGACCCATTTCCATTCTCATCCACAAGTGTTTTGTCTCCATCACCTTACAGTTTAACTACTAAAAGCTCCTCTCCTTAATCAGACATGCATTTTTCTTTTTTTTCTTTTAATGCATCCAGCTCTGAAACATGCAGCAAACATGCAGGAGTGTAAACTTTCAGGGTACATTTGGTTTCATGTTGGTTGTCCCTGAGAAGTCTGGACAACAGACCCGGAACGAGGCTGGAGTAATTATTTAGGAGCATTTTCATCTGTTGAACCGCTCTGACACAAGAGCACAGACTGGAGTGAGGTTAATTAATAGCTCCATGACTGTACATTTCTGCGCATTATTTGGCTATCTATGGAAAAAAAAACCTTGTGAGCGAAGAATAAAAAACATAAATGTGCAGATGAAGGTCAGAGCAGGAGCTCTATTGGCCCTGAGTCAAAGTGGCCATTCTGCTCAGTTCACTGAGAGATCAGCAGTAAAAACATGGAAAACAGCTTTAATTGGCCAAGCAGCTTTTTCTTTTTCTTTAACTCAATACAGATGCGTTGTGAACTGTACACACTCTGATACGATAAACACAATATTCCTTATTACAAGTTAGGAACATCAGAGCAGTCTTGATGAATAAATCAGACTAACAAAAGAATCAGACCTGCACGTCATGGGTAACATTGTGTTTGGGAAGTTAATCCTGAAAATATTTACAAGATCTACAATGTTATTTTGTTACTCTTCTTAATGTCGACAAATCCATTGAACAACAAAGAGTGTTTGACCGTTCAGTCCTATCAAAAGACGTAAATCTAGAAAAAACAGCCCAGGAAGATAAAGAAAAACATCAGTTAATAATTACCCAAAACAGCTGCGTATCGTTGGTTTTCAGGAACATTGCTGGGGACTGTTGCTGGTCATGCACTGAACATGTGGCGATGTTGTGACTGTTTCAGGCAGAATGAGTCAAAATGAACCTCGGTGCTCTCCTTCTCCAGGATGAGAACACAGCAGATCTAGTTCTCGAGGCGGAGATTCATCACAAATTTGTAGAGATGTTTTCACCTTAACAGATTTATCAATCGATCATGGGGTTTGGTGTCACCTGTGCCTTTAAATCAGAGGTTTTAGCTGCAGGTTTTGAGAGTCTCACTGGTGTTTTTGCTGCAGAACATCTGGGAGCCTCTGCAGGCTCAACAAGAAAACCCTGTCAGAGAAACTCACATGAGCAGAGGCTCACCTCGCACACGTGTTTACCGCCCTCTGTACAATACAAGCACACAAATATACACTGGGATCTGTTCAACGAGCTGCTCTCTTCAATGCACTGTATTGCAGCCACACTCGAGTGGTAAGCGCTTTAGGCGAGCAACCAAATCCTGTTAGAAATGTCAATTGAAAAGGTCTTGAGATATTAAAAATGTAGTTTTTAATTAAAGGTTTATTAATAGATTTTTCAAACTTTTTTTTAATTACCCGACCGGATGCCTGAGGCATTTGGATTACAACTTTTATCTCACTCGATTCAGACTGCCTCTCCCCATTCAGCCATTTTGGATTAAAAGTCAGACTTCATAAATGCTGTTCATTAATTCCCAGCGCGGGCAGTTAATGTGAGATTCGGTTGCAACGTTACGGTTGGTCTGAGTGTCTGTTTATTTTTAGATTCTTGTGGCTACTTTGCAGCCCAGGCCTAATCTGTCACGGAGGAGAACATGGAGGAAATCTTAATCGCTCTGCCAAAAAAAAGAGAGAAAGATTTTCAGAGCATTGTGCTGTGCTGGGTTTGCAAATTCAACATGCTAGTGACACATGCTGTCACAGCAAATGATGCCATTGACAGGTTTTTTCAGGCAACAGGGGAAAAAGGCTGAAATAAATGAGAGCCAGTCCATGCAAAGCTGTTCCCATACACTGATATGAATACGTGTCCCAGTCCAGAATGCTGGGAGTGGTCGGAAAGCTGAGGACAACATGTTCACAAACACATCATATCTGAAACATCATTCATACAATCATATTTTCATATATATGTATATATGTATATATGTATATATATATATATATATATATATATATATATATATATATATATATATATATATATGTATATGTGATTAAGAATCATAGTCATCATCCTTCATAGGTTAATCCAGGCTGTTAACTGGTTGATCTGGCCTTTCAATGTTTATACTGTTAAAATTATACTACGAAGTTTATACTGCGTATTGTTTACATACCACCGTGTTCTTCTTAATCCATCCATTGTTAGTCGCTAGATTCTGAAATTTCCCAGTCTGGCTTTCAAGAGCTTCAATGGCTCCAACGGCCACTTTCAAAATGTTGCTCAATATAATGAGGAATCAGCTTTGGCTGCAGGTGTTGTCTAGTAAACACAGGAGGAGAAGATGCGTGGACGCATCCGCAGCTTCAGCAGCTTCAGCAGCTTCAGCAGCTTCAGCAGCTTCAGCAGCTTCAGCAGCTTCAGCAGCTTCAGCTTCAGCAGCTTCAGCTTCAGCAGCTCCAGCGCTCTCCTTCATTTAATCACAAATTATAGCCCTCAGTGCATAACTAGCCAGGAACTAAGATTCTGTCATTGGCAGCATTGACCGCAGGCACCATAATCAATATGACATTATGAAATCATGCTACACATAAAATGAAGTGTTTACGAGCAGGGCCGGTCGGACGTGCTGGGCAGCACAACGGCGTCTCCCACTGTGATTATTTTCACCTTTAACGCAGTTTTGGCTCAGGAGGAAAAATATTGAGCTACACTGAAGATTTAAAAGCTTTATTCAAATCCAAGTTCATACTGTAAAAGTTCAGGCCTTTTTCCAGAGAAACTCACTGAGAAGGGTTTTATTATTTCCTTTTTTAAATAATGAAAACAACCTAAATCTGTGTTTTCCCTCAGCCGCTGACCCGATGACTCCACGCTGCAGTCTCATCACTTGATTCTAATTTTCATTGTGTATCAGATGATGTAAACGAGTGAGAGAGAGAACAAGAAATCAATGCAAAGTTAATGTTTCAAGCAGACATGTCTTTACAATCAGAAAAAAAAACTGAAATATATTATAACAAAGATTGAAAACACAAAGTAAAACAGTCCGAGGGAGTAGATACAAGAGAGATGGCTTGACTCATATCGAGGGAACGTGATATTGGTTAAAGGTGAAAATGATAATTCATTCATCAGGCCATGTGATGCCTCAGTCGCTTCACAGTAAGAAGGTCCCTGGTCCAATGCCCGTCCAGCCGAGATCCTCTCTGTGTAGAGTTGGATGAGATGTGTAGAGTCTGGAATCAACTTCAGGAGAAACCGGATAACATGCAAAGTTCATACAGAGATGGATGAGACTGGGAACCAGTGACCTTGTTCATTTGAGGCAACAGCCTCATGTGGATGTGTATTCTATTCTATTCTATTCTATTCTATTCTATTCTATTCTACTCTCAACACATCCATCTTTTATCTGCTCTGTTCTCAGTGGTGATGCAGGGCTCTTCTGCTGACTATCTGCATCCCACATCAAGGATTCAAGGAACTCCATAAAAAAACAGGGTGAAGGCAGGTGTACACCCTGGACAGGTCTCCAGTCACTGCTCCACTCACTGTCACTCTCACATCTACAGTTCAGAGTCTACAGCTGACCTCAGTGTGTAAACAAGAAAACATGTAACGTCTAAACAGAATGGACTGAGCACAACAGCACTAACTATAGTACTATGCCACCATGTGGCATGTCTCTGTTCTGTTCTATTCTATACTGTTCTATACTGTTCTGTTCTATTTCATTCTAATCTATGATATTCTATACTGTACTGTTCTATATTATTCAGGGGTCCTCAAACTACTCCCCAAAGGATGGTGTGGTTGCCGGTTTTTGTTCCTAGACTGACGGTTGGTCAGATGCTTGGTTGGAACAAAAACCTGCAGCCATGCAGCCCTTTGTGGAAGAGGCTTGAGACCCCTAGTTATTGTTCTATTCTATACTCTTCTATATCATAATATGCACTGTTCTATGCCGCTCTGTTCTATTATGTTCTATCCTATATTGTTCTGTTCTATTTTATACTGTTCTAATATATTGTAATCTATACTGTTCTAGTCTATTCTATTCTTTTCCATACTGTTATATTATATCCTATTCTATCCCGTTCTATTCTATTCTATTCTATTCTATTCTATTCCACATGCACACACATGCACTCATAGCGTGTCTTGCTTGAACTTTGCAAGAGTGCAGAACTGCAGGTCTAGAGGGAACAGGAAACGACTTCCCTCTCTCCCTCCCTCCTCCCCCCTCCAGTCCTGCCCCCTCCTCCTCCCTCCCTCCCTCCCTCCTCCTCCTCCTCCTTCTCAGCTCCATGCTGTAGCAGGATCTGTGCAGGAGCAACTCTCAGAGAGCAGCTCCGGCTCGACAGCGGCTGTTCCCCCCGGGGCTCCTCGCAGAGCATCCCGCTCCATGTGCTCCTCTCCGCCCGCCTCTGGATGCTGAAACCTCTCCAGGAGACACCATGTCCAACCCGACCCACGACCCGTTCTACTCCTCTCCTTTCGGACCTTTCTACAGAAGACACTCGCCCTACATGGTCCAGCCCGAGTACCGCGTCTACGAGATGAACAAGCGGCTGCAGGCGCGCACCGAGGTGAGGAGCCCGGGGAGGAGGTACCGGGAGGTACCGGGGAGGGAGGCAGGGATGGAGGGAGGGATGGATGGATGGATAGATGGATAGGAGACAGAGGCGAGGGGACAGGGGAGACAGGGTCAGCTTCAGAGGTCTGGACATCAGGACTAGCCGGGGAGGGGATGATGCCAAAGTGCCAAACATTCCTGAGGTGAAAGTGTTGCGGCTCCATCCTCTCAACTCAGAAAACACTGGAGTGGGAGGAATGGTTTCATCCCGGGGACCAGGTGCTGTAGTATCAGCCCCCACCTGACACTTCCCGCCGTCAGGACAGAAAGTTAGGTCGCATGAAACATACCATAGGGAACAGAAGAGAAAGATGCCATGTGCAGTCGCTGTCTCACCTGCGTTTTTACATATGCACGCGCTGTGTCGCGTCACTGTTTTACAGTAGTACGAACCGCAATCTGGTGGAACTGGGCTGTAAACACAGTCACAGCTGTTTCCAGATCTTAATCCAGACCTATCGCTGTAGTCTATACAATATCACACGCAAACCCAGATAAAATGTCCTGAAGTGTGTTCCTGCCATGTGCATTAGGTGTGTACGTGTCGTGCTGCTGTGATTTCACACAGACCGGCTCAGTCATTTCAGATTCATCACCCGAGTTTCAGCTCCAAATAAATTCAGAATCAGGTGCAACTGGCCTGTAAACACAGTCACAGCTGTTTACAGATGTTAATCCCGACTTTTCAGTCCACTGTCCTAATGTCTGTTCTATGTATTGGATTCTCCTTACCTCCTTGTTATGCCCTGTGTTTTTACATGTGCATGCAGTGTTGCTGTACAATGACTTTATGTGGACAGTTTAAAATATAAACGGTTTAAAATTCACGGCTTTAGTTTCTTCAACCTCTCAAACATTAACAATCAGGTGAAAACATGTCACAGTAACTGTTTACAGATGGCGATGTTGACTGCTCTCTCTCTCATGTTATTCACCACTACAGAAGGTTTTACAGTAACATAGGTAACATACCCCAGGCAGGAATAAAAGGGGGTAAAGCCAGACAAATGTCCCAAAGTCTCAGTCATGTCCCCTCTAACCCTAACCCTAATGTGTAGTGAATTCATTTGCATGTATTTGCATATCGCTGTTGTTTTTGCATATTCGCATGCTGTGTTTACAACTGCTGGAGACCAACAGGAATGCAGAGTTTCTCTGGTGCTGTGGTGCTTGTTTGACTGAGGGGACCAGGAGCTGTGCTCCGTCTCTGAGCCTCGAGCCCTGGGTTTCCTCAATGAAAGTGACCCCGGCTGCAAGAATGAGGCGGTCGCATTGGAGCTGCTCGAGGGCGAATTAATTTCTCGTCAGTTTCCTGATGTTTCAACTAGTTGGATGCTCGGTGAAATGTGGCGCTCAGTGTCATTCAGACTAAACCTTTGGTGACCCCCGCTGTGAGTTATATAGCGAGCATCTGTCCCCAGCATCTGCTCCGTGAACACAAACCTGCAGATCTGCTGACAGAAGTTCATTCTGCACGCGAGGAGCTCCTCGCCAGGCGCCTACTGAGGCTGTAGCAGCAGAGGAGAAGCAGCTAACTGTTCATTTCTCTGACTCCAGACACTAAAATTGCCACATATTATTATGTTAATATCATTATCACGTAATTAGTCCATAATTTGACATCTTTGTGACCTTACAATCAAACTGCTCTCACTTCAGTCACACAGACAAACCAGGAAATATTCTGTGCTGCCAATGGGTAACCAGTAATTCTATATTATAATAGTTTCCTTAAGATTAATTGTTCTTCGTCTCATTTCATTTAGATATTTGATTAATCGACTGATTGTTTCAGCTCTGGATGCATATGTCCTTTTTTTTATTAACGACGTGATTTCTGGCTGCTACTTCGCAGGCTGTAATTTGATTCCCACTGATACACGGATCGGACGTGTTTCAGATAATTGTGTGATGGTGAAATGATCTGCAGTGAAATGTCTTGTATCTGCTGTGGAGATGTGGAGATAAAGCTGGAGTCCAGCTGCTGCAGCACGATACGATGCGATGCTGACTTTCCTAAAGAGGAACTTGCAACTTTAAGCAGACCAAGGCAATGTTGCTGAGATGCAGCGGCCGCTCTGATGCATTATTCATAGCGAGTGGTCTAAGCCCCAGTGGACCTCAACTCCCGTACCACACATGCCCAGACACCAAGTGCAATCACCACACACACACACACACACACACACACACACACATGCACAGAGAAGTGTGTGTGCCACACAAACACACATGCCGTTGGTAATGCACATGGATGGGTTTCACGATGTGAGCACACAAACACACGTCGTTTAGACCCACGTCAGTTTAGACCATTATCTTCATCTCCACAGACTAAATTATATAATTGCGTAATAATATAATTAGCTGTTTGTTCCCTTCGCCCGTTCGCAGCATCTTCAAAGCTCCTCATCTTTTTCCCTTCTCCGTCCTCAGCTGCTGAGTGTGTATTATGGCTTCTCTTTAGCGACGTGGTTATTGTTTGATTAAAATGCAGGCTGCGGGTATAATGAGGAAGAAGTTGCATCTTACAGCTTGAAAATAAATGCGTCGGGTTTCGCTATTTGTATGCGTCCAGATGTCCCGTACGGCCGAGTTCAGGCTTTTAACAAAATTATATCGCAATTATCCTGGTGATTGGGAAAGGGAGGCGGCAGATCTACCCCGGCGTATTGCATGGTCGAGCTCAGTGTGAGGAAATGTTTGAGGCGAAGGAGAAAGATAATAGTAACAGAAATATCCCTTCCAAGAGCTTCACATTCACCATAGATACATCAGCCCAGATGTGTGTGTGAGTCAGAAAAATGGAGAACAAATCTTCTTTGTGAAAGGGATTGACCGGAGCTGTTTTCTTCCTGGGGAGCGTTGAGATGTTGGCTGCTGGTCCCTTAATGATGGTGCGGGCCTGAGGGGAGTCCAACTCCTGGAAGACGGCTCAGAAAGTCTGCTCTCGCCTTCAGAAACCAGGCCATGTCGGCTTCAGAGCCGGGTCAGGATGATGTTGTTACAAAACAGGAAGTTTGGGATGTGTCTCTCACACACACACACACACACACACACACACACACACACACACACACACACACACACACACACACACACACCCACACTCGAAAAAATCTGGATTCCATTAGAAGAAAATAGCTGAATTGTCCTGCTGGATAGTTTCTTGAATATTTCATCAAGGTTTCGCTGCTCGCAGCTGTAGCAGATCCATATCCTTCTGTGTTTGATGGAAACTGCTGGCGGCGAACCCGCGCTTCCAGGATCAGTTTGACGAACTCACTTTTGAAAATATATTGCAATGTTAACCCTCGTGATTTGTTGACATTCGCTCTCCTTCCCCCCATGGTTTGGGATCGCACAGACCCCACTGCTGCACAGAGCAGGAGTGCTTTGGGAACCAGACGAGGAGAGATCAGCAGTTTCTTTTGACGCACCTACACGGGGATCTGTGTGAAGAAAATCACACAAAATTAAGGAAATTCACAATAGAAATAATTGCTACAATTGATGCTGCAAAACCAGCAGTACTTACATATAATTTGGAAGGTCACTACTGCATTCACTATGAACACGAAAAAGACACAAAGACCTTATGAAAACCACAATAAAAAACATGTCATTTCATCATTTCTGAATTGGGTTATCAAGCCTTTTGTGAAATTTGGAAGAAATCCCAAAGTATCAAGGTCTTTTAACAATGTTCAGTATCTTTTTCAAAGTGAACTTTGGGTGTGAATGAATTCTTTTGGACTGTTTAGATAGAGTGAGAGAGGGTGCAGAGTTTTTTGCAGTGTATTAAACAAATCTGAGGGAGCTCATCTGTGTGAGGAGATGCAGTAAAGCCAGACTAAGACTGGATTCGTTGATTGTCGATCCATTCAAAATGTGTTCAAGCCTCTGAGCACAAGTTCTTGTCAGAACCATCATTCAAGTGGAGACGCTGTCTGTAATGAAAGGATGTGCCCCGCTAAGGATGAGAATCTCTCCCGGAGTATTTAACTCTGCTCACCTGTCGTTCCAAAGGGAGGGAGACTGACTACGTCTCAGTGTGACTCCACCGTTTAGCAAAGCTCGGAACCAGTCCTCTGAAGTTATGTCTCAGGTAGAAACTCATGTGTGTGTGTGTGTGTGTGTGTGTGTGTGTGTGTGCCTGGCTGCTGGGGCTCCTGGAGTTCAGCTCCAGAGGAAAGGACCGAGGCCACCAGTAGAAGTGACCTCTACAGCTGAGGCTCTGCAGATGGTCCAGCAGGAGGGACAGTCTGAAGACGCGTCTTTTCTCTTTTGATCCCTTATGTCGGGTTATTGTTGCCTGGACATGCTTCTCATGTTCCTCTCTTTAAAACCCTTTGAAACGGACCTGCTCTGGTGTCCTTATGGGAGTTTGTCTCAGCGTTGACGTTGAACGTCACAAGCTGTAAATCCTCACGCTCGTAGTGGAGCCGTTTCTTACAGTAATGACAGTGATGATGGATTGATTATTATAGTGGGTGCCAAATAATTTTCAGAAAATTGACTCATCAACATCAACAATCAACTAATCCCATTAACTGCACTTTGGTGGACATGATATTAGAGCCATAACCACTGATTGTTTTCATCAAAGGCTGATCTGCAGATTGTGGTTTTATGGTGAAAGGTCACAGTCGCCTTCCATCACCCAGGTGTCTTCAAATCAGAGCTCGGAGCAGAGCCGATCACAGCTCAGACGGTCTGGATGTTCAGTATTGACATCCATCACATTAGTGGGAGAGCAGAGACGTGTGTCTGTCAACTTATCAATCAATCAGTCAATCGGTCCATTATTTTAGCCACAATGTGGTGATGGTGACGCCTCCATCCCTGTGTGCAGACTGATTTCTGCTTTTATTTCCAGGCACAGATTCCTGTTTGATTGAGTACAATTAACAAATCTAAATCCTTAAATCCTTGAGTCCTAGAGATCTGGCACCCTTTCATGCTTCTCTGGCAATCACACAGGCTTTGCTCTGATTGGCTGAATGATCATGTGACTCTTCACTTTGATGTCACCTGTCACATCAGGTCTCAGTCATTCAGATTCAGTGTTTTTTTCACCGAGATGTTTCTGGACCTGTGGCATGTCTCATCTGTTAGAGGGTTTTCATTCTAGGTCTCCTTCAACAAACCGACTGCTTTTATTTCCCCGCTCTCTGTTCCGGGGTCTGTTTTCAGTTCCCGGTTAGTTTCGACCTTTTCACCTGAAGCGCTCATGGAGATGAGGCTGAGCGGAGGCTAACGGCGCCATAAGTCCTGTGTGTTAGCGTGATGGGCTCTCACCTTTGAACTGATAACTGCAGCGCAGCTCAAACACCGCCGCTCCCGCCATGACACGGCCTCTGTTTCTATCCCAACCTTATTACCTGCTCCATTCATACTTATTACCTGCCCGGCTGTATTTCTGCAGCGCGCTGCCTGCTATCCCATTACCTTCATTTTACACAACGTGAACCCGCTGTGACCTGGCAATCTAAACAGGCTTTGATGTGGATTTGATGCTATGCATACGGCGTGACCACATTGTTTCTGTGCTGTCGCCCGGAGGGGGTGTGTGTGTGTGTGTGTGTGTGTGTGCGTGCGTGTGGGGGGAGTGGGGGTGAGGGGGGGGTGGGCAGCCTCGCCATGCAGAGGCAGCTGCCATGATTTGTGGGGGAATTTGACACTTAAGCGTATGCAAATGAAGCGGCGGATTAACATTCAGAGGAGGAGCTTGATCGACCTCAGCCGGTGTGAGGCCATTAGCATAGGAGGCATTAATATTCAGCAGGAGAGAAGACGCAGAAAACACTGTAAGGAAAACTACAACACAGAGGCCGAAACACAAGGAAAACAAAAGCATTTTAAAGGAGGCGAAGCAGCGACAGCCTCAGGGCTGCGTTCAGGAACCTCCGCTGACGGTGGCTCTGATGGTCACACTCGTCCCCGACTCACAGACGTGCAATCAGAGAGCGTGATTGGCAGCTCGTTCACTGGCTTCCTGTGTCTATTTCACGTCCGAAGCCTCATTCTCATTATTCAGATGGACCCACGGAGCCGACTCATTGGCTTGGGCCGAAGAACTGGAAGAACTGGAGTGTTCATTATGGCGAAATCCCTTGTTCCTGTGAGGGACAAAGTGGATCTGTTCCCATCAGCACTGTGTCAGATTGACATGAATAGGCTTATGATGTAGAGGTCAAGTTGGCTCTGAGCTGGAAGGTTCACGGAGAGGGATTAAAGATGAGCCACCAAGACAGTGAGAACACAGCCACAGATTTCCCTTCCTGACAATCTGGAAGTTTCTCCTCCCCGAGACACGAGAGCCTCAAAAAACTGCTTTTAATTACTGATTAGTCTGAAGATGATGGTTGCGATTCATGTTTGGCTTGAAAAAAAAAAAATCACAGTTTCAAACCATTTCACAGGAAACACAGGGCTTTCTAACACATTCAGGTTCTTAGTTACACATTCCCTGTAATGTGTGTGTGTGTGTGTGTGCATGTGTGTGTGTGTGTGTGCGTGTGTGTGTGTGTGTGTGTGTGTGGAAGTGGCTGAGAGTAATTACTAGAAGGTGTTAAACATCACAGTGCCCTTATCTGAACCATTACTGTTGGATTTATCTGCCATCGGGGGAAAACAAGGCAGCCACTCCAGATATCACTGAGTAGGCTTCATATGTGTCATGGCTGAGTTTTAATCGTACTTTTAATTTTATTTATTTTTTTGTTAATGATGTACAGAAAAGATCAATGATTAAAAACAAAGGAGGGGAAGCAGGTGTGGTGGAGTGGCAGGGTGGAGATGTTCAGATGTTTTCAGGTAAAACCACTTTTAACGAGCCAAACTTATGAATTAGGTTACGAGATGCAGTCATTGATTTTGCAGGTTTTCTTTAATTATCAAATACGTCGAGGTTCACAATCATGATTGATGTTCCTTCTATCCATCAAAACTAGAAAACAAACAAGAAGGTGGAGAATATGCGTTTGTCATTTGGCTGAGACTGACTAAAAAGCATTATTATTATTATTATTTCTCCATCAAGCGAGTCTGGAATATGTTTTGTTATTATCATTCAGAGACGTATTGACAATGAACAGACGCGTGCTTTTGTGGAGCCGTAAAATGTTTCTCGGAGCTCTTACACTGGAAACAAAAACACGTCGTGTTCTCATAATGCAACCGTCACTGAAAGCACTGAGTGATATTAGTGCCTGCATCTCTCTGCCAAATCACAGAATAATTCTGCTAAAAGGTGAATGGACGGGCTGCCGCTGTGCAAAAAATAAAGGTAGAAAAAGGTCTGAAAAAACAAATCTTTGAAACAAAAATAAATCTTTGAAAGGTGTGGTCAGCACCTCTGGCTGAATACCTGCTGCCTGTTTATCTGCTCCCTCCATGAAGACCTGCGCTCTGTTCCACAGTGCCGAGCCGAGGAATAATGGACTAAACACGCTGAGAACTGTCCAGACCAGCAATCAGTGGCAGCTTATTAAGCACATCTCAGAACCGTTTTAATACCATCATTTTAATGCCACATCGCTGTTTCACTGCAGACGTCATTCACAGGACTTGCTCTGTTATTATCGCTGCTGTTCTTATCTGGTTTGTAGCCTGTTTCTGTCCTCTGTGTTTTCACTGTCGTGCATGTTAAATCTTTAAATTCTCTTCCAAAAGTGAAGCTCATTGTTTGCTGTTCTTATTATTATTGCAAGACAACGTGAAACATGTTTAATATCTCAATATAAATATTAAGTGTGTCTGGAATGCTGAACAGCCCGACTTTTCCTGTCATGTTCCTATCTATAATCAATAGCAATGATCACCTTCTGATCAATTTTATGTATTGGTAGAGACCAAAACTGAAGCTTAAAGAGAGTGAATAACGAGCTGGGTAACAGGTCCCAAATGATCGATCGTGTTACATGGCTATTTGTGTCAACACGTCCCCTGGGAATTGACAAAAATAAAGTTAAACTTGTATTTGTGGCCTTTGATTTGTTTCCCCCAAATGGACAGAAAAATATTCCAATTATTGCAGGTTTAATAGAATCGAGGCAGAGTTAAAAGGCCAAACATTACTGAAGCTGAAAAAAATATTGAGAATAAAACCAAAATAATAACTGAGACGTTTCAAAGGTGAGACCATGTTAAAAATGTGTCTTTGCATCCTTGGACCAGTTGTTTCTCCCACTGGTTTGACTGGTGAAAACATCGAGTCCAGGCCACTCCAGACATCAGATATTGGAATCATTAATGAGCAATGGCACAACACTTCAGTTATATGTGTTTCTGTTTTATCCTCGGATTTTACGAGGCTTCATTCATTAAAACCGGATATAAACTGGAGCTAATGGGAGTGTTTTACAAGCCTTTGTCTCAGTGTTCTAATTTAGACCTCCAGTGGGGAAACTGTGTCTTTAGCGTTCAACTCCTGCACATTAAAAATCTTTTTTATCTCTCACACACGCAGGCGTCATATCTCACGTCGGTCCGGTGAGTTCCCAGAAAATCATACGTAGAAAAAACTAAAAAGCCGAGGCCCCGGTCCAACAGTGAGCGTCAGTCACATCCAGCAGGATGCCCGGACAATAGACCCACCTTTTTCCTGGAGCGTTCCCGTGGTTCCTTCCAGGCTGCAGTGTGGCTCAGATAACACAGGAGACGGTGTCGTCCACGTCCTGTTGTTCTCCGCTCAGATCCACCGTCCGAAGCTCAGAGGTCACAGGACGTGTGAGAAAGTCCATGTGAAGACCACGCTCTGCCGTCTGTAGGTTCAGGGAACTTATGGAGGGAATGTGGCTTTTTGTGAGAGCTAGTGATGCTTCCTCGTCGTATCTCACAAAGCTCCTCTGAGCAGAGACGGAGTGTGACGTAATATTTTATGCAAACCCAGAGCTCTGAGTGTGAAGCTCAGGTAGATGAGGACATGAAGGACAGGGCTGAGAGTGAAGCAGTTCGGTCTTCAGTTCCTGGTGAGATGTCAGTGTCTCTGCTCCTGGTACCTGCTCAGTCTCTGGTTCCTCCTCATGTTCCTCCTCAGTCTCTGGTTCCTCCTCAGGTTCCTCCTCAGTCTCTGGTTCCTCCTCATGTTCCTCCTCAGTCTCTGGTTCCTCCACATGTTCCTCCTCAGTCTCTGGTTCCTCCTCAGGTTCCTTCTCAGTTTCTGGTTCCTCGTCAGTCTCTAGTTCCTCCTCAGGTTCTTCCAGGTTCCTCCTCTGGTTCCTCCTCTGTTTCTAGTTCCTCCTCAGGTTCTTCCTCAGTCTCCATCATATCAGGCTGCATGTGGACTCATCACTCAATAGCTGCAGCAGAGCTCTAGTTACCACTTTGTGAAGGAGAACAAGCCGAGGAGCTACACTGGTCAGAAGGAACGTAGAGTCACATGATCATTCATGAGAGTGGACAACACCACTAGTGGTTGCCAGATCTGCATGGAAGGATCCAGATAAGTGTGATATCAGCACAGTTGAAACAGGATCGTAAAACAGCGTCTGGAGCATTTCTGATGGAACCAATGTTCTTGTCGACTTTTGTGGAAAAACATTTTCCACCATGACAACCAATCAAGTAAATAATTGACCAGTAAAGTGACAAAAATAAATAATGAAAGTGAAACTACTGACGTGCAGACACATTTTTGTCAACAGAGTGATAGTTAAACTCCTAGTTCTGCTCCTTCCCCTCCCTCCCCTTCCTGGCTGCTGGGTGTGTGTGTGTGTGTGTGTGTGTGTGGGGGGGGGGGGGGGGGGGGGGCTTCATTTCCATACGTGTGCACCAGCAGGCGTCTGCAGGAGATTTACTTCAGTCCTCCTCAAATTGATTTGCTTTGACGCCACACAGCTTATGGAGCAGTGTAACTTGTGCTGTGTATCTTTCATCATGGAGCGGAGCGGCGTGGGATACAGTGGAGCGACCAGGGAGACGCCTGTACCGCACATCCGCTCCTGCCGCCTCGCTCCACGCCGCTTTCTGCCCCTTTCGTCATTCTGCTGATCAGCTGTTTGAATACTTGATGCGGTTTATACTGTTTCTCCTGCGAGACCAACTCAACTATTCTGAATAAATAATGAGCGGGCAGAATATTCCTGGCCCGGCTTATTTCATTATATATTTTCTTTGCACAATTAGTCTGAAAAGAGAGAAAAGAACTTGCTGAGCTCACAGGCTCCTATCTTCTCCTGCAGGCGCGAGGTTCCACTGACAAACCTCGGAAACATCCGGAACGTTGTTGTTGTTTGGGTGAGCGCTGCACTCCCTCTGACCCCCGGCCAGAGCGTCCACATGTCTCATCATCTCTCAAATGTGTAATGACCGCTGCAGATCATGCCTCTCGCACTCCGCCTGTCATTATCTTTTACCCTCGTACGAAACCAACTTAGCTGTAACTGCACTGCAGTTTCTGGCAGAGCCCGAACAAACCAGGATGCAAAATCACTTTGTAATAAATACGTCTTAGAGATAGAGATCCTCTCAGTGGTAGGACAATGTGGACCTGTAAAAACATAATGAATAAGTAAGTAATAGATATATAAAATAATATAAAGAAATAATAGATAGATAGATAGATAGATAGATAGATAGATAGATAGATAGATAGATAGATAGATAGATAGATAGATAGATAGATAGATAGATAGATAGATAGATAGATAGATAGATAGATAGATAGATAGATAGATAGATAGATAGATGGGGATGGAGCTGCTCTCTAACGAGCGACAGGTGATGATGTGCTCCAGGTGTGGAAGCTTCAGGTGGAGGGAGCAGAATGTGAGGATGTGATGAAATCCCGTATTGATCGAGCTGCTCTCGCTAGGCGTGTGGAGGAAACGCGCCCCACGCTGATTGTTTATCGGCCTAATTAGCCGAGGTGAATCCAGGCCGGGTGGACGGAGCAGGATCCTCCACGCCCGCACCTTTATTCTAATTTCTCTGGGGGCAGCGAATCATTTCACCGCCTTCATTCGTGCGTTTTGCCGTTGTTTGATGTTTGTTGTCGTTTAACACGGTGCCCTAATCGCGTCTCTCTGCTGGTGATATCGACTTATTTTGGTTTGTCTCCTCTGAGCTTAGACATCTCTCATTCTGCCTGGTGTTTATCTGACATGTTCTCGTTTCCCTTCTCTCTTTATTTTATGAAATTGACGCTTTTGATTATTCATTTAATAGTTTCCTTGTATAAAAGATGGAGATTTATCTGAGAGCCCAAAGTGATGTCTTCAAATAGCCTCTCATGTTTGACCAACGGTCCAAAACCCAAAGATATTGAATTTACAGTTTTATAAACAGAGAAAAGCTGCAAATCCTCTAATCCAGTGTTTCCTACGCTGGATGTTGGGGCCCCTCAAGGGGCTGACAAGATAAATCTGAGGGGTCTGCACAAGATTAATAAGTTAGGAAAAAAGAACATTTTTACGCTCCATCAAATGTATTTTTCATATCTTCCTTGTACAACATTTGACTTTGGAACTTCAGAAAAACGTCTTCAAATTAGACATTTTATGAATCTCTTTTTGCTTGTTTGAAGTTTTTACCTCTCATAGAGATATGTGAATGCTGCAGGGAGGCTCATGAAGGCTCTCCAGCCCCCCAACATGTAAACCTCTCCTCCCTTGTAAATATGTGTTTTGGGGAGCTCAGCTGTTGTCCCACTTGTCAGTCAGACCATGAGATTGTTGCAGGATCAGGTCGGGATCAGTCCTGCGACCTGCTGCTGAGAGCCAGCAGCTCGGCTGAGCCCTCCAGTCATGGGCATCCCTCCTGCTCTACTGCAAAACAACCAGTGTGTGTTAACCCTGCTGTAAAAATCTTTACGGTATCACACACACACACACACACACACACTTACAGCTGGGTGTGTGTGTGTGTGTCTCGAACTGACTGACACATGGAAAGAGAGACAGAGAGAGAAGGAGAGAGAGAGAGAGAGAGAGAGAGAGAGAGAGAGAGAGAGAGAGAGGGGCTGAAGTAAATTGGCAGACACGCAATTAAACGTGGGAACTTCTTCACTGACTTCATTTATGGAGAGAAAGTTCATTCCTGGGAGCGTGCCGTGGCTCTTCAAGGGCAATGACTTTTTCTCCCCCCTCCTTTTGCTGCATTCATTTACTCCTCATTTGCATAATGCTTGGCTGGTGGCTGCGAGGTGGCCAAATCCAGCAACATGTTAACTTTGCATTATATAAAAACACTTAAAGAGCCCAGAGGATAAACCGCACCGCTATCAAACATTAGTGTGCACCGAGCCCGATGTGATTAAGGCGCTGTTGTCTGAGGGGTCTGAAGGAGCGCTTCGTGCACTTTGTCATTCGGAGGACTCCTTAATAGAAACGATATCTGTGTTTAACTTTTGTTCCAGGGACAGAATTCATATTGTAGTGATAAGAAAACCGTGAAATCTTACATCGTTTCGTGGTTTCAAGAACCAATGTAATGTGTAGACCTGAATAAAAAAAGTCCCAGCATCCCGCGTGATTTAAAGCGATGTCACATTTTATTTTTGTCAGATCGATCATCTGTGGTTGGACTACTCAATGCTGTAGCAACTGAATTAAACACTTTTTATTCTAAAATATATGAAACAGTTGGAATTAAAGGCTTCACTTTAACAATATCCATTTTTGTACAAATGTACGTACATTTATATAAAGACTGAATGTCTCTCCATGGGCAATATTATTTTCTCCAGAAAGAAAATGTAGTTTTATTAGATTTCCCCTCAGATTGTTGGTGGCTCTCAGCGTTGCACTCAAACAAAAGCTACCTTTGCTAAGGAGCCTTTCCAAAGATCCACAGACTCTTTGGTCCTGTTAAGTTGTTGTGCTCCCCAGTAACCTGAGGCTGTTTGAATCTCTGACAACGCCGGAGCTTCCTTGGCCCACCAGTCAGCCGGGCTGCGTGCTATTCAGCCCATGAATAGGGTTTCAGACGCTGGTAATTCTCCAAGGTCGGGCCCCAGACACGCCTACACTCAGGGAGGTTTTTCACCACAAGAGGCTGAAAGCAACGGGAAAGAAACACGGGCTGACAGAAGCTGGATGGGAAAATGGTTCATGTTAAACATGGAAACACTGGTAGTTTATTCACGGGTAGAAAGATTATGCGGGGTAAGAAAATGTGATCTTTGTGTTTGTGGTTGGGTTCATAAACACCATGCAGTAAATAAAGTGTGTCAAACTTTATTTGATAGATGGATGGATTAGATAGATAGATAGATAGATAGATAGATAGATAGATAGATAGATAGATAGATAGATAGATAGATAGATAGATAGATAGATAGATAGATAGATAGATAGATACACAGATAAATGCATTTACATGTAAAAACAAAGTAAAATGAGAACAGGAGACAGCAAACTGAAGGTCTTTGAGACCTTTGAGACGAGGACAAAACGAGGTAGAGACACAGTTTGATGTTTCTCTGCACTGTCTGTCTTTGTTTTCCATCTTTACTTTTGCTAGCAACTGTGGTTCCAACCTGAGGTTGGAACCAAACTCAAACATCCCAAAGTGGAGCATCCCAACCGCTCGACTCCTGGATGCTCCAGTTTCACCACATTTGATAGACTTCACAGCCACAGAATCCATCAATAACTACAAGAATAATCACTTAGAATAGAGTAGAGTAGAAAAGCCTGTATTGTCCCAGTACTTTGTAGGTGCTGTATAGTTTGCTGCATCCTGAGGAGTAGATATGTATGGGTGTATTTGTGGCCTGATAGATGAGCTCCAGTGGAAGCTCTTTGTGTGTCCTCGCCACTTGTCATCTGCCTGTATGGACGCTTCTATATGCGTGGACTTAGCCCTGCGCTCTGTTGCTGTTTACGGAGGATCCTCCCTACGCGGTCCCTCCAATCCTCTGGATTTCCTGTAAATCCTTGGGCCTGGTGCCAGCGCTGGTGATTTGTGGTTGGCTAGTGGGCAATTGACACATTGATAAATCCCCCCCAGATGAGGCGCGATCCGTTAGAATCAATAGAGCCTTATCGGCTGACGGCCGTCACGGCTGCGGCCGCGCCGGCTCACCCCGGGTCCCTGGGAGCCGCTCTGATTTGTAGCGTTTGACAACAAACATTGTCATGCCACGTGCTCTGTCAGAGAGTCGGCGGGTGTAAATGAAAGCGGGACGCTGTCTGTCAGAGAGCAGCTGCAGGCGGACGGAGACGTCGGCTGGATGCGGAGACAGACGGGAGGAGATAAAACAAACAGCCCAAGAAAAGAGAAAAGGCCTGATGGGATTTCGGGGGACAGAACGGAACAAAGCAGGCTTATTTTTTCCCAATAAATATGTGTCATTTACAAGTTTCCAACCTGTTCTGGAAGCGACAGAGTGAGGGGAGGCGCTAACACCCTCCCGCAGCCGTGGACAGATTGAAATTGGAGACAGCGTCCGGAGCTGCGGCGCCTCCGGAGCGGCTCGTTAGGCCTCAGCCGGAGGATTCATGTGGCTCGCTTCCACCGGCTTTAGCTGTTCTCCGCCCGCCTGGCTCGCGTCCAGCTTCTCCTCTGTCTTCAGAGCCGGGCCAAACCTGGACGCTGTCGGCTCAGCCAGCTACGCTTTTTTTACAACTTGGCGAGACGCTGGACAAAAGCTGCCCAAAAGCTGCAGTTTTGGAGAATCAGAGCTAGCAGATTTTTTCTTTTCTTTAAAAGACTTTCCCTGCAAATAACGGGGAGGTTTTGAGCCACCAGTGCTACAAAATGCGTATTTAATTTACCAAATAGGTGCTCGGCAGAGGAGCAGCGCAACTGCCAAGTGCCATTTGCTTTATTTTGTGAACGCCGAAGCTAAATGCTGTTCATGTCGCATGAAATGTGCTTGTTATTTTCAGATTGTCTCTGTTGTCTGGGTGGGAAGCTTCTCAACAGAGACACAAACCAAACCATATCATCTGTGGTGGGACCCCGCTGACACCGCTGTCAGCTCCGCTCTCTGTGAGCGCCCTGCTCTTTTTGGGTGGTTTCAGGCACCAGCCAAATATCAGCCGGCTGCTGAAATGAATTATATTGAGTTAGAACAAAAACAATGCTGTGGAAGGTTTTGGTTTGGGGAAAGCATTTCAGAGCACGGAATAAGTGTGTGTAAGTCATTTAAGAGACGGTAAAAGGCTGTGTTTAGAGATGTATGCGGTCAATGTCAGTGTAATGCAGCTGAAACCAGACCGGGAGGGAGGTCGCTGTAAACCAGAGGAAGAAGCATTTTAAAGAAGACAATATTCTGTAAAACACAGAAGTGGGAGCTTAAGTAAAACACTTTCCATTAAAACAGTACGAGGACGCTTAATGAGTACTAGAGTCTATAAAACAGAGAGATAGGAGCCCTCAGGATGACAGCACTCCAAAAAAAATAATAGTTCCAACACTAAATCCAGGCAGTTTGTGTCAAAGTCAGTTTCACCAGTCAATCAAATGAGACGGTGTCGTGGTCGACCCCAGAAACATAAAGAGAATGGAACAATAACAACGAATACAGAAGAATACAGACATAAACAGCCCGTTCTTTTAATGCCAGATAGAGATGGATTCTATTCATATAATGTTATAAATGACTGTGCTGCTAATTAAGTGTTGTTAGAATGTGAGAACATAGAAATAAAACCCACAGAGCTGCAGCCTCAGCAGCAGCAGCAGCTTCAGCATCCATGGCTGCACAATGAGGTCGAAGAGAGCTGCAGACGCTGCTGTGTGTGTGTGTGTGTGTGTGTGTGTGTGTGTGTGTGTGTGTGTGTGTGTGTGTGTGTGTGTGTGTGTGTGTGTCTTGTTCACCCTTCACCTCAGTGTCATTCCCAGGAGCTCCCGCCCCCTCATGGTCCTGGATTATGGCTTGAACTCAATCTGAATGTGTAGTAGCACCCGTCTATCCTCTCTTTCTCTCTCTCTCTCACCCTTTCCTTCTCTCTCTCTCTCCCTCTCTCTCTCTTCCTCTCTCCGTCTCTCCCTGTCTATGTGTCTATGTCACTCCTCCTCTTCCTCCCTTTCTCTAAAATAGATGTATGCACACGAAAGAGGCACCACACACATGCTGGTGGTTCACACCTGCTGCTTCCCACACTGTGACACACTCAGACAGACAGACACACACTCACACACACACACACTGAGGTCAAACAACACACACTGTCAGACACACACTCAGACAGACACGCACATGGCAGCCCTTGCAGCCGGTTCCCAGTGGACAGCTGGTCAGTGCCACACACACACACACACACACACACACACACACACACACACACACACACACACACACACACACAGGGAACACCCTGGCATGCGTCCACACATCCATTTGTTGTACAGTGAGTGGGTGATGATGGAGACCTCCATCATTTAAACAGTTGCACTCAGTGACCAACTGGGAGCGCTGTGCTTGCTCCACTAGTTTTTTTTTTAAACTTTTTTGGTCAAATTTGGACACCAAGCCTTTGAAATATGTTTTTATTGTATTCTAAAGAGAAAGAGTTTTGAGAGAGAGGCTTTTAACCTCTAGGGAGCAGACTGGAGTCCTGCACCTCTGCTCTGGTTTCCCCAAAGCTTAAACGAACAGTTGCTGTTGTATTTAATCAGTTTTGACGTTTCTGAGCCACTTGTGCAATAGAAATAATACAGACGACAAGCCAGGGGAAGATGGTAAACTGTGATGGATATTCTTCACTCTTTCTGAGCCTTTACAGAGCAAATGATTAAACAGTTAATCAAAAAGACAGTCTGGAGATGATATGATTATGGAAATAGTCATTAGCAGCGGTCTATCTCAGGATAAAGATCTATCACAGTTTCCAGCTCTCACTATCTTTGGACGAAAAACATTTATTTGACTATAATGTTTTATAGTTTTTTCCCCCAACAGAGATCACATTGTTACATGAATCTGATAAATCCTGATGAATTCTGATTTAAAAAAAACATGAATTGATTTAGATGATAAGTGAAAGATTTGCTTGGAAACTTGTTAATTTATCTGCACCAAAAGGCAAATCTTAGTCTCTCAGGCGTGAAAATGAAAGCGTGAAAGTTCCACTTTTAGATCGGACCGAAGCTATTATAACTTTGTTTTTAAAGCACTTTAAATATAAGTATTAAAAAAACATCAAACATATAGAAACAATAAATCACTGAAGACAAGCAGGAAAAGACGCATTTAATGCATGCATGTTTAGGTTGGACTTTAAAATGGCCTTGGTGTGTGTGAGTGGGTTAATGAAGTCTGTGTGTGTGTGTGTGTGTGTGTGTATGTGTGTGTGTGTGTGTGAGCGTGTGTATGTGTGTGTGTGTTTGTGTGTATGTGTGTGTGTGTGTGTGTGTGTGTGTGTGTGTGTGTCCAGTGATGGACTGGAGACCTGTCCAGGGTGTGTCCACCTGCCTTCACACGTTACGTTGTTGGAAAAAATCAGGTTTGGAGGAAAGTCGTGGGTTGGATGAAGGTGCAGGTTCCTCCTCCTCCTCCTCCTCCTCCCCCTCCTCCTCCTCTTCGTCCTGTGCTGACCTGCGGGCCGCTGCGGTCGCTGCTGATTGGACTTGACGCTGCTCGATGGTGACAATGCTAATTGTCAACATCTGGAAAGTGCTCGACGTCCCTCAGAACGAGCTGCAGCGATCTGTCATAACGTGTCAGAGGAAATTAGCATCAGTCAAACACGGGCGGGTGGAGGTGGAGGTGGAGGACAGGGTGTGCGTGTGTGTGTGTGTGTGTGTGTGTGTGTGTGTGTGTGTGTGTGTGTGTGTGTGTGTGTGTGTGTGTGTGTGTGTGATCTGATGCTGTCAGGAGGGGGACGGGGTGAGAGGCTCTCATGGTAATAATTTAAGGGCAAAGGGATTCCCATGAGTGGGTTTCCACACAGTTTCTGTCCCACTAAGAAGATGAGATGCTGATTACATCCCTCAGCACTAGTACTGCAACTACTGTTAGGGGTTCTACTAGTTTTACTATTATTACTACACTAAAAACACTTATATCCTTCAGCTTCTGTCAGAACTGCACAGTCTCTACTGTATATAACATATAACTGTATATAATATAACTGTGTTACTATCGTCTGTCACTATTCCCATAAGACGTTTTGTTTCAGGTCAATAAATCGTCTTAATTCTGCAGCAGCTGTCACAACATCAAACGTTAACAAAGCTACTGCTAATTCCAATCTGGTCAAAACAACAAAGAGCAACAAGAGAGAATATTTCCAAACAAAGTAGTGAAATATGTAAAAAATCACAATGCATCACACATGAAAACAGGGTTAGAGTACCTACATTGCTGTATTTTATTTGCTTCCATTTTTTTAAATAATATATGAAAGAAAATAACACAAAAACACCACAACTATTTCTACTAAGGATACAACAAATAAATAAATAATACTAATGATAGGAGGTACAGCCAACAGTGTCCCCCTCTGTACTAGGAAGTACAAGAGCCTGAGGCAGAGCTCTCACAGAGTCCGGGCTTAGAAAAGTGAAGCAGGCTGTGCTTTCACATGGACGGCTGCAGACGTAGACCGGGAGCTTGAAACCTCCCGAGTTGTAGATTTGTCGTTACGTGCTTTACTTGTGCAGCTGTTGCCTTCTGCCCCTCTCCTCTCACTGCCTGCCGAGTGTTTACAGCCGCCGCGTCATTTGTTTTATGCGCTGAGTGTATTTGACTGTTTTACAGTCTGGACTTGAAGCCCTTTGTAAAACCCAAACAGTGATTTTAAACACAGCTTATAAAATTCACTTTAATGAAAAGGAACAAACAAGCCAATCCACAATAAAGAGAAGCCTTGCCCTCACTGACACAAATCCAAAAAAACAAAGCTCTACTTCATCTGGTCGCCTGGAGAAGCCTGCCACACCGCGTCTTATCACAGTGAATCATTATTGAATTTATGTGTATGGAAGGCAACAGTACATGCCACAAGCCCAGGTAAAGGAAATCCATTCAGTTATTAAAAACAGAAGAAAATGAAGAGTCTGAATGCTGAATGTAACAACCCACGGTGGTTTCAGAGGAGCCTAAGGTGACAAACCTCTACTTGTTAACCTAGACTTGTAGTTTGTTTGCAGTTTATTTACCTGTTGTTGTCTTTTCATTCTCCGACAGGAAAGCGACAGTTTGTGGTGGGACGCCTTCGCCACTGAGTTCTTTGAGGAGGACGCCACTCTCACGCTCTCCTTCTGCCTCGAAGATGGACCAAAGAGATACAGTAAGAGACACTTTCAATCTCTGACAAAACCCATTTATCAGATACATATAATTGAAATTTGAAAACATCAGAAATGTGTAGATTTTTCTGTTGAGAAGAGGCCATTAATTCAATGAAAGCCTGTTTCTCTGGAGGTGAGACACATCAGCTGCATGTCGTTTCTGTTTCGTTTTTTATATGAAATCGTGCTTTGTCTGCCTCCAGTTATGTTATTGATTTCTTACATTTCCCAAAATACCTTAAAACGCCTCAAAAAGAAGAAAGATTAACCTGAAGAGAAAAGAAAAGATCTGTACCACTGAGTCAAAAGTGTCTGCATTGTGCTCTGCTGAGTGTCTGCCAGTGAGAAATTGGTATCTCTCCATCTCCTAACAATAGTTTTCTCTCTCTGTGTGATTGCTGAAAATTGGTGCAAAAAACCACACGTAACTTGTGGTAACCTCGCTTTGAAAATTTCATCACAGGTCTCTATTGTGGCGTGTGCTTTTTAAATAAAGATGTAAATGTAAACCACAGTCTTGAAAATGGACAAATTACCGGGTTGATCTGTATCGAGACACCTCAGAAAACATCCTCGGAGCTTCGTGACATGTGCTGCCGTCTCGGCTCCTTTCACAAGACGTGTGCGCAGAGACCCGACGCCTCATTCCCACTCTGTCTTCAGTCTTTTATTTCGTGTTGAGGAGAGAAGTTTCCAGGTTTCTACAAAAAGTTATTTACACATAAGCGACATCGCTCTTTCCTTTTCATCCCTGAATCTGGTTCAAACATAATGGAAGGCAGAGCACACAGGCCTTTAGCTCGCAGCTCACACAGAATGGAAATTAACATAAACAGGCGAACGGGAAGTGGAACATCACAAACGTCCACTCCTCCTCACTGAGTTAATTCAGCTCCAGTGCTGCGAGCAAAATCACATGAGCTTTAAATGAATAGTTCAACATTTTAGGAAATCAGCTCTTTGAGCTTCAATGCCTGTACATTACATTTGTAGCTAGCTTTTATTCATAATTAATGCTTTATCTTTGTACATGGAGAGAACATGCACACTCAGACAGACCGGGATTCGAACCGGGGACTGTCTCTCTGCAAGGCCAGAGTGCTGTCCACCCAGCGCCCGCTTCGCCCATGAAGGGCAACCACAGATCACGTGTGAACATCTTGTTATTTGTGATGAAGGCTGCACAATAAGGGAAAAATATTCTAATTGCGATTCTTTTATTAATGACTGATAATAATTATTTCCTTAATTAGTCCCTTGTTTTCTATGCACACAACATACCGTTTAATAGTAAAACCACTGGATAGAGTCAACACACTCTTGGCAGATACGGTTTATGTGTCATGATGAAATGAAAGAAAACTGATGCATGAACTGATATGTTTGACCTTTATTTCTCGACTTTAGTCACAGCTTTCAAGCCTTGCATGTAATAATTACCATGACAAAGAACCGAGGAACAGGTCTTAAAAAAATCTCTCTCAGTCTCTCTCTCACAAACTGACAGGACAAGCAAATCTAAGAAAGTATCAAACTTTAGCTCTAAATAATGAAATGCACCTTCTATAATGTCTGCACAGCATCTACCCTGTATTTCCACAGGCATCTGTTCAGCGCTCAGCGCCTTCTCAAAAAAAAAGATGCACACACAAAAAATACCAGCAGCTCAGGTTCAGTGTACGAGGAATGGGAGGTAAAGACAGGAAGGCGGCTGCAGCTACGGTATGTGGTCTCCAGCAGTAAACGACAGAGCAGAGAGGCTGTTATTGAGTTTGTGATATTGTCCCCTTCATCTCATCTGCATAGGTTCATGTTTTGATATCTGAAACATATTGAATATCACACAGACATAGATAAGAACGTGGTGCTCTGAAATGAGCAGATGTGTGTAGTGTCTGCTCTGTGTGTGTGTGTGTGTGTGTGTGTGTGTGTGTGTGTGTGTGTGTGTGTGTGTGTGTGTGTGTGTGTGTGTGTGTGTGTGTATGATTCAGCTCAGTCATGGAGGAGGAAGACAGAGAGAGAGGGAGAGAGAGGAGTGGAGGATTGTTGTGAGCTGGGCCCTGGTTTGCTTTTCAAATGTAAAAATAAAAATCCCCAGTGGTGTAGAGACGGTAACCCTGTTCCCCCGGGAACGGGAGGCTTAACACCATGGCGATGATGACTCACCGTCAGTCTAGAGCCTTCCTCGATTCACATTCAGGTGCGCAAAGTTACACACACGCACGCACACACACACACACACACACACACACACACACACACAAGACGAGAAGCAAATCCACCTTCGCTCGTGACAGATTTGACTCAAAGGGAAACAAAGAAGAGGAAGGTCTGACAGTGATGATGAAGATGAGGGTGAGGGAGGTGATGAGGATGGTGGTTGTCCTGGCTTCTCATTGGTGGAAGGAAACAATGGGAGTGTTGATAGTGGTGGACCTTGTTTCCTGCTCAGGTTGTTAGTTGAGCTGCAGTCACAGGCAGCAGCGAGGAGGACGTCAGCGTCCTTCTCAAGGTTATAAAGACACAGAGTGACGTACAATAACTTTCCATCTAAACTGTGGGAATAGATCCAGTCCACCCATTAGTGTCCTCGGTCGAGACTGGTCACAGCATCATTTCTATTAGAAAGTATATACAAGTATACCAAGTAGTTTCAAACACACATTTACATCACTTCTTTGTTCTACAGAATCAGTGTTGGAGCTGTTATCAGGTTTTGGGTTCCAGCATCTCTGCTGTTTTTTGACTTCACTGTTTCCCGTCTAGAACCTCCCAGTGCTGCCGAACCGGAGCATCAGCTATTACTTCAAATGTAAATGTGAGCATTAAAGGCCTCGCCGGGACATAATCTGTGCTCACAGCCCCGTGAGCAGCTATGTGTAGTTATGGTCCTGGAGGTCAGGGCGCGCTGGCCGGGGGGGGGGGGGGGGCTGGACAGCACAGCTCCACGGATCACGCACACACGCTGGGAGAGCTGGGACCAGACAAAAGGTTTGGAGCAGGCTTTCAGTGGAGCAGGAGGAACACGCTTAGACCCACTGATCTAGCAGCGTATTATAGATGGTTTAAGAGCCTGTTTCTACTCTACAGTTTTGCGCGGTTGTTATGACATTTCTAAAGTGAAGAGCGAATAATTGTGTCTTTAAAGATCAAGCACACAATGTAGATGAAAAGGGCAAGTCTACAGAGGTGTTTCATTATACAGCCGCCGCCTGTAAAACCCACATGGTCATGTTATAGTTTATTTTGCTTGATTTAATATTTCATTGAAAGACGTCATAATGTATTTATTACCCGCCGAGCTGCTGTATGTGGAGGTATAAGTGTCGACGCTTTCGTCCTCGTTGCAGCTGAATTATGTTTTTTTGAGTCATACACTGGCTTATGCGATAATTACAAGGAAACAATCATTTCACTCCAGTCTGAGGTGCTCTAATTTCATAATGTGCAGCAGAGGAAAAATTAGAAAAGCCAATTTAACTAATCTGTTTTTTTTATGGCACGGACTTGTGTCGAGGTGTTTTGTAACTTGTCTCCAGCTGGTGTTCATTGTGGCTGCTCAGAGGAAATGCATCGTATTGGAAAGGTCTGCGTGATGAATACTGGAGGAGCAGTGCTAATGTATCTGTGTCCACTCTGAGCCCGATCCCTTCATGTTCCCAACCCGCTCCAGGATTTACCCTCTAATCAGTTCTGACAACCTGCCCAGGGTGGAATATTTAGTCAACAGACAGGAAAAAATGAATCATCAGCTTTTGTCGAGTTTGGTAATTGATTAATCCTTTAAGTCATTCATTAAGAGAAACATTCACACAAGCCTGATTCTTAGATTGTGCAGATCTCCTCTCTGCATTGATGGATCTGTGCAGATCTGTTGGGTTTTGACCAAACGTGTAGCTTTGCCCAATGCAACTAAATCAGCTTTTAATTATTAAAGCAGCCACTGCTCAAAAAGTAAAGGGATTCAGTCTGGACGAGGACTGAGCAGACCGGACACGTGGCTGTGACAATGTGAAGATGACGTCCTGTCAGAGCAGATTTTCCTCGACTCCGTCTCATTCCAACTACATTCCAGTTTCTCCGCTTTAATCCAGGATGGATGTGCCTCAGCCTGACTTTGGCCTTATCTCACGTGGGGCTGATGAAACAATTTGTTTACAACGGCAAATTAGTCAATTAATTGGGAACTGATTTATTGTTTTACTCAATTATGAAATGCAAATGTCGAGCATGCACAGACCCTGCATCCGCCTCCATCCTGCTCCCCTCAAAACCATCCGAACCTGACAGTCTGAAGCTGTGGTCCAATGGCTGCAGAACAGAAGGATTTCACATGCCTCTCTGCCATTAATCACTAATAATAATACTTTTATTATATATATTTTCATATTCATATTTTTCATATTGCCCTGCAAAGTAAATCTAAGATGCTCTAATTTAAGGTGTGCCATCAGCTCCTCTGAATGAATAAATAAAATACGTCTCTTGGTCAATGATGAAGAGATTTCTATTCAGTGCTGCTGCAGTTAATCAACAGTCACATACATTATCTATCTATACATAATCTATAAGTCACTCACTGAAAGCAGCAGTGTTTTCCTAGAGCATCATGCATCAAATGGGCATTTCTCCTACCTACAGACATCTTACAGAGCAGTTATTTTGATGAATCCCAGAATCCATATTGGAAGTATCTGCTTTAATCTCACAGTTTCAGCGCTCCTTCCATCTGGAGCCAGCCGGGACCGTCTCAGGGCAGCTCTTGTCTGACTCGTTTCCCGCCCTGCCTCACTAATGCAAAGCAAACTTGAGCGTCTCTTCTGTTGTGTCTAATTGTAATCTACACGTATCAGTAGCAGGGACCTGTCAGAGGACGGCGTAAGCAGCTTATCCAGACAGATAGCGTTCTTTCTTGTTGCTGTGAAGATCAGACGAGCTCCTAAATGTGAGCAGAGAGAATTTGTACTCTCTAATATGTCATAATATTTTACAGCGTCTTTGGAAATAAAACTTATTACAGCCTTGTATTGCTTGGATGGGATATTGCTTTGATAAAAGTTTACATTTTTAATGTGCACTTGTGTGGCGTCTCGTCTCAAAGAGGGAGAGTGTTTTGTGTACGTGCCTTAAACAGTTCTCCATCAGTGGAAGCCAATTATTGTTTTCTACACCAAATATTCAGGAACTCCATCTAATTATACCCTGAATTGCCGCGGCCTTAACATTCGCCCCAGTACCTTGTGTGGCTGCGCAATCTTTGAGGCATCTGATGAAAGCTGCTCTCCATGATGCAATCAAAGAGCAAGGCTCATTTTAGATGTAGTTCAAACAAGAGAGGGAAAACTTTGCATGTTTAGTGGGCTGATTCAGGGCAAACTGCGCGACTGATTCACAACACATTTACAATTCATCTAGTTATTCTTGCATTGCAGCACGCAATAATTGCAGCGATAAAATGACCACAGCTAATAATCTTTAAGCAAGCATGAGGACATAATGAGGAGGAGGAAAACACAGGGAAACAGCTTTAATATGAGTGGAGGGACGAACCAAACTGCCTCAGCCATGGAGGAGGCTTAACAAGGACCAGAGTTCTGAATTAAAACAGGGAAGTTTTTAATCAGCAAACACATTACGTCCAGTTGGAAATGTGATGATGTTTACAGCTCTTGCACACACTAGTGTTTAATTATGGGCAAATTTAGCGAGTCACAGTTTAGCCGACGTGTATTTTATGTATATGGTAAAACCTCCTTTTTTAACTTGTCTGTTTATTTTGTGCTTTCAGAGCAAAACTGTTGAGTGCAGCTTGACACCAGGGTTATAGTCTGCAGTAATGACTGTCAACACAAAAAACCATGTCTTTAACTTCTGGTTTTATTCCAAGCAAAAAGAAGCTGTGTTTGGCAGAACTGAAAAACACTCTTACCTTTTAACCACTGGATAGCAGCTACGCGGCTACAATGAGAACAAGCTGAGACGCTATGGTTACAAGGCATGTAAACTCACATGATCACTCATGTGATAAATAAATACATCTGTGCGAAAACTCCCAAAACCACAAACAGGATCTCATACTGAGATCTGATGAAACCTCAATATGATATCAATAACAACTTCAATATGAGCAACAGAGAACAAAGGTACATACTCCATTCAGTCACTCTAGGTCTCCTTCAAAGACTGTGGTAGACCTGATTAAACCAGGTGCGGCTGTGTTTTAACCCTCAACTTACTGGAGACACACCAGCAGCTGAGTCAGCCCGCTGTGGGGCTGCAGGTCGATGGGATGCACTGGGAACATTAAAAGCATCCAGTGAGAAGAGCTTCCTGCAGCGGTGCGAACAGGACCGACGGAGCAGGACAGTGGAAGTGGCATGAAATGAAAAGAGTCTGAGAAGAGGCTGAAACGCTGGACGGCTCACCAGCAAATAAACCACAACAGAAGAGACACAGCGACGGCCTCGTTGGGCAATCAGGGACATGCCTGCGATGCAACAAAAACCATTAGGTAAAGCTTCTCCAGCTGCAGCTCATCCCTGCAGGCTGCCTGGTGTTATTTGTTATCCAGTACGTCGTCTCCACGTGATTCATAACGATCCTGGATCTGAACGATCAGAGCGATGGCGCAGGCCTCCTCAGACCTCATCAGGCCTCAGCCTCACGCCAACAGAGTTGGACACTGTAGAACGTAAATACAACAAGATGTGACCATTTGTTTGGACAGAAGCTTGGTTCTAATCAGTATAAAGACTCTAGAGCTGCAACAACTGATGGATGACTGATAAATATTCTCATCATCAATCACATTTTTTAATGGTGATTTCATGAAATGAAGTCAAAATTCTCTGACGTCATCTTTAAAATATCTTCAGTTTCTGTTACCAACTAATTGATTAATCTAGACAGTGAGTAATACTAAAAGTAATTCTAAAGTAATACTAAAAAAGACATTTTGTCCTTTAATTCTGAAGCTTCCAGACCAGTCGGTGCAGGGGTGAACCAAGACTTGATTCTACATTTATTTACTTTTTTCTTTTTTTTTTTACAATGTTCCATCATTTCCAATTTGGAACTGGGAGGGATGGTGGTGGTAATCCAGACGATGTTTACAAACTTAATACAGTATCTGTGTAAGAGAAAGTGAATGGAGGTCTGAGATTGAAGGATAAGTCTGGTGCTGTGATCTGACTCCCTTTCTGCTGAATAAAAGATTGACAGCCGAGGGTTTGGGAAGGGCCTGTCGGAGCGGCCCTGTATTATTGAATTGGGTGGTGGAATGAGGAGGAGGAGGAGGAGAGAGTCTCAGATGAAGGTTTTGGAGGGTGAGGGGGGGGTCTGTTTGTGTATGTGCGCCCATGTGTGTGCGTATCTATATCGTACTGTGAGAGTTGGAGCGATGGCGAACGCTTTTGTGTGCATGTGTTGCTGGATGTGTGTCGGAGAGTGTGAGGGAGATCTCAGCGCTGCGGTCTGTGGAGGGGGGGTGTTTTGAAAGGAGGAGGAGGAGGAGGAGGAGGAGGAGGGGTGAGGGGTGAGGGAGAGAGGAGGGAGGGAGAGGAAGGGAGGGAGGGAGGGGGTGCGAAGCTGCTTTACAGAGAGATGGATAGGATGGATTGAAGGTGCAGAGCGGTGATTGGCAGGCGGGATGATGCGGCCCTGGCTCAGCTGCAGCGCCGAGATGTCGGCTGCTGCTGATTGACAGTCGAGTCGAGCCTGGGAACCACAGCGCTGGATCAGCCACAAAGAGACCGAGAGAGGGGGGGTGGGGGGGAGAGAGAGAGAGAGAGGGAGAGAGAGGGAGAGGGAGAAATTATAGATTTAAACCCAAACATCCAGCCACAACACTGTGCAGCAGTGTTCTGTCCCCAGAATGTTCTGTTTGTTGTCAACTGTGTGTGTGTGTGTGTGTGTGTTTCCTGACAATGTGTTAATCAAACCTGCGTGTGTTGAAATGTGTTGGGTAAAGAGAGAAAGCAGAGGACTGAATGACAGTTGAGCCCTTCAGAGGAACTGTGAGTCATAGGGAAAGAGCTTCGTGGGCGTAGGAATGCATTTAATGTGTTTAATGTATACAGTCGAATGATGGAAAGGCCCGAGACTCCACAATAACACACATCTGTGCATGGTGCATGCTTCACTATTGTGCTCCATGTGGTTACTGATTATATTTCAACTAATATTTCTAATTGCTAGTTCTGACTCCTCTGTTGTTTTTGCCAGATAAACAGTTTTAATGATGAAGAAACGATCAGAAGAGTTGTTGATTATTTTCTGTTCATGAAAGTTATATTTAAACTTGCATTTACTCATTTGGTGGATGTTGCTATCCTGAATGACTTACCTTCGGGGGACAGCATTAGTGCTTTACAGAACCACAGAGTCTAGTTGCTACAAGAGCTAGAAGATAGGAAGTGAAAGGAGGAGTGCAGACAGATGTTTTTAGTTATATTGCTGCCATTTTGTTCTCAGAGTGAGCAGTGAAGTATTAGATTATCTTCTGGATGAGGGAAAGTCTCTTTGTTCTTCACAGGTGCGGACTTATTCTCCTCTGCTCTGTGATGTTTGTGGCCCTAACCCTTCAGTACGTAACATGCAGTAACCGTGCTCTGGCCTTGGCGTTCTCTTAACGACAGGCGAGCTGTAAATATATCAGCTTTGTGAGGTGCTCAGCACACAGGTTTAGATAAGACGTGTGATGGTCATTGCTGTCAATCATTTCATTGTGTGGTGACTCAAAACAAGCCTTTGTCTGTCTTTCCTTTATTTCCTCCTGAAGTCCACACAGTCCTCACAGTTTGACCATTACAGCCGGCTCCCACAGATCGACGGCTCTCTCCTGCCTCTAACAATTCTTTCTTCTGAGTCCTGTCTGCTCTGAGCTGCCGGGGAGACCAGACACATCGAGCCTGTGCAGACACTTCTACATTTAAAGAAACGCTATAGCAGCCGGTTAATAAGCCGACGTCAGCTCCAAATATAAACTCCAATATGGCATATGACACTGAGAAATCAGAGCGAACCAGAGCTCATGGATGGGCTCGCTCTGCCTAGATGTAGAGTACATGTCCACATGCTGAACAGTAAAGAGAAACCACAGCCAGGACTGAATAAGTAAATGGAATATGAGAAGAATCCATATTTAGACCAGAGAACTCTATCCCACACAAGGAAAAAGCATGTGACCTGTAACACTGCCTAAACCGGCCATTGAAACATTGATAAGACAGTGGAAATTCAACATTTGTCGTTTAATTTTAAATTCTAATCACAACTCGTGATTTTAATTCACAACTGGCCTGGAGCTGATGAAGACGCTGAGCTTGTGCTATCACTTCAACTATAGGAACCTTCACTCAGCAATAACAAAAAGCAGAGTATCCCAGTGTCCTTCCACTTTGGATGCCACAGTGGGGCCGTAGAGGTGAGTTGGATGGCGTCTACACATTATCAATAACTGGGAGCAGACTTTCTTCACAGCGACGGGATCCGCTGGGTTGACGTGATGAAACAGTCTCTCACAGCCATCAGCTCTGTGAGCGAGGCAGCTCCTTTTAAAGCACCCATAATTATTGGAGGCAGTCGTTTAGCTCCCATGAAAAGTAGAAGAGTCGCACCTGGAGAGACAGTGTCACTCTCAACTTCTCTGGGAAAAGCCTTAAAAACAAACAAAAGCTCAGAAACTAATGATGAAACCAGCAGAAATCCCCTGCACCACCAGGTCCTAAAGAAACGCTTTAATCGTACGTCTTCTCTGCATTGGCTAATTAGGTACATTTTAGTGCGTAATTTGTCATATTAAACATTTAATAATGATCAATATTTTAAATGAATCGTTTCCCTTTATTCACACAGTTTATGAAAACGTAAGGAGTGTGGTGACAGCTCTGGCTGCCGAGCTCAAAGGAAAGAGAAAATCTGAGTGTTGCTCCCTGACACGCAAAGATGAGGTTTTAGCCTCAAATTACAGGTTTAACTGAAGGAACCAACGCAATTAAGAGTCATAGGAATCACCATCAAAGTCAGTTCAAACAAGAGGCAAAGGCAGAGTGATACCCTTGTTATTCCCTCCCTTAATCAACATTTTGCAGCCACGCCAATCAATGATAGAAGCTGGAATTGATGTGATCCAGATTTTATTTCTCTTATTTTATTTATTTATTTATTTTAGTGCATGTGTGAATCTGTGGGTGTGAGCACAGCGAGTGATTCATCCCAGAGTCTGATGAAAGTATACGTCCTCAGACGTGCGCTGTGGTTTTGTGGGACCCTCGGACCAGTGGAGAAAGAGATCGCTGCTTTACAGACGTAATGGGTTCTTGTGAGGCTGCCGGGAACCGTGGCTTCTCTGCTTTAAAACAATATCCAGTATCTAAAATAACTTACACCTACTCACACACAAAAAGCCTTTTGGCATGAAAGCACATTAGCAGGAACCTGCAATTCATTATTAAGAAAACAAAACGGCAGCCGCTCTCCATGAAAATATTATTGAATCCCATTATCATTTTTTTCTCCTGTGCCATTACTTCACTTGCACAGAGTCAGTTTTGTTTATCCAGCGGTTCCAGCAAACTGAGGACGACAACGGAGGTGAAGTGAAATCTAAAGATAAAACCGCAGTTCTTCAGCAGAAGTAGGCGAGTGGTTTGTTTGCAGAAAGCATTTGTTTGCATAAGTCTTAATTTCTGAAAAATGTACGTTTTTAGTCTCCAGCTCTGGATCATCTCAGAGACCCTCCTCATTGAGACTATGAGCTTGTGACGCAGTCAGATATCATAGTGAGCAATGAGCTTCTCCAACCCAGAGCGTAACATTAAAAACATGTCCTATTAAGTGGCTCTGGATGTTCTTAAGAAGAAATGACTTAAAGCTAAAAGTTAACTGTACAATAAGGGCAGAGTTAAGAAACAAGATCAAATTATTCTTGGTTTCCAAGGTGGGAGTATTAACAGTCAGCGGATACAACATAATATATTTTCACAAGTTGTGTTTATTCGTCAGGCGTGAATCTGCTAATTACAAGAGAAAATGTTCATTTTCAAAACATAAACAATCGACTTCTTTTCCTCACTTTCTAATTACGAGGATGATTCATGGTACAAAGGGATCAGCACATGTGAGAGAGTTCACGTCTCCTCTCAGCAGATCTACTCAGATATTTGGGACTGGATTTGACTTTTAGCTTGTTTATGAGCTGAAGGCTGGAGCTCGGCATCGTCAGTCTGTCTCTGTGACGGCTGGTCAGCGGACTGGTTTCCAGGTGGCCCAGTCCAGGGTGGGAACCATTGTGTGGAGTGGACAGGAAGGGGAGCAGCTATCGGAGGGCACCAGCTGTCCGTGAGGATGGGCAGGTCCCCTGGCTTCCTGTTTCTCAGCTCTCTCCGTGCCCTGGAGCAAAACAAGCCCGGCTTCCCCTTCCAGTCGCAGAAACAATAGATGGCGCAAACAGCCCTTGTCTGCTTCCATCCTCTCCCTCCCTCGCTCCCTCGCTCCTTCTCTCCTCGCTTACGTCTCCAACACTTTCTCACTCGATTTTTTCTTCTCGGCTCATATTTTTCTCTTTCCCCACCCTCATCATTCTTTTCCTTCACAATTCTGCCTCTTATTCACTCTCTCTCTATCTCCCTCTCTCTTCTCTTCATCTTCCTTACCTCAGCTGTTCTCTATTTAACCTTTATTTAACCAGGTAGATTGGACAAAAAAAGACACAGAAAATGAAAAAGAGCTTCAATTGATCACTGACTGGCTTTTCAACATTTTTAGCCCAGATCCACAATTTTGAGACCCGTAGTTATTTACAGCAGAGGGTTCACCTCCTCTCAGTAAGGGAAGAGTAAAAGCTGATTTCTAGACTTTTT